>RQTK01000418.1:121416-164294 GCA_003991915.1 Elysia chlorotica
TGTGTGTTATCGGGTTGATTTGGAGCGCGCGCCATATTGCCAATACTTCAGTTTCTTGGTTTATAATGGTGGTATTTTTTATATATTTTGATCCTTTATAGCCATGTAAAGCGCATGGAAAAAAACTTTACCGGTGTGGTTTTTCGAAATATAAAGTTAATATACATCATTATCGTCATCATTATTATCATCATCATCATCATCATCATTATCATCATCATATGTTGAGATCCAATAAAAAAGCTGAATCTTGGGTAGTATTTAAAAAGTTGCTCTACACTTGTACGCACAGACGGATGTTTTATGATATAAAAAATACATTCAGATCCAAGGTAGGTCTTAGTACAGTTAACTGCGGCAGTAGTTAATTTTAGATCTACGTTGGACTAATGTAAGACCGATTGAAGAAATGATAGATTAGATCTAGATTACACCGATTGCATAAATATTATTTAATCCGAAACCACGATCTAGATTCGATATCCAACAACGGAGCATAACATTATTTTGAATCTATACATTTAAAAACACAGCGAAAAAATTGGTTCCCATTGTGCTTGTACTGGTCTTATATTGATATAGATCTAAATAATGCAAAAATAATGCTTAATATGTACCGACTTGTTGCTCACAGCCCAGACTAGAATAAAGAGTCTAGACTTACAGTTACTGATCGTCTGACCAAAGTCTATAATTAAGCCCTGTATTTCGTGACTGGTGCGTCCCAGGCACTGGCACTAAGGTGCATCTGCAAGGTTTTTTTTTTTTTTAATTAAAAAAAATTTTTTTTTGATTATTATTTTAGGAATGATAGAGATATATCCCCTTGATGGGTTTACTTCTATTTGACTAGGTTTCATTGATGGAAGCTGTGGGGGTAGTGGGAAGAAGGGGGAAGGGGTATTACATTTAATATCCCTCCTCCACCATCCTGAACTAAAACCTTTATAAACTCCCAGACTATATACAAAACATGATCTTGTAAGATTAAGTATAATATAATGTGCATCTTGTAGTTTATAGTTACACAGCAACTTTTGAATATGAATACAATATTAGTTTGCTATAGATGTAGATGCTTTTCGTGGTTTGTTTGTTTGTTTGTTCGTTTGTTTGTTTGTTTGTTTTTGTTTCTTTTTGGTTTTTTTTTCTTGTTCGTTTGTATGTTTGTTTGTTTTGTCTGGTGCACATTCCGTATCAATACTACCTTCATTACTATCGGCTTTATAATTTATTAGTATTGCCATCAATAATCTTGTTGCTATTATTGTGACTATTTCATATATAACAGCTCTTTGTATATATGCCATGTATCTTGTTATTGTTATAATAAAAAAAAAGATAAATAAAACTGAAAAAACAACAACTTCCAGACTATCCCGAAAAAGAGGCTTCATGGATTATCTAAGCTAACCAGCCAATTTTGATCTGATCTTGACTCTCTCTTAAATTCCAGTTTTAAGAGCCCATGAGTTTCATTTAACACCTTTACTTTTTTTTCTTTTATTTTCATCTTTTAGTCTTTAAAGCGTGCTTGCGTTGAGACGTTTAAAAACAAGTCTAGCAATGCTGCGACATTTTTTTTACACAATCTATGAAAAAAACACACAAAAAAACTTGAAAATTTATAACTCAATTACCAACTGTCCCAATTTTAAAAGGTCAAATTAGGTAATAAACTGATATGGCACGAGACAAAACTTGCTCTCCCTTACATTAAAACTACAGCTTCTATGCAAACACAGCTCACCCTTAAGACATTGTTGATTTTAACATCTCTTTTGCAATCCTTGAATGATTTTGTTTGTCACCAAGTGATTTCGAATTCATCACCTATCTTCCCCCGCTCCGATTTCTTTCTCAGCCCATCACGATGAAAAAACAACACTCCTTTCTCTCCCCCTCCTCCATTATTTTCAGAAAGAGTCGCCTTTAGTGTAATCTTCTTGCCGAAATGCGAACCTCGAAAAGATTCCTCTGTCTTTTTCCAGTTTTCCCCGCACTCTCATCTGTATATCGTGCGAGCATCTTGAAAAGGGCTCGACGTGAGTTAGAACCACGCTTCTTTCAAAGCCCCTCTCTCAGCATCTCAATTAATTAAACCTGACCCATTCATCACGGGCGATTATTGCCCTTTACGATCTCACTCCATCCCCACTTCTCTCCCCCTGTCTTTGTTTGCTGGCTGGATCGGCCTTTCTTTGGCTCGCCACTTTTCATCATAAGATTAATTCACTTAAAGAGAGGTTAGCAGTTTAGTCCAATTTTGAGAAGGGTTAAACCAATTTGTCGCTTCTCCAATGCTTCATTCAATTCTCATCTTAGCAGAGGACGCATATGCATTGTGAGATTAAAAAAAAAATTAGAATGACAGCGCAAAGAGTATAACTTGTGAAAATTAATTGTTGCCGGCTTAATCGATTTCGTTTTCTTCTAAGAGTATCATTTTCTTTTGAAAAATCGTCCGGTATTAAAGCTAGTAAGGTGTTTTGAATACATGTATGAAATAAACGTACTACCGAAAATCAGATACAGACAACAATAATTGCCGTATCGTTTGCTAGGAGAGCATCACTCACTATAAGAACTTGAATTTTATGGAATGCGTTCTATTATTTGTTTTCAAATAAATTTACTCTTTTTTTTGGAATGCGATATACTTCAGTTGTAATTTTCGTCTAGGCCTAAAGCAAATTGTTGTGTAAAAACGGCTACCGTGTTAATCCTTAATCCCTTGACTTTGCCTTCGGAGCAGAATCAAAATAAACAAATGAAATTAAAGGAAATATTCTGAGAAAGATTTAAGAAATGAAAATTTTAAAAAGGATAAATGTGAGCGGGAAGAGATACAGACAACGGAAAGAGAAGACATTCAGACAAATAGACAGTAAAAGACAAGCAGATATAGAAGCGAAGCATTGAAAGCAGATATATCGGTAGACAGATAACCATAAATACACGTATAAACTATTTGTATATTTATAGACTGAGTGGCGTAAAAGCTGGTGATAAAATACAAACTCCGTGAATATATATTTCAATAAAGAAATGGACAGCCTACTATTCAATTTAAACAAGTTTCAATAATTCTTCATCCTTTTAATCAGATCCTCAGTTAAACCATCATACGTATGCACTAAAAACCACACAGAACGACAGTCACCGAGCACTAACGTGACTATCTCATTCCCCTGCCCTTTCCGCCATCTTTTGACTCGGCAATTTTCTCTCTGTTCGCTCCTAACCCAGCCAATCTCGCAGAGCCATCTTGGGGACAGGGGGCGCTGCCAGCAGATTGACACGACCGGACTCGGAAATGAACAGAGTTGAGCATGCGTAGTGCGGCGTGCAAACACGCGTCGTGACGGGGGACTGATCTTTCCGCTTATCGGGCCGTACGGCTACCGAGGTGGTTGAATCTTGGCTTAGCTTGATGCTCACTCGCTGACGCGGATTGGGAGGGGAGATGGAAAGAAAAGGGGATTACGTTGTGGAGCAAGAGATTTAGATACCGCCGAAGGACAGAAAGAGAAATAATGAGATGAGAATAGAGAAAGAAAGAGTGAGTTAGAGAGAGAGAGAGAGAGAGAGAGAGAGAGAAAGAGTAAGGAAATGAAGAAATATAAAGAATGAAATAGAGAGATAGAGAGGGAGAGAGGGACAGGATAGAGACAGGGAGAGATATAAAGAGGGAGAAGTGAGAGATATTTATAAATAGCGAGTTTGTGAAAGAAAAAAGAGAGATCGAAAGAGGTATACCAGCATATAGAAAGAAAAAGGAGAATATCAAGCAGAAAATAATATAATGATTGGAGAAATGGTGCAAAGATAAACTCATTGAGAGATTACTGCATAAATCGAAACAAAATTGAATTAAGTAAAAATTCAACCATACAATGGTCAATAAAGTGTTTTGTTAGTAAAGCACACCATCTCTACGAATGGTATTCACTTTTATCAATCTCTAGAAATGACCGGGGGTGAGAGTGGTACAATTGCCACAAAGTCTCAAGACTTTCAGCAAGACTGAAGAAAAACACTTTGAAAGGTCTAAAACGAGAAGTGAAGAAGTAATAGATTGCCCTAAAAAAGGCCCAGCGGAGACCGCCGGAAATCGTCGAGCGACGTTTAAGTTCTTTAACTCGGGGCACGAGGACCCATCACTCTCAGATTAGAGCTTCCTCTCGCGGAAGCATGAGCGTAAAATAAACACAAATTAATGCGCGCGGGCTATCGCCGGTGAAACAGACCAAAATGGGTTCGGACTTGACAGGTCTCATCTCGCGCGCCCGTTGATGAACAGCGGGATGATTGGCCTGCTGACGGCTCCCAAAACAGGAGAGCTCCACTCCAGACAAGGGCAGACTACGCCAAACCACTATCAGTATCGCCCACTTTGGCTAGTTTATGTATCTTTTTTTTTTCTTTTTCTCTGTGGCAATTTAAATATCTGTAAAAAGAAGTATAGAACATTTTTTTTTAATTCGACGACGCTCTTTGTTTTGTTTTTTTCTTTTGAGGTGAACATTGGGATATCGACTGTCCTTGTTTTGTTTTATTTCGGCTTGACACAACTATCTTTATATGAAAAAAAATTGATTTTTGGTAAGAGTGTTACAAACATCCACACCATTGGCTTTCAATAGAGGTTGCGAAGGCTAGGACATCGTTTTAGTCATTGTTTAAATATTTCATGTGATGAAATCCATTTAATTGTCTTTGGATTTATTTGCAGATACTGAAGCATATAAAAGGATAATAAATCGGAGGCAGTCAGTTGACAACATTCATTTTTTTACAAGAAGGAAAAAAATATCATTCCTGGCACAGCTTAATTTGACATAACGTAAAAAAAAACTCACAATACTGTGACAATGTGAGTCTCTGTAATTTCGTTTGCTGCGTTTAAGCAAATTGATACCCAGAAAAAAAAACCCTAGTTAAGAATAATTTTCCAGCTTCTCTCTATTCTTTTACAAAACATCTAACCCTCTTATAAAAAACGAACAATGAAGAATAAAAGACCAAAAACTGCTACATATGCCAATGTCACTCAATGTGTATAAGAACAAAATGTCTCTAGAGGACTTTCTCTATAAAACCATTACTTTAGTCAATAATCTGTGAGAAAACTGTTTTATCTATGCAGGAAGTAAACGAAAAGAGGCCTTTATTAGACGTTTCTCCGTGTGAACCGACTGTTGAATAAAAAAAATAATCTTAGAAGTAACATCAAATAGGGCAACAATTATTATTAGAAAATTGCTTCGTCTTTCAGTACGGTTGAAAAACATGGGATCTCAATATCCTAGGTGAAATGATATACAAAATAACATGGGGTAGTTAAAAGTCGTAAATAGTTTCCTTATCATTGCACACATTAAACGACTACCTATTTTTTGTATAATTTTCTCTTTCCCCCTCTCTTTGTTCTTTCTTTGCTCTCTCTCTCTCTCTCTCTCACTCTATAGATATCCATATATCTTTTTTTTCTCTTCAGCATCTCTCTCTCTCTCTCTCTCTCTCTCTTTCTTCATCTACCCCCTCTCCCACTTCTCCTCTGTACCCTACATATCGTCCTGAATAATTATAATCCATGTATTTGTCTCTACATCTCCCTGACTATCGCCCTATCTCTTCATCTTAAACGCATGTGCCTACAGTTCCTCGTGCCACAGAATCTCAACCCACTCCCTAACTGACATGCATGCGTCTGCACCTCATCTCTCCCGGACCAAACCTCTGAGATAATGAGCACTAATGACATGACCAGCCCAGTGGTCAGCACACGGACAGGGGCTAACATCCACTGCCCATCTTTCCAGCCCCCCCCCCCTTTCCTGAGTCTCTAGCGCGTTGATTTCTTGTCTGGTAATGTCAACATGTATAAAACGATCAAGCTGATTGCTAGCCTCAGGGAAGTCGGCGAGCTGGCTTAAATGTTAGAGCCCTTGGTTTATTTGAGTACGTCCCCAGTTCAAGGATGCCACGATCGAGAAAATTTGTTTCTAAAATTTCGCCTCCCCCCCTCTCATAACCATGGTGCCAGTTTAATATGAACGGTTGAGACAAAAGTTCTGGTATTCACGCAATGTTTCTGTGTAACAGGTTAAAAAATTGTCAAACGATTGACTTGGCACCCGTCGCCGTATGTGATCCTCTTTGGGAATCCTACTGGTTAACATGGGGTCAGTATAATGTTACTGGTTGAATCAGAAGGAATGAAATTCTTGTACTATCTCTGTATAACAGTATCAAAATTTCAGACGATAGACTTGACACCCGTCGCCGTACACGACCCTTTTTAGGAATCTAGGAAAAGTCTATAACGAGAAAGATTGTCAAAATCGAAAGTAGGGTTTATTGGAAACATGATATAATCGAATAAGGGGCCAACCATAATTTTTCTGTAACTTTCATTTTTTAACATTTTTTTAAAAAGCACATTTCATCCATACATGGTCTTATGTTTAGGGACATAGAAACGAAGCCAAAGAGTTTCATTAAAAATCTTGTTCCGCTATTCTAAAGCTAACAGGACAAATTTAAAAAAGAGTTAATAATTCCTGGAAGCATCAGATGTGTGTATATGCGAGCGTAACTTAACCATTTAAACATTTCCAGATACATAATTATGTACCTCAAGAATGTTGTGTGCTGCCATGTTTCTCTGCCTGGACATCCTCAAAAGTAGAGTATGTGTGTGGGGTGGGAGTGGGGGCGACCTGGATTAAGTGGTAGAGTGCTCGGCGTAAATCAGACGCCCTGTTTGATTCTGTGTTAGTATCATGTGACCATCTCCTGGTAGCCCCTCCCTGTCTGTATGTGACATCACTTACATTTGTCTGTTTGCTTGGGTTCCGCCCACCACATAGTCGTTTGATGATGATGGACAATAAAAATAAATAAATTAAGAAACCGAACCGCGTACTCCAGGGTGATCGCATTGGTATTGTTCCATCTGCTTTACTGCTCTGCATTTAAAATCTAACTGCAGTGGTATAACCCATATTTGGGTTAGCTGGCCTGAATGTCAAAACTGATATGTAATTCTTGTTACGATATCATACATTCAGTAAGCTGTCACTCTACAATCCATGTATTATGATTGTTCTCATGACGTTGCTACGTTGATACTTCCCATATCTTGAGTCTTTACAATATCTTCGGTCAAAGAAATTTCAGGTGCTAAAAACTTTGTTTTTTAATGTTTTAGACACAGCCTTTATCTGGACCTTTATGTCTTAAAAATCTGATAATAATTTTTCTAATTTTATTTTTCTGAACACGCGCATGTGTACGTTTAAAAAAAAATAAAGACAAGTAGAGGGTTTAATGGTATGAAATATTCTTTAATCCATACAATACGTATAATACTACCTTTTGTGCACTTGTCAAAGAGGAGAATTTTTCCAAATATTTTGAATACGGCGCAAGTAATAGCCTGTTAGTCTCACAGTCGGGAGGTCTCCATTTCGAAACCTAAGATCGCTCAAAAGTGTATTTGTCCGATTTCTTCTCCTACTGGCTGTATCGGTATCAATATAATATGACTGACTAAGGCATGAGCCCTAGCACCCGGGCCTTGTCTGTGTGGCAGCGTTTGGGATTCGCAGACGTTAGTCTTGGTATCCGTCCACAATATTACCTTGCCGCTAACGTTGGCGGTTAAGAAACCGTTTCGACTCATTACCATGATCTGCAGCTCAGTTTTAAAAATTGTTTAAATAAGTGTACTGAACGTTGATGATACTTTATGTTAGCTTTAACTTTAACGTTTTATCAACTATTTTTATCTAAACATTAATGTTAATACTTATCACAATCATTATGAGACTTATGACACCCGCCTCCCACACACACACACATAAGCACACACCTTTCCCCACGAATTTCTAGGTTGAAACTTTACAGTGCAGGTTAATCAATAATTTTAGTGCAACATATGAACCAGGTCACCCAATTTTTTATTACCAGATGGAGGATTTACCTTCACATTTGTCAGGTTATTGAATAACGGTGCCATTAGAATCGCCCGAACAGAGGTAGGTAAATCAGGAATCTGTTCCAGGCATATCGGCACGGCATCTAATTGGGAGGATGGTCGGCAGAATAAGGGCAAGACAGTATCGCTCTGGTCTGAGAGTGGAGAGGGAGGAGGGCTGAGAGAGTCGGACGGAGAGAGACGGGGAGAGAGAGGGTGAAAGAGAGAAGCGAGAGATAGACGGCACAGACAGAGATAGACATACATAATCAGAGACAGAGACAGACAGACAGACCTAGACAGAGACATGGAGAAATAGAAAGCAAGAGGGGGGAAAAGATAGATACATAAAGAAAAGGATGGATAAGGAGACAAACAAACAGAGACAGAGACAGAGACAAACAGCATGAGAAAGACCAATAATCAGCAGGATCAAGAGATCGAGAAAGATAGTAAGAGAGACAGGCAGACACAGAAAGAGACATTGGGAGAGAAAGAGATAGATAGATAGATAGATAGATAGATAGATAGATAGATAGATAGATAGATAGATAGATAGATAGATAGATAGATAGATAGATAGATAGATAGATAGATAGATAGATAGATAGATAGATAGATAGATAGATAGATAGATAGATAGATAGATTGAGATAGATAGAGAGAGAGAGAGAGAGAGAGAGAGAGAGAGAGAGAGAGAGAGAGAGAGAGAGAGAGAGAGAGAGAGAGAGAGAGAGAGAGAGAGAGAGAGAGAGAGAGAGAGAGAGAGAGAGAGAGAGAGAGAGGAGTAAAGTTAAGGTCTATAGACGCAGGTATGGTAAAGTGATTACCGGGCTGTGTGTGTTTACTGTCTGTGCCATACACCCGATCTGACGACATTAGACCGTCGCAACTGACCACAACCTGCCTGGCTAATTACCTGGAACTAGATCTGTTGCCCGATACTCCAATGTACGGCAAACTGACCAGTATTGCACCAAAAGATAGGAATTGAGTTTTCGATAAATTACTAGAGTGATAAAGGTGAAATACAATGATATACTGCTAAAACATAAAAAAGGAAAGACTAGAAAATAGATAAAAATACATGTGTTTACAAATTAAAAGAAAGATACAAGTACAAAAGCTTGTTCATTTAAAATGGTCAAGAATCAAAGTAATATTTAAATACCCAATCCTTTATATAATTTCTTGGGAAATCCAAGTTTGAAAAAACCCAACACGTGTGTATTTCAGTATGTTTTGTCATACCATGGTTGTGTTTATTGTAGGATGTATCTGCCTGTATTTTCATATAAATGTCACTGTTACAGATCTTTTAGCTAAATAATCCTTTTTTTTCATTACCAAAATTATCTAATGTCTGCATTAATTTTTAATAAAGTCTGTATCTGCTCATAATTTCAAATAGACCGTACTATTGTTGTTGTTGCTGCTGTTGTTATTGTTGCTGTTGTTGTTTTTATTGTTGTTGTTGCTGTTTTACTGATCTAGAATTTAAAAATTGATTTAGATTTCATTTTTTTCCTCATCAGAAGTTGAAAAAAAAACACAATCACAAACACACACACACACACACACACACACACACAAAGATCTTTTGCAGCATAATCCTTAGTCGTTTGGATAATTTTTTTTTTATTTGTGAGAAGAGTAAATTAATAAAGTAGATGGAGGCGACTCCAATAAAACAACACTCAACAAAGCAACAACATAGAATAAAACAAAACAAAGCACAACAATATCACGTTTATGGTAGCGTGTCCCCTACCAACCTGCATAAAACACATAACAATCACCCACCCCCGCTCAAAAGGTCTCTTGTTAAATCACAGGGGCACAGCACCTGCTGGCGATAGTCGGCCATTTTCATCTACTGACAAAATAATTCACTGCCTACAATCACGTAGGGGACTAGAAAGCAGTGTTTATTTCCATGAACTCAACTTTGAATGGTAGTTCAGGTAAACGTTGTGAATCTCTGGCCTGAGTAGACGATTGTCTACGATCAGATAAATTTGTGACAAACATGATAACTTAAATGTTTCTACAACTATTTTCTCAGTAAATATATGCCCTACTATATAATCATACGTTGTTATGATCATAAAATTAAATTCCGTGTGAGATAGCCAAAAAAGTGTATTTCCCGTGAATACAACGCCGCAATTTGCTCACAGAAATATGTGTAAACCTTGGACACCAGTAGACCAATAAATAGCTACAATCAGATCATATACGCCAGACATAATTACTTTACTGCTTACATAACATTACTCCTAGTGTCATTTGTCATATTTAATCAGATGTTTCCATGAACACAAAATTATCGTTTCTAATAAACGTTAAACGTTATGTAAAGAAAAATTGTAACATTGTAAACGAAGCACCACTCATGTTAAAGTTAAGAATCTCTGCGATTAGTCTTGCAGCTTTGGCACATTATTTTTGATGTGCCTTGCAAAGAATCCAACAGTTATGTGAATTTTTTCACACGATAGCTAAGATAGAGAAATAAAACAAACGTAAAACAGAGAACCATAAACATGCACTGGCTCACATTAAAATCGGCTGCAGCATAAATCAAAATGTAAGTGTAGGCAAGATTTTTAGATTCGATGTCACAGCGAATTCCGTGGTAATTTTATCTGATCCCCCTAAACACAGGCTCCCGGCAGTGATGAATCCTCCCAGTGCCCAGGTCAGATAGGAGCCCTCTGGCAGCGGCATCTGGCTGCCTGGGATGGGAGACTGGACCAGGTACTCTACCTTGAAATGCACCAGAAGTAGTTTTTTTATATTCTTGTCATTAAACCTACATTATTGGATAAATGATAATAAGTTATAATGCAGAGACATGTTTCAATCAAGAATAAGGGATTAAATGTTATTTTTTTCGTGAGTGAAAAAGAGACACTTTCCAGGATTGAAACAGATAAAAAAGAAAAACAGTTAACTAGAATACAGCTAAAGTGATTAAATGGGCCAGCAAAAATTGTTATGAAAAATCTACAGAATTCAAAACAGGATTAAATAAGATACAGAAATCATCGAAAAATGTGTGAACAACATTAACACAATTGTTCTATGATGATGATGATGATGATGATGATGATGATGATGATGATGATGATGATGATGATGATGATGATGATGATGATGATGATGATGATGATGATGATGATGGTGATGATGATGAATGATGATGATGATGATGATGATGATGATGATGATGATGATGATGATGAAAAACTAATCAAAACCGATTCATGTCTAGAAATATTTGGACTTTCATTTTAAGAGAAGACTTTTGACTAATTGAACTAGATCCTATATTTATACTTGTTTTTGCTTATTCTGGCGATATAAAATAGACCTACAGGTAGAGCAATGAAAGAATGTGTGTAGCTGTATAGTTGTCGGTGTTCACTCAGATTAAATAATATTGGTTTTAGTGCTATTATTCTTTTCTTCTTAAATATTAAAATCGAACTTATCTTATTTTATCGTAGGATAGTCACTGCACACGACTAATAAGAACACTTTGTGTATCTTAAAGGGTTTTTAAAAATGATGACTTTTGAATGTGAATATTTTTTTAGAGATTACCAGAGTTTGCAGACTCAAGAATCTTTTCGACGGAAAAATATTTTCGAAGCCTTCTTAAAGTTAAATTGTCTTTAAGATGATTTAAAATTATTTCACAGAAACACGATTATAATAGCAGATAATTGTGCTCATTAAAAATATAAGATGCTCAATGAAGTTAACTTAGGACACAACAACCTCTTCCCACCCCCAGCCCCCTCCCCCAACTCGGAACTCACATATCAGATTTCCAACATACCGTTTCCTTTCTAGCACTAGCGTCGGATATTCTAAACCGATGTCTTATTTTGTAACGGCAACAAAGAGCTGACATTGTCACTTGCCCAAACCCCGCCTCCTGACATAGGATGCCCCGCCCCCTGAGCTGCGTGTATAGTACCGCTCACGTTGAACGCTGCACTCTCCGATCGATAGAGTTGCCAACTGAGCGAGTGAGTAAGCGCGAGGGATGGAATCATTTCGGGAGACTCAGTTTAAAGGAAAACGTGCGAATGAACGAGCAAATTAGATAGCCCGGTATCAGCGCGGGGCCGCAAAGCAATTACATTGGCCTCTTTGGTAAGGTTTTTTGGGGAAACAATGCTTTACCCTAGCGATTTATGTGCTGGCAGAATGTGGTTAATTTATATTCCCTATAAACAGCCTCCCGTACATGATAAAATTTGGCTGATAAAGACTGCCTGCACGTAAGAGAGAGTTAAAGATAGATAGACAGATAGACAGACAGAACTGGTGTATAACGAGTCTGAAGATAGAGCTATATAATTGTATAGATAAATATGTAAGTAGAAGATGGATAGATAAATAGATAGATGGATAAAAAAAAGAAAGATAGATAGATCGATAGAATGGATGTAGAGATTGTTTATTCGACTGATATAAAGAAAGAGAAGAAATATACATTGGTAGGTTGGTTTTAGGACAAGACATAAACTTAAAATTCGAGAGAAAGAGAAAGAGAGAGAGAGAGAGAGAGAGAGAGAGAGAGAGAGAAAGAGAGAGAGAGTGAAAGAGCGAGAGACAAAGAGATAAAGAGGCAAACAGAGAGAGAGAGAGAGAGAGAGAGAGAGAGAGAGAGAGAGAGAGGACGGGGAGAGAGGGAAAAAAACAGAAGAGAGCGAATAAATAGGTAGATAGAGAGATAGATGGTTAGTTGGATAGGCAGATAGAAAGATTGAATTATAAATCGGTAGATAGCTAGATGGACAGCTAGATAGAGATATAAATATATAGACAGATAGAAAATAGATAGACAAACTTTTAGAAAATAATTTAATTAATTTTGATGAAGAGTTAGATTACATCAACCATCAATAATAATGGGCATAAAAAACAACCCAACAATAACCTATTTCACAATACCAAGTGCTAGAGGAATTTAACCAGGAAGATTAATATTACGAAAAAACTAAAATAAAACAACAACAAAAAAACACACGAAAAAAACCCGCAAGAGTTAGAGATATTGAACCTATGAAGGCCTAGAGAACTGATACATGTATTCTTACTCGATCAACGATACTTATGCCCTACTAGATACCTAGCGATCACGGGGATTGTAGAAAAACGAAGACGATAGATCAAGGAATCTGCACCGGCGTCCAATCATAGCTCTTCCCAAGACTGGCGGAGCCAATGAGCGATGAGAAAACCCCTTGGCTGAAGGGCTAAATTACGTTATCCGTTATCGTCGTGTGGACTGCAAGGCTTGTACTGGGTGAGATGTATCCCCTAGACCTAGACAGCGGCTCGGTGGAACCCTCATGGGGTTAATGAGTACTTGTTGCAGATTCGCCTACTGGTGTGATGCCTGCCACAGCCCGCTTGCCTTGTGATCAGCCCAGGCCCAGGCAGGTCTTAAGCCCTGACGATCTGTCACTGCTCGCTGCTTACGTATCACCCTTGTTTGATCTTTCCTCAAGAAAGTAAAGCTTATCTGGACGCTTATCGGAATTTGTCAGAAATATAATTCACGATTGTCGCCCATGTCGATGAGGGTAACTTCAGAAACACGTCAGACCCAGAGGCCTTGGGGAATCTCCATCTTAATCTTCTTCTTCAGTGATATACAGACGTACAACTAAATTATCTGTTTGTCTTTGACCCTCTCCCAACTTCTCTCTCTCCCTCTGGCTGTCTATCTGTCTGTCTGTTCTGTCTGTCCATCTGTCTGTCTGTCTGTCTGTCTGTCTGTCTGTCTGTCTGTCTGTCTGTCTGTCTGTCTGTCTGTCTGTCTGTCTGTCTGTCTGTCTGTCTGTCTGTCTGTCCGTCTATCTGTCTGCCTGTCTGTCTGTCAGTCTCGACTTTCTTAACTTTATAATTATATCTAGTTTAACATTTCCCTACCTTTCCTAGTGCCCTCAATGTTGTATGCTCTCTACCACTATCTTAGAGAATAAGAAGGGGTTAGTAGAATGGGTAGTTAAAGAGATAGGAGAACATAAAGATAGAGAGAAAGAAAGATAGAGATAGAAAAGAGGAAATGGAGAACGACAGATAGATACACAGGAAGTAAGATTTATAGATATAGATAGATAGATAGATAGATAGATAGATAGATAGATAGATAGATAGATAGATAGATAGATAGATAGATAGATAGATAGATAGATAGATAGATAGATAGATAGATAGATAGATAGATAGATAGATAGATAGATAGATAGATAGATAGATAGATAAATATATGGATAGGTAGACAAGAAAGACAACAAAGCAGAACCTCTTAAAACCAACAGGTGTAAACTGTATTTTTTAATTTCATAACCAAGGCATTTTTATCCATGTAAGGGCTAAAACAACAACAACATCAGCAAAATATACCAGTCGCAAAAAGCACAATAATATTCTGAACTTGTTGAAGGCGTCACTGTCCTAGATCTCAGATGGGTCAAATAATGAAATCACTCTATCAAGGCAATGTTGTAGACGCTTGTTAACCAATGAGTCCTGAAAATGAGGGCTGTACTCGGGGCTCAAGCTGTTTCTATTGGAGCTATGAGGCCTCTATGCTGTGTTTAGACTGACTTAATGTAATCACACTTGGAAGAAAAAAGATTTATGAAACGGACCGAATAATCATTATATTATAAAGATTCAAGAGTCATTAGTTTGATTTGTCTGTAAGTATTGTAAATGTCTCGTACATGTATTATTAGTTTTGCAAATGGGATAACACTGCTTTAACAATAATCAATTTAAATCACTCCCTATTGCACTTTGTGGAATGATTTATGAACAATACACTTCAGAGACATACATTTGCCGCAGAATGTATCGTATTATTCTATCATTGCTTTGGAGGTGGATGATTTGTCTCAAACAAATGAATGACAACAAAAACTAAAAAAAAAATAAAAACAATGTTGACTGCAGTTCATGGGAGAAAGTTAGTTTCGCTTGGGCCTTGCACTTCCCACTCCCAGTAAAATTGATGCAATATTTTTAAGAGCGCCTGGCCCATGGCGTCAAGAGAGACGCTGAGCGGACGTTACAGCCTCCTGCATTATTCATAGGGCCGTAAACAGATGGTTGTGGGGAGACCAGTCTTCTCACGGCCCCTAAAGCCGCAGGTATCACCTGGTTAGCACTGCCCTGCAGGGTCCACTACACCACGGCTGCTAACCCAACTACCGCCAAAATGTACAATTTAGCCAAAATAGTGTAGGGAAATGCACGCTAATACGCCCTTTTTGGGAAAAGTTTGGCAAGTCTGTTACACGGCGCAAACAGCCAGGAGAGACGCATGCCCTGGGCAAACAAGGGAACATGGACAGTGGGTATAACTCTCGGCAACTGCAAAGTGATAGCCGCTTTGTCAAGCTATTTTTACAAGGTGCTGCATACCGAAGATTTGATCAGATCGGGATTTAAGATTTACAGACCAAAGATTTGTAACAGCACGTTGCAGCTGCGAAAGCTTTGGTCGTGGCATATCCAAGACACCCTAAGCCAAGGGAACGATCAAGTTTTACAATATTCATAGGCCAGTAAAAGCGACGCTGAATTTTTGTGTTGTGGGAAGAATTTAGCCCAGATGTGCAGCATCCACTCTGAAAATATTCTTCTTTTTTATAACTATTCTCATTTTTTGGTTTCTTAATTTTTCTCGAAAAAAATGTTAATTTTATTGCTTTATAAAATGGTCTACAACTAACTCTAACGTCAATACTAATTCATGTTTAAAAAAAGATCATTTACAAATTTATTTTGAAGAACGACAATTCAACAGCAGCTAAGTTTACTACAGAAGGGCAATCTCACTGAAATTCAATCATAATATTGGTAACAGCACTTACACAATTAAATTACGCTGTTTATACCCGCAATATACGCCTTCTTGGAACTACTTTCTCGTCTATATTGTTTTAAGCTCATATACTAAGACATTACATAAAACCGCACTCAATTAAAATGATGTGGCATTTATGCTCTTTGGGTTGGTTATAACCAGTAGACATGTCACTGTCACTGAAAAGTAATGGTAAGTATCCTGTATTCCCAATAATTGAATTGTTAGGGCAGGTAAAACACCTCCAGGATATTGAAGTCGCTTCCCCTGAGCTTGTTGAAAGTGTCACGAATTAATGAAGTTAATGTTTTAACCGTAAATCTTTTGGGGATTTCTCAAAGTCTATTTTTCTGCTCTTCTGTCTTTGAAGTCTGCAAAAGAGAGACACGGTTTCCTTCTTTTCGACTCCAAAGAAACATATCAGTGGGCACTCTAAAGGTTAGACTGTAATGAGCATAATTGTTTCACAAATCAAACCTGACGAGTACAGCATATCCTGGTCCGTCCATCTTTTTTCTTGTCCTTTTTATGTGAAGGAAGTTTACTAATCAGAAGCACGTGCGTGGTGTGAGAGTACAGGTGCGCGGAAGGACGGCAAGTCGTGTGTTTAGCTGTTGAACAACCGACATAGTCTTGAGAGCCGGCTTCTTCTTCAGGTAATTAATTCCTCTAACCTTTAGCAACACTCGCAGTATGGTGTTCCCCTCCCCACAAAGCAGCAATGTTTACAGGTGTCTGACTCACATACAAAAAAGGCTCTCCGGATGTGACGTTCGCATGGGCGCAAATAAACTAAAACTAAGCAAATAATATACTATTAGGTTTATGATGGACCAAGAAATGGCATTTATTGCTCTTGTTGTTGTCCCCGTTCCCATTCTTTTAATGATGTTCATTTTCCTTTGTTCAAAGAAGCTTAACATTGACATTACATTTCTGACTGTGCTTTGGTAACCCTTGGCCTTCCGTTCTTTTTCTGCATGCTTTGTCATATTGCTTATACACAAGATGCATTACTTTTCACCAGAGTGCTGCACGATTTTGAAACCGAAATGAAAATACAATAACAGATGGAGATAGCGTGTGGCATGTAAGGATTGTATCTTTTCATTTTCATTATTGATCAAAATAAAAATAGAGAGCAAACTTGATATTCTAACTTTAAAACTTACTTGGGATGACAAATAGTTTGACATAAGGTATAACTTAAACAAACAAAAGAAATACACCAAATAAGAACAACCTACAAACCAAACAAGCAAACAAAAATAAAGCAAAATAAAACACGTGTATTTACTTAAATGATAAAATGTATAATTCAGAACGTCCCTAAACTCATGACTACTAGAGAAATCAATCTTGAGATACTTCCACTGCTCCGAGGTGAATAAGGTCGGTACAATTTTTATTACAAGGAAATAGCGGGCGGATATTTCTCATTTATATAATGTTTATTACAAGGGCCTATATAATTATCAAAGTGATGAGACCAAAGCTGCGCTCTCTACGAATAAGACGCGCCCCGGCCCGCCCCTCCCTCCTGACAACAGATGAGCTTAATCCTAGTGCTTTGTGCTATGTTTTTTTTTTAAATTTTTGCTTAGTATTCTTTATAGAGCGAGCGAGAGAGCTCTCCCTCTTTCCGGGTTTTGACGTCCTCTAGGTTTCCCTGAAGAATCCTAAACGGCGAATTTGTTGCTTAGCATCCAACGCCAGAACTAGATAGGCTATATTCTGGACTGGTCGTTTAAAAATTGCACGTGCTCTTACACAGAGATAGTGCGAGGATATGATGACTCTGTCTAGGCTGGACACATTATGCTGACACCTGCCCAGCCAGTAGCCGACGCCATCGGACAAATACTTTTTTGACCGATCGTGGGTTTCGAACAAGGAACCTCACGACTGGGACACCAACGCTCTACCATTTGCGCCAAGTCGCCCCACCCCACCATTCTGACGACAGCTGAGCTCCCTCTCTGCTTTGTGTTATGGTGCCTCGCTGTTGTTGCTGACACGAGCCCAGCTGGACACTGCTGTACCAGGGAGTCTGGAGAAGTGCGCTCACACGGTGCACTGGTCCAGCTCTAAATGCAGACCTTCATCACATTGTTCAGCTTAAAACAAACAATTATTGCTTTGGTTATGCTTAATAGATCTAGGTTCGTAAGTGCAACGGTATGGTAAGCTTACGATATAGGAGTAATTATGAAATGGGAAGAAGAAAGCTTATGATGAGTTTTAAGCTACCGCGACTTTGTAGTTACGGCCCCTAACTTAAATCTTTTTTTTCCATTATTTTGTCAATTCAATTAGTTTTTCACTAGTGAATATTTCACCTTTCTTATTAAACTAAATACATAAATATAACTTAAATATATGAAAGTCAATGACGCCTAGTTGTACACCAGATAACAGATCTGCAATTTCAGCTGTGTACTTATGGACCTACAAGTCATATACAGGTATTTCTATTTGGTTTGTATTTTCTCATTTCCCCGTTTCTCTCACAATACTTTTTCTGAGTTCTGCAATCTGTTTATGAGCTTTTAATTGTAGCATACCGACCCACCAGTAGGATTTACTAGTCTCCTAGTTTGGCGTCTCCTAAGTCTCAAGAAAGATCCGATTCGATGATGGAAGCGAGAGCGGGATCTGGGACATGGCAGGACACATGATAATGACACCACCAGTAGGGGGCAAGGTGTCTCCTGTGAGATTTGAACCACGGACCCCCATCACTGGAAGCCAACTGTCGCAACCCTTTCTTAATGCTCAAGTAGCTAACCTTTGCATTAAATAAATCATACCGTTTTTGGTGTCCATCTACATAATCTGTATTATGAGTTGTTGTTTTTTCTGCAAGTTGAGTTGGCATTGAGAGCGGTTAAGATAGGAGTGAGATGCTGTTCTGACCCTGGCCATTTGTCAGGCGTTAGTCTCGGGACCCTTCCACAAAAATTATGTCCTATATATTTCTGAGGTTGAACGCTAAGCAACAAACTCAACTCAACTCAACTCAGTCTCGAGCGAGATTTGAATCACGAGCGCTGCCAATCATTTTTTAATGCTCAGATAACTTAACTTTAAATTGAAAAAGATCCACCTTTTTTTGCTGTCTATCTATCTACATAATCCATATCCTAAGTTAGTTTACCTCCCTTTCTTTTTTCTCTTACACAAACATACCCCAAAGTCTAATCTCCCCATGTAGGCCTATTAGTATGAGATTTTCAGAGCGAGGCTGGCCATCAGTTTTCCATCCCGGCCCCGGATCCCCTGTTGTAACTGTGGGTGGCGAGCTCCGTGTCCACAGCCAACATAAACAGCACTAGATCGCCCTTCGCGGAGCCCGGATCATCCGCCCCTGGGTAAATAAATTGTTTAACAAGAAAACGAATACACGCAAGTTCTAATTGAGGAGTGAGAAACGTTTGGCGCACATTTTCAACAGGGGTTAAAACAGGCATGAAGAGATGCTAGAATCAGTAGCTCAATGTGTGAAGATCCCTTTCGTGTGAAAATAAAACAGAGGGGCCTCCCTCGGTTCCGGTCCCACTGACGTTTATCTTTTCGTTCTTTGTTGTTGCTCCGTCGATCTGTCTGACCTTCTGCAAGGAGCTGTTCCGCTCACGCACCGTATGATTCCACCTGCGATTAAAGTGTTAAACTCGTTCACATACAGAAGTATAACGTATTCCTTGAGCAGATCAAAACTGTATTCTTAAAGTTTTCTTTTATTCCACAGAGTATAACATCGTTGTATTCTTAGCTTTTGTTTTTTTTTAACTTCATTTAGTTTATCCTCTGCGTTTTCTTCGCCCTTCAAAGATCTCTCTCTCTCTCTCTCTCTCTCTCTCTCTCTCTCTCTCTTTCTCTCTCTATCTCTCCCTCTCTCTCATTCTTTCACGTTCTCTGTCTGTATGCCTCCGTCACTCACTCCCTAACTCATTCACTCACTCACCCACTCTCTTTCTCTCTATTTAAGGTTAACCTTTTTTCAGTCCTAACTTGATTACTTCCCAACACGCCCGTTTTTACTTAACGACTTCATCAATTTCAAAAGCGCCTCCCAATTTTAACAACGTTTTCGCCACCTCACTAAAAAAGAAAAGAAAAACAATCGGGAAGGATGCACCGCGTGTATAAACCAGAAGAAACTCTTCACTCTTTGATGTATTTTGCTGATACCCAACGCAACTGTGCCTCCCGCGGTCCCGGCTCTGATCTTACCCCACTAAAGTTTCTTCATAGGTGTCCAAATCGAAGATTAAGCAAACACATCGGACCCCCACTGTTCTCTAAGCAAAATGTTAGTTCCAGGGATGCTTACATTTGAAAGGTTTGAGTTTTCTTGAGCGCTGATTTGCCTACACCTGTAGCGGGGAGTGTCAAAATATCAAACGGAAATGTCAGAACCTCTCCCCACTGGTTCCAGACTCCACAGGGCTAAGAAGTACAAGCTCCCAGTACAGTTCCACCCTCTCTAGCAGAATTTCTGTTTTCATTACTACAAGTTAGAGCCTTCTCACCAGTTTACCTTAAAGAATGACGCTTCTATCTATGCAAAACATCTTACTAAAAATGTCTCCCCATTTGTAATGTAAATTATAAAAGAAAAAAAATATATTTACTTTTTGAAATTAGGTTCATACAGTTTGAAAATGTTCGTTTCTAAGCCCACAGTGCCTGACACAATGCTGAGATACAAATTAAGGAATTAAAAAAATGTAACACCGCTTCTTGTATCATTATGTACTGTATTGATTGAACTCAAACATAAATTATTGATATTATTGATTATCAAAATGCATTATGATTAGAATAGTAAGAAAAATTTAAATCCAAACAAAGCCATTAAGAAACAATAAGAGTGTCAAATGTGAGATCTGCTGATGATTTTCAGTCTATTTCTTTGTTTGGAAAAAAGTAAAAGAAAGAAAAGAAATGGTCTTGAAAGATATCTAAATATTTTTTTATATGTCATGAAGTTAAGGTGCAAAACAATCTGGAACGGATGCAAAAGGGCAATGTGATCATGCCTTTTATTATGCATGTTTTATAATACTTGTTGGATGCCTCATTACTTGGGTATTATTATGGCTTGATTCAGGCGCATCCGCTGAGTAGATTGTCTTAAATCTGCGATACATAGTTTGCAAATCTCAAGATGCATTATTGTATTACACCTAACGAGACGACACACATATGGCAAACTTTGAGAGGTTTGGTTGTTGGTTTTTCAACGTCCAGCGTCAGCAGCTATGCTATATTGTGAACGACACCCTACCATAATATCTTACAATTATACGTTCTGCCACACAGAGACAGAACAGGGATACCAGGACTTCTGTCTCAACAGATTTAAGACAATCTATTCAGCGGATGCGCCTGAATCAACTGGTAACACTGTACCGACACCGATCCAACCAGAAGAGAACAGAATACGACAAATAATTTACCCCAATCGTGGGGTGCGAACCGCGGACCTCCCGAGTAGAAACCCAACGCTCTAGCACTGAAGCCAGCCTGGCCCCCGTGCTAAAGCGTTCCGCGTGAGAGGTGCCACGGGTAGATCCAGATTCTGCTGGTCTGTCGGCGAGCGGGTGAGCGGGGCCTGCCACTCCCACAGTACAGCGTGAGTACACAGTCAGCTGGAGCTGTACTGGGCTTGCTGGGTGGTCCCTGCTCCCACGACTGTCTCCCACACGCATGGCTCTCGTTAGGCCCTCGTCCGAACTTACATCTATCTAGAACCCACTCTTTGACTGTGCGTTTTAAGGGTATTTTAAGTAGAGAACTCTTAAGATTAACAGCGTGAGGTGCAATGCCGTCATTCTAAGTTAGCTCGTAAGAAAACATTATATTTCTTTAACTTGTGATTTGTCTCTAAAGTTAGGTGCAATGCTAATAGACTTAGCCTAACCTGAAAAAAATGGCGGTTAAAAAAACGACCAGGGATGACAAAAGACGTTTTGGTTTTTCGGACTTTGCTACAGTTAACAATCAACGTTGTTTTCTTTTAAATTTGAAAAGGTTACGAAAACGAAGATAGTAAGGAATAGTGTACTGGTTTGACAGGGCCTGTCTCAAAACAGCATTCAGGACTGATGACTAGCAAAGTTTTCTTTAGTCCTCCAACTTAAGCAAAATGATCATCTTTTTACTTTAGTTCTGAAGGTAAATTTATTTCATTAAGTTTCATTATAGCAAGTGCACCGTTAACATTGATCAGGTGACAATGACTTCTTTCTTCTGTTATAAATACAGTACATGTAAGGTTCGTTGAAAAACATCCTTAAGGCTAGCTGCAGTAATAATCTAGAAACAACAAATGCATAGATAGAAATGGTGTATAGGTATGCCATTATGTGTGTATGTATTGAAAAAATGGCCAACAACTTTCCATTTGTCTTAATATTTTTTCAAGAGTCCACAAAAAAACCCACCAAAAGACTAACGACTTATCCGGTACAAAATAAAGATGCATATTTTTCTTAGATAGGAAAACGCCAATTGAAAACCATAATAACATGCTCTGGTTTAACTCTTTAGGCTCAAGGCATGTGACCACTGTAACATAAGCCGTGGTATCCCCGCTCTATCTTTTCGGACAGCACATAATTGTCAGATTTAAGTTTTAAGACTCGTCCACCTAGAGGGTTGCTGGCAATAGATCATAAGAAACCAACAAAATTCTTTCTTTCTTTATTGGAAGACCTCGAATTACGTGTGTTGCTGCAGCTGCAGATGGCATCTCTGCCATGTAAAATACACCCATGTTCTTTAATTCAAGGTGGCACAATGATGAAACAGACTTTTCGTTACAAGATAAATGCCAATGGATCAAATGGGCTATGCTGGTTCGATTCGTTTCTATTAATCAGTTTCTTGTTGCTGCCCCGACCACCCACCTTCCACCAAAGGAAAATCAACTGTATCACATATAGGTTGTAAGACTTACAATTAATTAAACTATTAATTTTATTGTTCATCGGCATATCTGGTTCTAGTTACCTATTCATCACTTTATTTACCCACCTGTCCACCAATCAATAAATCAATATATCTTTTTATCTACGAATCTATATATCTTGATATCTATCTATCTAATATCTATCTATCTATCTATCTATCTATCTATCTATCTATCTATCTATCTATCTATCTATCTATCTATCTATCTATCTATCTATCTATCTATCTATCTATCTATCTATCTATTTATCTATCTATCTAGTATTATATCTTTATCATATCCGCAAATAATCCATACAGCGTGTTCCGGCACTTGGATATTTTGTTGTTATAACTTCAACAAATGGCTTGGTGGGCGGGATTCGAGGGGTGGGTGGGTAGGATTCGATTACATGGGAGTCAGTCAAACTGTGAAGAGAGAGGAGAGACAGACAGAGCAAGCGAGTGTGAGAGACAGAGATAGAGATCTAAAGTTTTAAAACAGATTAATCTGGCCTAATACTTATGTGCTGAAGTGTATGTTGCCCCCCTTCCCCGCCCGCATTTTACCAGTGTTCAAAATTAATAAATAATTGATTACAATCAAATTGCGTCCTGTCTTTTTGAATCAAACAAAACATGCCAATACAATAACAAATAACAAAAAAGACAGGGAGTACAGCTGGCAGGTATTTTAATAAATTTTAATAGAAAAAAATAACAAAAAGACAGGGGGTGCAGCTGGCTGGTATTTATTCAATTTTAATCGAATTCCGACCGCCCACCCATTTGACCGCCCACAGGCTAGGGCCCACAAAACTCAAGGAGTGCCGGATGGATGGGACCAGAAGATTTTATATGCAATATGCAGGGGATAATAATCATGGTGAGTACACCATTTTTTTTTTCTTTTATGTCATCTTTCTGGATTTAACATCTAGAGCCTAATGAATCTTAAAAATTTAATTAATATAAGTTTGGCTAGATGATAGATCTAGGCCTTTTTAAGAGTCATGGGGCCCATAATATGGCTCATTCCACCAACTGGTAATGTTGACAGTTGAGTGTTTTGTTACATGGAGGTCCAAAATTCAAATACACAGCATTGAACTGGAATAAGGCTTTAATATTTATAAGTTGCCTAAAATTTTTCAGAACTTTAGCAATTAGGGGAAACCGGGGTAATTCCACCCCCTACTTTGGTGAAGATTAGGGAGGCACCACACTTTTGGTCCCTGGAGACATATTTCATTTTATAAAAGGCATTCTGAACGTTAAGGTAAAATAAATGATACCATAGCTCTCTCATACTTTTCTGTCATCAACATTCACCACTTGTTTGATCAAAATACACCAGGAAATATTTTATTTTGATTTTTATTGACACTTACATGTTGTCGCAAATTTGCAGTTTTTTGGGGGCATTAGGCACCCGCCTTGGGTGCAATAAGCATCCAGTTCACTGGGTGCAAAAATCACATAGCCACTTTTCCGCCTCCATTTCCTCAAGGCTCCCTGTGATGTCAGTGCACTTGAGATGGAACCAAAGGCTACAGATATCACATTGGATCCAGTTGTCACCACCAGCTTGCCCACAACGTCCACACTCTGTGTCATCTGAGGATGAGTCGGAGTCTATTGGGCTTTGAGATCGTGGGCGGGTGTTCTTTGTTGCTTTGCCTCTACCCTTTCCCTTAACCCTTGCTTTGCCGCGGCCGCGCAGGCTCTCTGCACAAACGGGGTAATTCCACCCCCCACCCTCCTCCTCTCACAAAATGGTTGAAAAAAGTTAATGAAAGAGATGTTACAAAAACACAAAGTTAGTAATAAGAAACAGGTAAAATGCACAACAAAGAAAGAAAAAGGTAAAAAGGATACAAAAAGGACTGAAAGAATGCAAAAGGCATTAAAATAGAAAAAGGAATTTTAAGCTTTAGTATGTTGTTTGGTTTGTCAGTACACATACGGAAGTCTTTCCGAAAAAATGCAAAAGGCATGAAATTAGAAAAAGGAATTTTAAGCTTTATCGAGGAACACATTTCTTGCAATGGAAGTCATCTGTTTCTGCATCCTCCTGACATTTCTGAACATAACAAACAACACCAACCATCACAGATATCACATTGAACACTCATCTTGCACTTCTTCACATCATGCAAATCTACATCACAAATCAAAGTAATTAAATTTGGATGGAAATTCATCCTCAATGTCCATATCATCACTTTCGCCGTACATGGGCAGATTATATCATCGGTAGATCTACCAATATAAAATTTTCTTTATTGGAAATAAACACTGCACTGCTACTCAGCTACCCAACACAAAGCCCACTTCACTTTTGCTCTCTCATGCAGTAACATGATAATTTATCTTGGCTCTTAGTTTGGCAGTTTTCAAACATTTGATTCAGCTTTAAAGCACTTTTTTGACTTGGCGCATTCTTTTTTCATAAGTAGATTGTAAAAAAAAAAAAACAATGAATTTCGGCTAATTTGCAGCAATACCTGTACTGTAATAAAGGTCCTTGGAATGCTTGGAGACCTTTGAAAACAATTACAATATTCTGTTCTATGTAGACGCGTCTGCGGTCTGTCAGTTTTGTGTCTGTGGTATTTTTGTTCCTGTGTGGGCTCAAGTCAATGTGGCCTTTCTGGTGGGTTAAGAAAAATTGCATTTATAGTCTTTCATAATTCAAATTAGTAAAAATGCCATATCTTGGCTAAGAATTAAAGTAGAGACTTAAAATTTGCAGTCCCGTGTTCAGAAGCAAAAAGTCTTTGCACTGATTTTAAATTCCAAATAAATTAAAATTCTATGAGCTTGCAAAATCAGTTTTAGGTACTTAGTCCTACTTGGAGCCCAAGTGCATGATTCTCAATCTCAATTTTAAAGTAGGACTAAAGTTAAAATCTTTCTTTTACTTTTAGTAACAAATAAATATTTATAACATATCGATGGTCTCGGGCGCAGAACAGCTAACTCAGCAAGTAGTAACTTTACAGGAGATGAAAAAAACTGATTTTTTATTTGAATTGGTGATTCATTTGTCAAGAAAATTGAACATGCACTAAAACATGTTATTACAAAGTATGATATATATAAAATATAAGAGGATTTTTTAGGATTTTGAATTGTGTTTAATTTATAGGAGTTAGCTGTTTAGTGCTGGTGATAATCCAAACTGACTTAGCTGTTTTGTGCCTGTGTTGGAGTGAGGTGATTTGCGATGAGGATCGAGCCCGTCTTAACACAGAACTTAGGCGGTTTGTGACCCATCTAATCGACTTGCATCATTTGCACGTGAGAACATACTGGAGTTAGGTGTTTTGTGTCGCGATGAATATTCTATCGCGGCCATTTATCAACGACTCTGTTTTTTATGTCTTTAATTTTTTTTTTAATTGTTTTTTTTTGTACATTGCACTTTTGTTTTGTAAATATTTAGTAATGCAGAACCTATACTGAGGTCTTTTGGTAAGACGCAACCTAGGACCGGGATGTCGTGGGTTCGAACTTCGGTTGAGTCAAACTAAAGACTTAAAAATTGGTATAACCAGTGCTCCCGTCAGCATTTAGGGGCCCGTGCTAAGTCTGGTCGGCCCGATGCAAGTGTAATGTGAATGAGTGGTGTGTAATTTGTAAGGTTATGCTAATCTGCACCCTGCTATGGCAGCCCGTTTAACATCTAATAGCATCGTCACTTCTATAACCGACAATGGTTTAATTAAAAAAGACACTAAGCAATAAAACAGATAAATGACTATATATATATATGCAATTTGAACTTAGAGAGACTAGTGGCTAAATAGTTTCGCTTTAAGGTCTCAGTCAGGGGTTGGAATCCTTGGCAAGTCCAGCTGCGATGGGAAAGAAGCTCATTGCATAAATTTCCTCACCGTACTAAGGTTTTAAAAGAGTACATTGTACCCAACAATCTGTACTCAACGCTCTTGTCATATAGACACAGTGTTGTGTCTGTCGACAGCTTATTCTCTGGGTGACCCTTGGGTGTGTTACGAACAGTTCTGCTGGGATTCCTTGTAAAGCGCAGTAGAAAATGCTATAGAAAAAACGGTCGTTCAGTCATTTTAGTTTAGAAAGCAGACATATTAAGACAATACACTAATATATATATATAGTAATATGGAAAATCCCTAAAAACTCCTTAAGTTATTTAGCCAACTTTTAAAATACAAAAACAACAGAACAACAACGCAACATAATCAATTCAATAGACGACCTTTACAAATACACACAAGAAAAGTATACAAATTTAAACCAATGTTAGGACAATGTTAATTATGAAATGAAGTTTTATTTTACTAGGTTTATTATAGACATGTTTTGGTTTGGTTAATCATGTCAGTGTTTTATAAAGGGCCTGTAATTAAAGATTATCACTGATCGTAGCTACGAAAGAAATAATAAATGAACTCTAAAATACAAAAAGATCCTTATTGTAAAAACAAAACAAACAACTAGAGGTTCCAATACACGTTTTCAATAGCTAACAGCATTAAACAGTTACGAATTTTCACAGACGTTTTAATATTTCCTCCTGGCAATTTACAAGCTACTTTTGTCAGCGAACGAAGGATGTCGTTACACGTATGGAAGAGAATCATACACATCGTGGACATCTTCAGACAGGACTGACTTCAATGACTGAAGATGGTCAAACTTTGTTTTCTTTATTTTTCGTCTACTCTGGTAAAGCTGTGATGGGGTTTTGGATGGCAGCTTGTTCTTACGACCTAACTCCGCCCAGTCATCAGAGTTCAGTTTGTACATGATATATCCATCAGGACTGTATTTCAAACCACAAATGTGGTCCACATTGGCATCTTTGCCAGGCTTCAAGGATCTAACAGCTCCTTCTCCGTAGCTATCAAAATCCAGGAAAAAATTGTACTTCAGGTACTTCACCTCGTAAGGTTTGGGGTTGACTCTTGCTGCCTGGATCAGTTGGCCATAGTCCAGTGGGGTGTATATGTCATTTTTTAGGCGTCGCTCAAGTCAATCGTCGCATGCACAGAGTCTACCTCCATCTGAGTATGCCCCTTCGTAAGAAATTTTTGCACGACTTGCTTACCGAATTTGACGCTTAAGTATCTGAGTGCTGTACCCAGAATCCGATTTCTATTCTGGTACGTGCATCCATCTGTATAGATGATCACAGAGTCAAGTGTGTCTTTCTTGTCTTCCAGATAAGACACAATACATGACGCAAATTCGTTAGCCGAGTCCAGTTGTGTTCAGAAACATGTCTTTGCAAACTCTGTGTGTACCTGTTGTGCCTCTCGGAGTATAAAACAATGACTTGTTACGCCTTGACTTTTCAGCATCACCTCTCCTTTCTTCAACATCTTTGGCCTCTACAGAAAGCTTGACAAATACTTCCTTTTCACCCCATGTGCCAAAAAAAAATCTTGTTCCTGTCCTCATCGCTTATACTCTTGCATGCGTAGTAGGCTGCCTTGCAGTGACATCTGTCGCCCAATACCTTTTTTGGCTTTATGACCTCAACAAATTTTTTCTGTTCTTTGCTGTATTGCCGACCCACATATTCTTTTCCAAGCTCCCTATTGTGCTTGCTCTTCTCTTTCTTAGTTTTCTTGCATTGTGTGTGCTGTTTAACAGCAGCAACACTACCTGCATCCTCGGTTACGTCCTGCACACCACCTGCGTCCTCGGTTACGTCCTGCACACCACCTGCGTCCAGGGTTACGTCCTGCACACCACCTGCGTCCTCGGTTACGTCCTGCACACCACCTGCGTCCTCGGTTACGTCCTGCACACCACCTGCGTCCTCGGTTACGTCCTGCACACCACCTGCGTCCTCGGTTACGTCCTGCACACCACCTGCGTCCTCGGTTACGTCCTGCACACCACCTGCGTCCTCGGTTACGTCCTGCACACCACCTGCGTCCTCGGTTACGCCCTGCACACCACCTGCGTCCAGGGTTACGTCCTGCACACCACCTGCGTCCTCGGTTACACTATGGTTCAAAACAAAGTTTGCAGCCTTCAAGGATGAGCTCACGGGTTCATTGTCTAAGTCAGATAGGCAATCAAATACAGACATGGATATATTATCAACATCACTATCATGGACACCAATTAACTGAGACACGGAGATGTCAAAGATGGATTCTGCATCTGGGGCCTTCTCAGTGTCGTCTTTACAATGTTCGGTAGTCTCTAGTTTGGATCTTTTCGCTTCTGTTGCTTTTTTGCTAAGCTCTAGCAACCTCTTTCCGCTGCTGAAAGGGATCATGGCGCCTAACCTCTGCAAAAAAAAAAGTTTGAAGAAATGTTTTAACAGGTTATGATTGAAGATTAATATAAACTTACGGCTTTTTTCTGTATCAAGTAATATTTATGATTGACACAATTTTTAAAATAAATAAATCTATAAATTTGTAAATATTATATATAAAAATGATAATTGTAAAATTAAATAAATCTACAGGTTTGTAAATATTAGATTCTATACAAAACAAAACAAAAAATAAATAGAATTATGCTGTTGCAAACTACAGTGTGCTAAGCATGTTCAACGAATAAAGAACGTGGCTTTTACCTAAAAACTAAAACATTTCCATGACTTTAAACGTACCGTTTTTTTTTTTTAATTGTTCTTGACCACGAATAAGTAATTTAGAGATCGATAATAATGGTCTGTGTGTATAACATGAATTAACATTTTAGAGCACTGTTTTCATCTATTTATCTATTTTCTTCCATATCATGTAGTAAACTTATACGCACAAAACATCTAAGTCCGTATGTTCACTGCAATACTCTTGTCTAAGAGTTCAAACAGAGTTAACCCGTCGTCAGCACGTCGCCAGTTCGTTGCCAACCCGTCGTGAACCCGTCGTCTAGCCAGCGCCAAAAAACGGACTGTCGCTGGAACGGCGACGTTGTTTCGTCCGTGCCGTGCCCGTCGTTCCAGCACATACTATTTAAAAACATGGCTGCTGAGATCTTGACTGTTTTGTATTGTTTAAAAAGGAAACATCGTTATCGGAGGCGAAGATATTGGGTTCATAGTATCCACCAGAAGAGAGAAACCTACGGGGAGTTCTATCACCTTGTAGATGAAGTGCTTAATGATGAAGAGCAGTGCTTAAAATACCTTCGAATGAGACCAAGCACTTTTTACCAGCTGCTAGATTTGATCGAACCTTACATCACAAAGAGGGAAACAAATTTTCGAAAACCTATCCCAGCGAAACAGCGGCTTGTGATAACCTTTAGGTAAGCAAAACCTTCTGTTTCCAGTTCAGCGCTACATTATAATAACAATGTATAATAATGTATAGCATTTATTCCACGGTATAAACCATGCTCTCAGCGCTTTACATTGTCTCCTGGTGCACAACAAAGCAACACAAAGCACGAGACAGCAGCCAGTTTGGCGCATTTTACAATGTTTGTAGACAAGGACAGTTTTGTTCTTCACCAGGGAGACCTCCTTGTTTAACGTCAGTCTCCGATAGGACGAGAAAATTGGTGTGAAATACCTTTCCCAAGGATATAAAGGACTTGAGGGCCTCCTCACAAAGTCAATATTGAGCCCTCAAAGCTAAAATTGCACCGTTGACATCACTAGGTAGGTTGTGTGAAGAATCTTACCCAAGGACACAGTCTGGCAGGAAAAAAACCCAACACGATTTTTCACCCGGCTGAGCACCGCAACCCATCCGATTACTGAGCACACTCATTGAAGCTTGATCTGTACAAGCGACGAGACGCGGTAACCACTTGGCCATCGAACGCCACATTAGTCAGTGTAATATTTATTGATCATCACATGACCACTACCGCTGCAATCACCACTGCTATTCTCATTTTCTCTCATCTTCGTCCTCATCATCATCACGTAACATGAATGCTCGATCTCAGATTTAAGCAATTTTTATTTATTGAATTTATTTGTAACCGATATTCAATAGTGGTGGAACAATAAAGAACTACTGGCACAGGTACTGCTGGTGTTGGTTGAGCTGATCGGCTTCTTGGGATAGCTGTTGATCCTGCGCACTTGTGTACTGGTGGTACCGATATGAATTGTCGCTGACACAACTACCAGATGACATTGGGGATTGCTGCAGATCAGGAGTGCGAGATAATTGCTCTTGGCCAGGATATTGATTTGGCTGTTGTGCACGACGCAGATACCTCAGAGCTGTGGCATTAAACTCTCCTCTGAGCTCTAATTTTGAAATAGTGTCCAAAGATTTCATAACAGGCAGTAGACTTAACAGAAATTGTTCATCGTCATCCGTGATTTGTTTTTGTTGTTTATGTTGTGCTTGTTGCATCCCCTTCAATGCATTAAGCATTTCTACATCGAATGGAGATGGAGCATAACGTCTCTGTTGGGGGAAAGGCCTTTTCCTTTTATTAGCTATGTTGTTAGTGTCACTCGGTGTAGAGCTTGGGCCAGGTTGAGACGGAGACGAAACGCTTTGTCTCTCTTGTGAGTAAGGCCTTTTTCTTGTGCAACTTGGACCGGGTTGTGAATCTGCAGTACTCCTATCCAGTGATAGGAGATTGTTTTCCATTATCTCCTCTAGTGCGAAAGATGATTGCTGTGTTTCGAGTGTGTCTTGCTGTGACAGCTCATCATCCACCAGATCCTCCACCAAATTGCTCGTTGTTGAGGTACTTTGGTCGGTTACAAAAGGAATCAAAAACAGCAAATTGTTGTATAGATACCATTTTTTAGGGTTCTTGCCACTTGACCCTGACTTGAAAGTTGTCTCCTTTTTGTGGTGTTTTTTAAAGGAGTCTCTCAGTACCGACCACTTCTTCTTCGCGGTTGCATCTGTGAACAAAACAATGTAAAAATGTTCATACACTTAATTTTGAATCGCATATTAGTAGCACAAGTTTTGTACAGTGCCGGTAAGTTGCCCTAATTATTGTACTTATCTTAGTCCTTTTATATTTTCAGGTATCTTGCTTCAAAAGAAAGTCATGTTGATCTGTCGTATCATTTCCGAGTTGGAATTTCTATATACGCACAAAACATCTAAACCTACGGGGAGTTCTACCACCTTGTAGATGAAGTGCTTAATGATGAAGAGCAGTGCTTAAAATACCTGATGAATTCTGCCAGGTGCGCTGCAAAATGTTCTTTTCTGGTGTGGGTGGCTGGCAGTGAACGTTTGATCCACCACCAGGTGTTTTCGGTCAAATTGGTGTTAGCCCCAGTCTCGGGATTCACAAAATTCTGCGAATGGTTTACAGTCCCGTGAGTATATCCGACGGTGGCTAAACGGCTGTACGCCCGCCACTCGTCGGTTATTATGTGGGAGCCCGGTGCTACCCGCTCTTGGATCAGTGCCAAGAGGGTGTCGGCAGATCGGTCTTGGACCGGCACCAAAAAACAGTCCCTTGTTTCGCGGCAGATGCCGCCCAACACCCACTGCCCCTCGACCAAACGTCCTCTGTGGAATTTCCTTTTTCCAAACTTTGCCTCGTCGATTTCCACGGTGAGGTTGGGGCCTCCGATTAGTGTCACCGTATCTGATGCCCTGTCCTCTAACAGCGACTCAGCACAGACCTCCCTGCAGTAGGAAAAAAGGTCTGCAACTGTTTCCGTGGACGTTGACTTGTCGCCAAACTCAGGGCCAGACGTTTCTTGCACAGCGTCTTTGTACGATGTTTTCCTCGTCCATAAATACGTTAGAACGAGAGTCTTCCTCAGAGGGATCTTGGTTGCTGCGACCCAAGTGCACTTCCTGGGGCTGACAGTCAGCGGTTCTTGTAGCACCTGAAGAGCAATTTATTGGTGGTGTATGAGCTGCTGGCTGCGGGGCGTACGTGAATCTTCTCTAGAGTGTTGTTACACTTTGGGTAATTTACTGTCTTAGGCAGTAAGCCGTACTGCTGGCAGAAATCGATAGTTTGTTGCTCGCTGCCGGTATGTCTCAACAAATGAGCTAGGTTAATGATTACAGCGGGAGGAGGGCAATCGCAGCGAGCGCGCTTGGGCCTAGACGGACCAGCAGAAGCCTCAGCAGAATCTGCAGCAGCCTCCATAGTGGAGGTTAAACATGATAATAAAGTAAACTCAAAATAAATACTCACGTAATATAATCACACTACACATCTAATCTCGATCTCAATCTAGATCTCAACAAACTTGAAAGCAAACTTGCAACTATAATAACAATAAAAAGCGTCAGCAAATTAATCAGCTCTATTTCCTTCTAGAAATGAAGGAGTAGAGAAAGATAAACGTAGAAAACTAGATCTAAACGCGGTAGAAAGAACCAGGAACGACTGTAAATGTGTGTTAGAGTGCGGCAAGACTCGCTCTATGTGCAACTACATTTAGTGTCCGCCCACCGTATTTATACGAGGAGGCCTGCAGGCGTCTGCGAAGCGCAAAAAAGTCGACTTTTGTTTCGTTTGCGAATCCGGTGAACTGTTTTTTAGTTACCGGGGGTCAATGGCGACTTACGGACGACAACAGGGGACCAAATTGACAAAATAACACAAGTATTTGAAACTCAACACGTTTTTTGGTCACAGGCGTTTTATTTGGAGACTAAATCGACAAAAAAGAAAACTTTAATGAAAATTATCGGTTCTATTTGCGGAAAAAAAAGTAACTTTGTTTTTCAAACGCCAACGTGAGTAGCAATCACCCACAATAGATACAGTTTTGCTGGCTACTGCCATTATCTGTCTAATTAGTCTAGTGGTATAACCCATAGTTCTAATCATGCTCGCTGGCGAAGCAACCTTTGATTAATGACTCGACAGACTTCTAGGACCCGGACTGGCAACGGCACCTTTTTTAACCTGTTATGTCACCTCCACCCATAAGAAGTGGCACTATGTGGACCTCATGAATAGGGCTGAATGTGTGCATGTGTTTATATGAGTTCCTGTAGCAGCAGGTTCACCTATCACAATCCGATTATGCAGCTTATCGGATCGGCCTGACTGAAAAAGTTATTAAGTGGAAACATTACCCGCCTGTGCTGATACATACACGATCAAAGAATTTCTCAGTGTCAAGCTGCCGTAGAGTGTTTTGGTCAGATTTTTCCGAAGAACAGTGTTGTGTCTAGACTTTTTCGAGACATAATAAATTTTGTCTTAAAACTCGACCGCCAAGACTGCTGAATTTCTCCAGTTTGATATAGTGTGTGGTAATCTTTTAAAAGTTTTTTCGGCATGTATTTTTTTTAAAAGGAGAAAATCAAAGCTTAAGCTTAGTTTCGGATATCGCCTCAACCTGTCGTGCCAAGTTAAATGAAACCGAGGATAAAAAGTGATAAATGTACTTTTATTTAACGGTTGTGATAACTAAAGTGCTGTTAGTAAATAATGTGCAAGAAAATAATTGCCAGAGTTCTTAAAATATTTCCACGATCTAGGTAATCTAAGGTTACGAATACAACGAACTGCTCATAGCAATGCATCATCTAAGTTCGAATGTATGCTTGTCGAATTTCATTTATTGTTCTAAAATAGCAATGGAACTTTTTTGTTTTCCCACGGGGCGATATTCAATCAGACTGTTATTATTTTAGCACTCGGCTACGTTAAAGTGAAGTTATTGCACAGCAAAACTAAACGAAAACGACATTCAAATTATCAAGGGAAATTAAAATGATATGCTTTACGGACTCACCTTAAGTATGATTTTTTTTAAACACGAGATAGAGCAGAGCAACATTCCCTATGACAAAAGTAACAAACTCGCAAGTGAGCGTAATCTTTAGCAGGGACATAATTATCTGTGTTTGGAGCGGACATAATATCGGTTGCTTAGATTAGAATTCACATGTTAGTGATTTGTTTGTTAGTTTGATTTTTTGTTGTTGTTTTGCAATTGTTTGTGCGGAAGGTGATTCAGTTAGAAGTATGGGTACTAGCGATGCAGAGACTGCCAGTGTTAGCTCAGGACGAGCCACTGACGTCAGTCACAAAGGGAGCATCTCGCTCAACTCATCCCACTTCTGCTGGAGATGCAAGTAAGATATATGACCATGCACGTGTATTGAGTTCTCTGTGGATTTGAAGCTGAGACTTACTTTTTTTCGATAACATTTTGAAAAGAAATGCACACACACAAATCTTAACATCTCTTTTCTCTTTTCTTCCTCATTACGTCTCCTAGATCGCTCTTCCAACTTCGCTTTGTCTACGACTCTTTCTTAGTTTCCGCCTGTTTGTATGATCCTACCCTTCCCTGAGTCTCTGGCTGCCTTCATCTTTCCCAACCCCCGACATTTCTTTTCTCTTTCTAATTTGATTTTTTAGCTAATATCTCAGTGTGATTATCTGCTTGCGATGTTTTAATTATTTTTTCAAGCAACGTCGCGTCAATTGCCCTTTAATAGAATGCGAGCTTGGGTAGGGTTATGTAAACATGATTATGAAGACTTAACGGAATATGATAATCCACCATTGCCCTTGCGACATACAGTGTTTATAATTTATTCACCTGGCTCTGTCTCACTGTATTCATAAAATGTAAACTGTCTATCCTGATATTTCTTCTCATACCTTCACAATTAGTAATTAATGGGGAAGATTGAAGACGATGTTTTCGAACATTTTGGAGACGCCCAAAACTCTAGTTCGATTTGCTAATCGTTGATATTATATCTCTCAATCTTGTATTCAAAACACACACAGGGCCACCGCGCCCTGTATATATATATATATATATATAACCCTACTTTGGGACATGGGGAGCCCGTGGTAAAAACCATACTTTGGTAGCCCAAAAGTATATCTGTTATTTGTAATAATAAATAAAAATGCTTTTAATGATAGTATGTATATGCATTGTAAAGTTTTCAAAATAAACCTTGGTTCAGTTTAAATTGATTTGTAGAATATAGGAAAATAAGTGGGTTCCCTAAGTTTTACTAACGGTTTGAAGTAACTTATGGATCCCGGTTGAAAATATATTTATTTTTCAAACATAGGGAGCCACTTTATATTTTATGATATAGGGAACCCATATATAAATATTACCTTATATTGAATCTTAGGGAGCCATTTCGAATTATATTATTTATAGACATAGGGAGCCATATAATATTTTACCTCTTTTATTGACATGGACACCCACGCTATGTTTTAAAAATGTTTTAATAGCAGGTAGCAAACTTTATATTACTTTTGTTCTTTGTTGTGTAGGATATTATAAGGCTTTTTGTGTCGGAGTTACATTAGGTTGACGGCAATGAGCATAATTGTATTATAAAATTAGAAAATGACAGGAAATTACCAAGAATCAAATTTGTGCCCATGTTAGAAATTGCTGGTCTAGAATTTTTTTCTACAGCCAAGTGATATCTAATACCACGTACATGTGCACTACATGATCCACATTTTGAAACATTTTTCAAGACTCCTATTTTTAAGTTTTAACACCACAAGGGCATTAATGGGTCATACATTGACTGTTTAGATCTATCTACCAAAAACAATAACTGTAATAATTACAAAACAATATCTGTTGTCTTCTGAACTGGTTTTAAAAAGATAAATACATTAAATAGTCCTTTATATTTAGACCACTATTGCTCTTATGTTAATGTAAGTGAAGTCTCTCAAATTATCAACCATTTAAGCGAGTTATGTTGTTATTTTACATTAACTCCACATAATTATAAGGTTTATTTATAAAATTTGTTAGAAAGTACATTTATTATTAACGGTTTGGTCCTAATGTGCAAGAATACACTATGGAGTGAGTTTAAAACCTTGAAATTACAGTCTTAATTTCAACCACAAACATTTATTTATGAAGTTAGAAATTAGCAAGGCGTAAATCAACTCAAGATTATTTGAAAATGAAAATCATATTTTTTTACCCATGTATATATTCAAATCTTCAGTGGCTATTTTTTTAATTGAACATCTTAATCTTATTGGGATTAAAACCAGAGCATCTCCCAATCAATTACAGTGCCCCCAACATTTTCGCTATTTCGCAACACTGTGGGTGCCCTGGCTGTGGAGTGAGAGTTACATGTTCTTGTCATAAATCTCACTCTGGATTCAAATTTATCTTGACTATCAAATTTTATCAAAACAACATTTGTTTGTAATGTTATATGTTTGAAATGTGATGTTCAAAAAGTTCAAAGAAAATTGAATAATGAATTAGAACACATTTTGAAAACGAATTGGTGATTTATTTTCTCAATCAAATAATTATATTGTGACACAAACAGTGGAAAAAAATCTTAGATCTAGATGTCATCATAAACTAAAAACTGTACATAAATGATAAAGTAAAAATTATGGAGAGACAAAAATGTCGCAATGTAATTTTTATTGCTAGTATTACAGCATTTTGTATCTGGACACCCTGTATCAAAAGTCTCCCTTTTTCATCTGCTAGAGTAAATTAGATCATTTGCAGCAGTTTCAGCAAATTGGGAAACATCAATAAACCTGGTTTCAGCTTACAACTTAAAAATCAGGCGAAAAATAACTAAAAATTAGTGTCGGCTTTCATTCCTTTCATTAAAAACAAAATGGGGTATTATAATACATGTATTAATGTATCAAACCTGAAATACTGCTACTACAATTTTGTAGTTCATACGTATTTACAAAGACAGAAAGGCAACATTTGAGACAATGTACACTCAATTTTGTTTTGTTTCTAATACATTGATATCTAGTTCTGCAGTCGGGAAGTTAGAGAAAAGTTTAAAAAAGGTACCCAATTACCATTCCTAATATGTATTAGGAGACCATGAAGGAATCATGCGAAGTAACCTCAACTACAGTTACCTTTAACATCCCTTGAAAGAGCTCATGAACTTTTTCTTTTCATTAAAAACTTTTGTTCTGACAAGCATATACTTATTTTAATGGCCGTGCAGTATATCATGCCTTTTTAAAAACTCCATAATATCACTTTTTGGGGGCAACGACCCACTAGTTTGAGTGTTAGCAATGTAGATGTGAAAGTAACTCTTTACAGTTTCAGTGTCCTCAGAGCTCCGTTTGGTGTACCTGCGGATGTGTTGCTTTGATTTCACCTCTTTTGCTAATTTTTGACATCCTGGTTGGGTGTCCAAAATGTCTGACCCTTGATTTGCAGAGTTATTTTGGTCTTTCGAGGTTTCTAATACTTCACATGCTGATGGATGTTCTTGATTGTCTTCTGGGCTTGCCGTGTCATTGGCGCTGGCAGTTTCATTAACATTCACTAACGTTGGATTATGACTATCAATGTGGCTTAACATTTTCCCAACTCTTGTTATTTCATGTATTGCCATGGGACATTGATATACATTTCTATTGATTGCTTCAGAATGACCCATGTGTCTGATAAAAGAATTTTGTTGGTCTTTTGGTAATTCAAAACTGGCAAAAATTGTTGAAACTTGATGCCTAAATTTATCTGCGATCAGTAGATGAGGTTTCTTTAAATTAGGAACTTCCTTGACCACAGCCCTTAAGCAGTGGTAGCCACTCGCATGGTCAAGTGAGTTTTGTGTATTGGGGAAGAGATAAACGTTGTCTGGGTGAATGTTACAGTTTGTCCTTTCTATCAAAAGCTTTGAAACTGGTTCTAAGGTGTCTTTGGGGAAAAGAACTGGTACAAGCTTCCTAGATCCCTTTCCAGCTTGGTATGCCAATTTCATATCTTTCAGAAGTAAACGTTCTTGTGGGTCTTCTATTTTGTCTGTCCATTCTGGATCGATCCATGCACCATGGTTTGCGTCAGCCCATTCCCTTAAAGTTAGCCGTGCTGGTTCCCCACTCCTGCGAGCATGTAATTCGACAAACAATGAGATTCCTCAGCTTTACAAAAAGACTATCGTCCCATAGATCATATGGCCTGTCAAGCATTAAGTTCATCTCTGTAATCGCATAACTCCTGAGAGCCTCAACGTCCTCATTATCAGGCATTGCAGATGGTTTTCTTAAGCCCTCTCGCCTTGCCTCACATTGCACTTGGGCATTATAAAAGATAAAATCCCATTGAAGGTGTAGAGCATCAAGAAACTTCGTCATTGCATTCTCTTCTTTAAATTTCCCTTGCGTAATATAGTATCCTCTGATAACTTTCACAGCTCTTTTCAAAAGAAAACCTAAACGTACCTTGAGACCATTTTTTGAATGTCCACTGCTGTCAGACAACTGCAGAATTGCCTTTTCTAAAGTATCAAATTGAGAATAGTCAAGTATGTCTGTCCCTGAAACATTTTGATTTTCAGACTGTTGTCTAAATGCAATTATTAAATTTGCGTACAGGCGCATTTCGCTCATTACGACGTGCCTTTCTTTTTTGGCTGACTTTGCCCAGGCTTTTTTGCCAAGAAGTAATGTTAGGAAGTCACTTCTACACAACTGCCCTACTTCATCTCTTCTGAACCTGTTTAAAACCTGCTCCGTAAATTCTGTTGATAGTTCCAGACTTAATGCATTTTCTGAAGGAACTTGAATGTCAACAGCAACAGGATTTATTGATTCTGATTTACAGCAAATTCTCTTATGCTTAAAGATAGTCTTTTTATCATAAAACCCCTTGCAACCAGAACACATCAATGTGGCCGATGTACCTTGCCTACGTTCCCTAATGAGTTCTTTTCTTTTTTCTGCAAGAACTACATTTTGTTTGTATATGCCATTTTTTCGAATACTTGCAAATGCTTGCATCTGATCTTTGGCTGGTAATTTAAGCGCATCTTTGACTTCATCTTCTAAAGGGTGTCTTCTTATCAAATGTCTTTTCAGGTGTGTTTGCCATTCGTTACAAAATTTGCAGATTCTCTTTGGCTTCTGAAATAGAAGTATGAGAATGAAATTGAATTTTTCGCATATTGAAATTAAAAAAAAACAAAGGACAATTAAAAAAGGAAACTGAGCACACCTATAGTTTATATAGACAATAAAAAATCAAAAGTGTGAATGTGTAATCATTGCAATGGCTAGCTTATTTGTACTGTATTATTAAAAGTTAGTTCTATCTTAACATATGGTGAGAAAATTGTTATTTGCAAATATGCCCAAAAAGGAGTAAGAATAATAAAGGTTGTATTAAATCAAATTCTTTACAAAATTATTTTGTTTTGGTAAAGCCTTGCAACAACACATGTACTTTTATATATATATACCTTAAGACTACAACTTAAAATTTTAAGATTGAAGCAAATTTTGTCATAGAAGCTTCAAAACGCTATGTCAAATATGGTTTGGTCTTGTACTTATAGACCTGGTAATGGTCGTTTTCAATTGTTACCTCCTAATGTTGGCTAGCATCAAACCTCTGGGTGAAGTGGACCACCAAAGTGCATTAGTTGTGAGCATAATATTGATGTGTAAATCAGGTTCAAAAAAGCGAGTTTAGTCATCCCTGCTTCGCTGAGTAGGCTTTTCTGTATGCATATTTGCAAACAATCTCAAACAACAGGCACTTACTGTTTTGTTTTTTGACACGGTCATATCTTCTGCATTTGCAACTGTTAGTGCTGCATCTTCTGCGTTTGTCACTGCTTTGTCTTCTTGGTTTGCCACTGCCAGATTTTCTTTGCTATCGGAAGTATTACAAGCTTCCACATGCCTATGTAGAAATAAAGTAAGAAAAATGTTTCCCCAAGAACAAAATTAATATAATAAAAGCAAAGTTGAAGTTAAAACTATGATGTAACTTTATGACAATGACAAAAAAAATAATGTGAATTTTTTAAAAAAGATTTTTTTCCACTAAAAATAAAAAACAAGCTAAAGTGATACGATTGTTTAGATAATTTTTTTTCTTTCAATAATTCTTTCCTCTTTGTCGACAAGTAAAGAGCACATTAGACACATACATACAAGTACACACAATGACAAAATATATTCGTTACCAAAGTAATGTGTCAACTGTACTCGTTTTGGGTGTAAGTAACACACAAGTTATTACCTGTTCTGCTGCGGTGTAGACTGTTGAATAAATTGCAGAGGTATAACTCTACTTATATTGCTATCTGAGCTGCTTTCAACACTGGAAGGTATGAAATCACAATCATCATCCTGGGGATAAAAATATGTTTAGTTGATAACAAACTGAAATAAAATCAAACTTTACCATTTACAAAAATAAATAGGGAGAAGAATGATATAAATAATATAGGGATACATCGACTTTACCTCTGCTCCTATTGAATAGTTTAAAAAAAAGTCTCTGTTTCAGGTCCATGACCATAGCTTGAAAGTTGAATTACTAAGAGAATTCATGGAGATAATACTTATTATTAAATGTTAACTAGAAAATATAGAGGGCAAAAAAAATTAATAAATGTTAACTAAGCATACTCCAATGACTCACGTTTGAGTAATCTGTCTCTAAGTCTTCCCATTTGGAAACCTTTGTGTTTACTGTATCTGAAAGACAAGCAGGACTTTAGAGAAATAAAAGAAAGATGTGTCTTTCGAAATTAATGAAGCACACAAGTCACTATGTGGATGGTTTAAAAATATAATAGATGCATACCACTCTCAGTCAAACAGGTGAAAGATTTCTAACTTTTAATAGTGATCACCTAGATATGAGTTCAGTTAATCAATATAGTATAGCATTTATAATATCTAGGCTACAAATAGAAAAAAAAATAATTATCCTGAATATGACATCCCTTCCCCACCAGTGCTATGGTTTGGAATTTTTTTTAAAGCCAACTCTATTACGAGCAGACGACAATATCATCATAATTATTCTTTTGCAAACTTTTTTTTTTTTTTTGGGGGGGGGGGGGGGGGGTGGATCAAGTCAATTTTAAAAAGCCTAGTAAGAGCTCATTGAATTGTGCATGAAATAAATGCAACAAAAATATTCGTTTATATAGACTAGATCTATCTCTGAATAATGCCGTTTCATGAACAACGCACGTTTTAATTGAAGCAGCAAGTATTAGTAAGTGATCAATTTCTTGAGGCAACAAAAAACACAGGCCATAATAACAATGCTTTAAAAGTCTACAAAGGTCACAACAAAATTAATTATGAGCAAATAAATATTATATAAACGCCCCATTGAAATTTTTTTGGAGAACACACATAAAATAATGTAAGCTAAGCTAGTCTAAATCTAGATCTAGAGTCTAGATTGATTCGTGATTATAAAGAGGCTTGTCCTAGTAAAGATGTTGAATGTATTGAAGGGATTTACAGTAAACATCAATATACACTATTTTCTTACCTTCAACAGTTGGAAGTTGCTTTCCCAATGCCAGACTGACCATTCGTTTCTCTCGACTTAGGTTATCCATTGTTTGCCGCGCTGCCGGCTACTTAGAGCAAGGCTAATATTAAACGAAAGGCTTGACGATTCGCAGTTGTCGCTTGCTCTGGAGTTAGGCCTTGGTCTAGGCCAAGGAGGCTCCCGCCTTCAGTGCGGGCAAGGCAGGTTTGACCTAGATCTAGACCGATGCCTTAGACTAAGTAAACTGTAGGCCTTCATGACACATGTACAGTCAAATAGCCTACGATCTACTATGAGAAAATGTCTATATCGATAATGAAGAAGAAGAAGAAAAAGAAGAAGAAGAAGAAGAAGAAGAAGAAGAAGAAGAAGAAGAAGAAGAAGAAGAAGAAGAAGAAGAAGGAAGAGGAGGAGGAGGAGGAGGAGGAGGAGGAGGAGGAGTGGGAGGAGGATGAGGAGGAGGACGAGAAGAAGAAGAAGAAGAAGAAGAAGAAGAAGAAGAAGAAGAAGAAGAAGAAGAAGAAGAAAGAGAAGAAGAAGAAGAAGAAGAAGAAGAAGAAGAAGAAAAAGAAGAAGAAGAAGAAGAAGATGTTCAATTAATTGTTCTTATTATTGTAGCTGGTTTGTTAACAAACAATGATCTAGCAGTAGCACTGGCAAGTTGTCGTTGCCCGAGTAATGGCGGCGACTGTTTGTTCTGCGCGGGCCGACGCTGTAGGCCCTTGGGCTAGACCTAGTGCACTATTGTGACATTGTGCTAAAAATAGAACTGTGCGTATATCGGGTCACAGGCAGAGGTGTATATGTCTAGGTATATTGTATTGTGAGATATGGGTGGG
>RQTK01000418.1:165601-179838 GCA_003991915.1 Elysia chlorotica
GAAGAAGAAGAAGAAGAAGAAGAAGAAGAAGAAGAAGAAGAAGAAGAAGAAGAAGAAGAAGAAGAAGAAGAAGAAGAAGAAGAAGAAGAAGAAGAAGAAGAAGAAGAAGAAGAAGATGTTCAATGAATTGTTCTTATTATTGTAGCTGGTTTGTTAACAAACAATGATCTAGCAGTAGCACTGGCAAGTTGTCGTTGCCCGAGTAATGGCGGCGACTGTTTGTTCTGCGCGGGCCGACGCTGTAGGCCCTTGGGCTAGACCTAGTGCACTATTGTGACATTGTGCTAAAAATAGAACTGTGCGTATATCGGGTCACAGGCAGAGGTGTATATGTCTAGGTATATTGTATTGTGAGATATGGGTGGGGCCAGAGTCCCAGCTTGAACTGACCATCGATTGCTTGATTGAATTGTAATATGCATGTAGGATTCCGCGAAAATAATACCATCCGTTCAAATTTTATAGCCATTTTTCCTCCGGGCTACTCAGGTAAGCGTTGCACACCGGGCTCTTTAAGTCAGCTCCACTTTCGCAGCTCATATGTTGCTCTCAAATAACTTGTTTGTTTCGCTGAGTTAGCAATTGATAGATCCCACCTAGGCCAAAGTCTACAATAAAAAAGTAGAACGATTTCGATGTTGTGGTTCGATAAAATGGCCAAAAACTTAGGGAGCCCATATATCGGGATCCCTATCTCCAAAAGGTGTGGGAGAATGACATCAGGAGCCCAAATGGCTACCTAATGTAGGTGTTACAAATATATATATATATATATATATTATAATGGGAAGGCGCTATATAAGTAAAATTATTTATTATTAAATAGATATAGATCTAGATTTTTTTTTCTAGCTCTTCTAAGGAAATACATGTAAAGTAAATCTTTTGGTGAACATTGCTTTTCATTCTTTTTTCCTAAGAGCTAGAATTTTTTACCTTTTTTGACCTGCGGCATTGAGAGTCAACTGATTTGAGACCAAATTAAAACACTTTTTAATCTTGAATGCTTTTTTAAAAAGATAAATCTAGATCTAGACCTAGAAGCCTTTAGTAATTTAGTTGTTTTTTTTAAAACCTAGATCTAGATCTATGTATCAAGGAAAATATTTTTTGTAAGTTGTTTAAAAAAAATGAAGAATACAGACCTAGAATCTGGATTTATATTATATTTTTTACTGTGTTTTGGTTAGGCCTAACAATGCAATGAACTATTTGATAAATTAAGAATAGTAATCATCATTATAACAAGTCTAGTTAAAAACCCATGCGATTCGTGGGGATAGTGGGATTGGCGAAGATGAAGGATTACAGATGAATTTTCAGTGGTAAAACTCAAATTAGTGTTTCTTCAGAATCCGTACCTTTAGAAAGTCAAAATGTATTCACAAAGAGTTACCAAGCTGAAAAACGCGTACAAAAATACAGTGTAAACACTTGGTTTTTTCTCTCGTTTTTGCTTTTGATTGCAGTATAATCTTTTGTTTGTACATTTTTTTTATAAGTCATTATAAGAAAACTTACCCACCTACTTGCATTTTTCATAAATAACCAAGTATTCTAAGAAAACAGGAATGTGCGCACAGTAAAATATATCCGCTTAAAAATATTGAAAAGTGATAGTTAGAAAAATGAAGTTGAGACCCTGTTCTGTGAATGGAAAATTCATTAAGAACAATCGTAGTTAATGAGCATGACTACATTGAGAGTCATTCGGGAACGGGCACAAAAATGAGCATTATATTCCCAAAAAGAATAAGAACAAAACTATTATGGATGGTCTATCTGGATGTAGGCCTAGATCGAGATAGACCATCCTTGTCAATCTAAGGGTTAACTATGTCATAAAAGTCTAAAAAAACAAACTCCAGAATTTAAAACGTGGAAATTCAACAAAAATTTCCATTTACGTTACAATCCATACATACAGTTACTAGTTAGAAAAATTTGTTACTTTTTACTGTTGAACACAACTCATATTTTTCTATAAATATTCAATACATTTTCTGCCGATAGTCGCAGTGAAAATAAGTTTAAGATGGATGGATAATTATGGTTCATAACATTGATTAATTAAAAACTGATTAGGCGTTTGATGTTATTAGTTCTATATTCAAAATTCTCTGGCCCATTTGTAATTTTACTGTAAAATTTGTGATTTTAGGGTGGAGCTGTTTGGATTTGATCGCATGTGTCTAAGTTTGAGACGAAGCCTACCAGAATCTAGGTCTGTTTGTAACATTGATCGATTCAGTGGTATGGTGTTGATATTTCAGACCAGTCTACAGGCTAATTTTTATGAATGTTTTTTTTTTTTAGTAATGTAAACAGTAAAGCGTAGGACATGTAGCACAGCCTTACGGGTTATGGGCTAGAATATGATTAGAAGTAAAATAGTTTTAACAAATTGCGAAACCTTTAAGTTGAATTTGCAAAATACCCCAATGTCGCCCTTCCGGGCAAAAGGTGCAAAGGTGTCGGCGATAATGTATTAACTGTCTCAGGACACCATGGGCACAATATAGCTAGTGCTGTACTGACTAAAAATTCCAAATCAACTGGGAAGAAGTAAATTTTGAGGCTTTTTAAATTGAATCAGAACAAATTTAATTACACAAGTACTGATTCATCAGCAACCCAAAAAAGTTTTGTAAGAGGTTGAATGAATAAAACATAATCTTGTTGTTATTATCTACGTCTATTAGTTGTTGAGCGGTAGCACTTGCAATTACAAAATTTAGCCTTCTAATATTTTTTAAATGTCATTAACTATCACATAATCTTGGTTGATGGTTTCATTGGGTTTGTACATGAGTTTATGGACAAATCTGTAGGATAATCTGGTCCTCTCTGGAAGGTAATGCCAGTCGGTTGCTAGATGGTACAGTTTGGTTGAATCATGTAATGATGTATTAGTAACTGATGAAACTTTATGGAGGTTCGGGTCTCTACTCTTTATAGAAAGTATGGAATATATTTATATATATTTTTGTATAAGTATATAACTCTTTTAGTGTGAATTAGGTTTAGTTGAAAAAAAAAAATTCTGATTGTAAACATATTTACTGCATTATGGACTGCATGTATACGTTTTTATGAACAATGAAAATTTAAAGATTGAAAATTGATGCTGCCTGCAAACCTGCTACGGCCTCGTTCTAAAGCCAGTCCATCTCTGTCCGCTTTAGGCAAGATACCGTCACTGTGCTACTACAGTACTAGTTTGGGATGTCCTTTTCCATAATTTTGAGACAATGAATGGAAACTGTTTTATTTCCTTATAAATTTTTCCTTAACATTGGACACTAGTTTTTAAATAAAAGAAAGCTCAAACCTAGTTTAGTTAGATTTGTGTTACCTGTATCCTCTCACTCATATATAACATTATCATACCACTATGGCGATATGTTGTGCATATATAATTATCATATTACATTTTTTGAGAGCACACAGCTCTTGCAAGCATTATGTTAAACTCTATTGTTGCCCTGTGCGCCCCAGGCTGACCGATGGACACCAAGCGTCGAGGCCCAGGCAGAGACGCTGCTGAACTGCCTCCGTCCTCAACACCATCATCGGAGAGTCCGAGAGAAGACGACCCAGCTTCACCGGGGCCAAACAATCCTGCAACTGACTCTTCTGCAGCGAAAATAAAAAACCTAAGCTTGGCTAGAGATTATACCAGGGACAGTGAGGGAACACTGACACCCGCTGACCTCAAAGTGAATGATAGTCCGGAGACTGTGGGGCAGCCCGCTGGCAAATCTGGCTATCACATCCCAGTGCTGTGCCACTCCCAGCCCGCGTCCCCCACGCTGGTGTCCGCTCCATCCTCGCCAGGTGCTGCTAACGATGGCGCTGCGGGCGCGTCTGGCACCGTCCGCCGGCCAATGAACGCTTTCCTCATCTTCTGCAAGCGCCACAGGGCCACGGTGAGGGAGACAAACCCGGAGTTGGATAACCGCAGCATCACCCGCGTGCTCGGAGACCTGTGGTCCAAACTGGGCCCGGAGAAAGCAACGTACACAAACCTCGCCAAGCAGGTAATTTATACTTGTTGTTATTATTATTATTATTAGGAAGTCTGGTAACCGTACAAATAGCCAGCAGTCTTCGATTCGAATTGCTTGGTGATCCCACTAGGATTGGTTAGGACGGCTGTCTCAGTTAGAGCCATATTATGATGTGTGTGTGTAAATCTGAAGGTAGCCCCAAATATTATTATAATCATTATTGTTATATTTTGTGACATATGCCGCGTTTTGAGTGAAGTCCTTCCTTCTATACTTTGTCAAAGGCTTTGGAAAGATCAATAAAGTTGGAATGACATTTTGTTATCTTTTAAAGGCATATAAATTCAATTTGTTGGGCCAGATACGTAGTTTGATCTTCAGTGCTTCTATATTTTGTGTAGGCTGATTGACAGTCATTTAAAACATGGTTCTCCTTAAGATATAATTCTATACCATTAGTCTGTTGTTCACCATGCGTTCCATGGTTCTACTGATGCAGCTGGGAAGACTTATGCGGCGATAGCTTGATGTGTCATGTCTGGGTTTCCCCTTATTCGTGCCTCTCTCCATTCCTCTGGAAAAATGCCCCGCATCCATGACAGGTTGACCATTCTGAGAAGTTCAGTTTTACCAAAGGACCAAGGTGTTTGATCGTTTCATTTGTGATTTTATCTGGTCCGGTGCTTTTTTTTTGTTTTTCATTTTACCTGCTGCTCTTTCTAGTTCAATAAAGTTTAAAGGTTTGCTAAGACTGTTAGAAGAGGCTAGTTCTAGTAAAGACTTCTTGACATTCCTATTGATGTCAGTACTTTGAGATCTAAATATTCTAATCTTGCTTTCATTTGCGAAATGGCTGTCTTCGCACGGACTGTACACTCTGACCATTGTGTGTGTGTGTGTGAATGCCTGTGCAAATGCAGTCGTTGTGTGTCTGATGTTCATGTTTCGTCCACGGTTTGTCTGGCCTCTCTCCTTTAGCCTGTCCAGCTTGGGTGGCCCTTTTTGGCTTGAGCACGATCATTGAGGCACGCAAGCCTCTGCACCATGACGCTGACAATGGACAGACCTATGTTTTTGCCCCCGCCCCCTCTTTTTCTCAGAAGCTCGGGTTTCCAAGGGTTAATATCACAAGGCAGTTGTGGACCAATTTTAATGTTGCACAGGAATAGAACAAAATTAGTAACTCTATCATTTATTTTTTTTTGATTGGATAGTTGTTCAGAATGTTCTTGTATTCTCTGATCAAAACTTTAAAGATTATCATCATCATTATTTATGACAAGCTGGGAACCCACGAAATTCGTGGGGACTGTAGGATGGACAAAACTAAAGTATTACAGCTAAATTTAAACTGTGCTGAACTTAAAATTGTGTATCTTCAGGATCTATAACTTTAGGAACTTAATATGTTTGCTTGAAGAGGTTGCATCAAATTAAAGTAGGCTCAAAAGTTTATAATCAGAATTAATAATTAAATTTGCGCATGCACTTAGAAAATAAAAAGAATCAATATTTATAGCACTTTCGATTTGTTTGTTGTTCAAGGAGGGGGAGGAAGTAGTAATTGTTGTTCGTTTTAGAAAAATACATTTTTAGTTTTATTAATTTGTTAATTTTTGTTTAAAAAATGACTAGGCGTTTGATGTTAACAGTTTTATGACTCTAAAATTCTCTATAACTAGCCCATTTGTAATTTTACTATAAAATTAGGGATTTGATCGCATGTCTAAGTTTGAGACGAAGACAAATATATATAATAGTATAGCTCATCTTTAGTCAAGAAAAAAAAAAAATGATTGTTTGTTTAAATGGCTTTGCATCTGCCAAAACAACATAAGGCTGTGTATGGATTTCCTAAAATAATTAATCCATTAATACTGTTTTTATTTTAGAAGGTTGTAAAAACAATTGTTTTGGTGGCATCTATAACTGGAACTTTGAACATTACGACATTATTGACTTTTTTAAAAAATGCCTGTCACGTCATGATCTGCCGCTGTGCTGTCCAGAACAAGGAGGCGTTTCTGAAGGCCAACCCCAACTTCAAGTGGAGCGGAGAGCGGGTGAACACCGGAGCCGGCCGGTCGACCCGCAAGGCTGACCCAGTGAGCGGGTCCAAGCGCCAGGAGGATGTCGCGCCCGGGAGCGCTGTGGCCCAGTGCAGGCCAGAGGGTACGGGTTCAAGTCAGTTGGTTAGATAGAGAAAGCCTTCAGGGCCCATACATCATGAAAATGGACATATGGTTAAAGTGAATGTGAATTCCATTTCATACAAGGAAAAAAAAAGTCTTTAGCCCATACACCAGAAAATGCAATAATTAAGAGCGCTCATACACCATAACAGTAAATGCAATAATTAAGAACGTAATTCAAGACAGATGTAAGAAAGGAAAGTAACAGCTTTTTTTGGCAGAATCTCGATGAGATTATCTTTGTGAAAATCGCCAGGTACATCATTAATGATTAAATGTGAGTAGTTTAGATCAAGGTGTGCTAGATAGTGAGCTTGTGGGTGATCCTCACAAAACCTGTGGATCCTGTCTTTGCCGACCACTGGTCACACACTCAGCCTTCTCGCTGTTCAACAGTGGTGCATGAGCGAAGAGCACTCTGATTAGTCTCAATGTTACAACTACAATTATTATTATACTTCAATTAACGAGTAAAGTTTGCGTAATTCACTAATTCCACAGGGCCTGCTATTTTTTGCACAGGTACTCGTGTAAAGCCACTGGATGCTTCCCTTGACCTCAGCCCACCGGCCTCCAGTGATCAGTCTTCAGCGCAGGCAACAGCGACAACAGCAACAACAGCAACAGCAGCAACAGCGCGTGGCGGTGAGGGGAGGGCAGAGCCAGGGCAGCACCACGCTCTCCTGCAGTTAGCCGAGGTGATGGTCTCTCTCTCTATCTCTCTCTATCTCTCTCTCTCGCACACTCTCTCTCTCTGTCTCTCTCTCCTGCAGTTAGCCGAGGTGACAGTCTCCTCTCTCTCTCTCTCTCTCTCTCTCTCTCTCTCTCTCTCTCTCTCTCTCTCTCTCTCCTGCAGTTAGCCGAGGTGATAGTCTCTCTCTCTATCTCTCTCTCTCTCTCTCTCTCTCTCTCTCTCTCTCTCTCTGTCTCTCTCTCCTGCAGTTAGCCGAGGTGACAGTCTCTCTCTCTCTCTCTCTCTCTCTCCTGCAGTTAGCCGAGGTGACAGTCTCTCTCTCTCTCTCTCTCTCTCTCTCTCTCTTTCTCTCTCTCTCTCTCTCTCTCTTTGTGGGGGCGAACTGGCTCAAGTGGTAAAGCATGCTCTCCAGATCAAGAGGTCCACAGTTCAAATCCCACGGTCTGCAGATTTATTTGTCTAATTTCGTCCCCTGTGGGATTCAGTATGTCTGCGAACATAAAATATTTATTTTTGATCATTTCAGTCCATTTTCGATCTTTGCTGCGACAACCGATTTATGGTAAACCAACCTGTCTTTCCTCAATCCAACTAGATTTAAAACTTTGGCACACATGCATCTCATGGAAATTTTAAAATCTATGGAAGGTTCTTAAAAAAACAAATTCCATTTCATTCCTTTTCAGCTTAGTCTGTACCAGACAGTGAATGATATGACCTAATCTTGATTCATCTCGTTTCCCCAGATGTGTTCCTCAGAGTTGGTCACGGCATCCACTGCAGCCGCCAACACCACCAGCTCTGCCTCCTCCGCCCAGAGAGGTCCCGTGATGGGTCAGGGCCAGGTTTCTGGGGATCCTCCTCCCGGCGCAAACCTGGGACCCCTGAAGAAACGGGCCAGACACTGGGGCAAGTCTGAGGTTTCCAGCGTAGCGGGTCCACAGGGCGCAGGCGGTGAGCAGCCTGACCACACCTGTACCACACACTCGGAAACATTTACGCAGCGAGGCTTTGACAGTCCGGACACAAAGAGTTCTGCGACTTTGGAAGCCCCTGGCGACACTGGCTATACCAATTGTCGAGAGGATGGTTTCCAGAAACCAGCTAGAGAAACGCCAACGCCTGCAGGATCCAGATACGCAGCGGGAACTGCAGGGGTATCAAGTGTCAGTCAGAATAGCACTCCTCGCTCACAGGAACTGCCGACAGTGTACACCCACCCGAGCAGTGATCTTCATGATGTCAGATTGCGGAACTGGTCCAAGGAGGGAGATTTCAACCCGCTAAATCTTTCTCTGCCGAGACAGGAGCCTGGGAGTGATTCAGAGCTTGTGAGCAATGCTGAGAGAGTAGCGGAAGTTCCGTCAGAGTTGTCTCGAAGACCCATTGAAGTGCAGCTTCCCTCGACTGGCAGGCCTGCGTTTGGCGAGAGCTACGCCTCGGTCGAGTGGTACAAGTCTGCCAACCATCGCTACAGGAAGGTCTCGTCCTCTGCCACAGAGTCGGTCCCGTCCTTCTCCCCCCCTCCCCCGCCACACGTGACGAACGAGGACGGCGGCCTCGACTTGTCTGGCGGGGCCGGCGGCCACTGGTACCAGAGGGTGGAGAACGGGGACCAGTTCAAACTGTGCCACCCGATGGAGTCTGACGGCATGGACCCAAAGTTCTTCCCATCTCTCAGCAAGAGCGCCAGCGCGTTCACCGAGAGAATCGTTTCCAACTCGTCAGGCTTTTCTGACAGTAGTCCCCCTACGACGACTTCGATCGTGGCGAGAATGATGATGCAACAGCCGCACAAACAGGATGTCCTGGTGAGAGCCGGCTCAGATTACTTCCCCTTGACAGGAAGTGGAAATGCTGCGGCACCAGCAGCGTCGTCCAGACCAGACACGCTGTCCAAACTGCTGGCCCACGCTCCTCCCAGCTCCTCAACATCATCCCACGAGGTCTCGGCTCAGGTCTGTAGCCCTAGCCTTTTGTGCTTTTTTTTTTGTTTTGTTTTCTAGAGAAGGAAAGCTCTCTCTTACAATGATGCCAATGTTGCGTAGATATTGATTTTCAGTAGAAAATAGTTGCCATGTCCAGAGTTGAGTTTACAAGTCTATCGTGCCATGTCCAGAGTTGAGTTTACAAGTCTATCGTGCCAGGTCCAGAGTTGAGTTTACAAGTCTATCGTGCCAGGTCCAGAGTTGAGTTTACAAGTCTATCGTGCCAGGTCCAGAGTTGAGTTTACAAGTCTATCGTGCCAGGTCCAGAGTTGAGTTTACAAGTCTATCAAGGTGCTTTGTTTTGTAATCCAATGTGCTACGTGCCTGTGTGGCTTAGATTCAGTAGCACGAGTCCATAGACATGTACCTAATATAAAAATTAAGTCCATAGACATGTACCTAATATAAAAATTGCCTTGTGTGGCTTAGATTCAGTAGCACGAGTCCATAGACATGTACCTAATATAAAAATTGCCTTGTGTGGCTTAGATTCAGTAGCACAAGTCCATAGACATCTACCTAATATAAAAATTGCCTTGTGTGGCTTAGATTCAGTAGCACAAGTCCATAGACATCTACCTAATATAAAAATTGCCTTGTGTGGCTTAGATTCAGTAGCACAAGTCCATAGACATCTACCTAATATAAAAATTGCCTTGTGTGGCTTAGATTCAGTAGCACAAGTCCATAGACATCTACCTAATGTAAAAATTGCCTTGTATGGCTTAGATTCACTCATTCAGTAGCACAAGTCCATAGACATCTACCTAATATAAAAATTGCCTTGTATGGCTTAGATTCAGTAGCACAAGTCCATAGACATCTACCTAATATAAAAATTGCCTTGTGTGGCTTAGATTCAGTAGCACAAGTCCATAGACATCTACCTAATATAAAAATTGCCTTGTATGGCTTAGATGGCTGTCAAAAACTCCAACAACCGCAGGTCAGCATTCTCTTTTGCATTAATGTTAATGCTGTGAAGGAATGTTGCATTTTAAAGAATAATAAAGCATATTGGTGCAGGTGAGCAAAAAGTGGGGTATCTACTTTATCTGAAAAAAAAAGATGGTAGAAGCAAACAAAAAAATCTAGGTCTCTTAAAAAGAAATTATATGTCTCTCTTTTTTTTTTTAGTTCAAGGTTTGCATTCAAGTTAAAACATCTATATAACCTTTTTTTTTTTTAATTAACTTCCAAAGTTTCTCACAAGTGAATTTGAAAGATGAAAAAATCAGAGCTCAGTGTAGGCAGAGCTCCAGGAGCTCTTATCTGAAGATAATAACTTACTCTTATTATAATACATGAGATGAGTTGGTTTGACGTCCAACATCAGCATTATGTAGGTTATATTGTGGAGGGACCCCAAGGCTGACGTCTGAAAATGTTATGTGCTGCCACACATGTGACAGGGCGGGGATGCCATGACTCCTGTCTCAACCGGTCACATTAAACTGACACTGACCAAACCAGAAGGCTGCTAAATCGCCCGGGCTGGAATCCGGACCTTTTGCGTCGGAAAGCGATGTTCTACTCCAGGGTCACTGCTCCGTATAAAGGCAATACTGAGTGATTTTTTGATTGAAAACGAATAAAACATGGTCTCATGTTGGATAAGAATATTTGGATAGAGTCAACTTTTTAAAACCCATTGTATCTCTTGTTCTGATAGAAGAAAACGGCAAGACATTAGAGTTATCTAACCTACACCTGTTCCTAGGCAACATATATACATAATACATATGGTCCTCAGGCATTATAAAAAAAAAAGGTTAAGCTCAGATAACGATACTTGCATGACTTGCCCTTTTCTTCTTCCCAAACTTGCAATTTCTGTGGGAAACTGAGAAGGGTTCATTGTGTAAGAATAGCTCTCAGACAGTGAACGATAAATGGCAACCAGAATCATAGCAGCACGTGATCCCTAGCTTAGTATCTATGAGCAAGTGATATCATTTTTCATTTGTTTCTGTACCAAAACGAATCTTGTTGTAATTAACTTATTTTCATATTTTTCCCTTTTGAAATTGTACATGTATAAGGTGTTAGATAGATTTTGACAATGTGAGGTGACTGTGCATCGTTTGTTTTCTCTGCCACAGAAGCAGAGCTCCGACTTCCACCAGTGGAGGGACCCGCACAGTTCAGCTCTGAGCCTCGACCGGGACGACGCTGTGAGGTCACCCTCGACGCTGGCGTTTGTAGCGAGGCACCCGCTGCCGTCGTCCAATCATCTTGTTCCCTCGTCGAAGAGCTCGGCGTATCCTGCCGTCTCGAGCCTGTCACTGCCCGGGTCTGGTTCTAGGGTGGACGCATCCCCGCCCACTTCCTCCCCATCAAACCCCCCAGCGCCACAAGTGTACAGCCGTGCAGACGTGACCACGGTGACCCTCGACCCCCGTGCTGCCGCGCAGGAAGCAAAGTCGCCGCAGAGCTGTAAAGTACCGGCGCCCACTCAGGCCGGGGGGCCCTACGAAGGGAAGCTCAAGAAAAAGTGGACGCAGCGGATGCTGGTGGAGGAGAAGATGGAGGAGGACCGCAACCGCCTCTTGCTGCAGAGTGCCGGTGGGGACGCTGGCGAAGGGAGCCCCGTGGCTGGCTCTATCTCACACACCTCGTCCGACAGCAAGAGCACGGCCCGACTGGCCTTTGTGGACTCGAATTCGGGGTCGTTGCTCAGGCATGTGTCACATGCACCCGAGAAAGCCCCTGCTCGGTATGGCTCCCCCAGCCTGTGTAGCAGCTCCTTCTCTCAGCCAAACTTCCGGTTGTCGTCTCAGAGGGTCCACGAGGCCGTCGCTAGCGGCGATGGGGCCGCCTCGCCCGGTACCGTGTACGGTGTGGTCAGTCAGGGCGCTAGCAGCTCCAGCATCCTCTCGTCGTGCCTGATGGCCAAGTCGCCCGCGTCCAGCCTGCTCTCCTCGCCGCGCTCCTTCAACGCCAGCAGCCACCCGAAGCTGATGCTGCAGCTGTCGCAGGGCACCGCCCCCTCCCCCGGCCTGCACGGCGACAGCACTTCTGTACCAGCAGCAACATTTCAGCCATTGACTTTAGCATCATCATCGTCGTCAAACACAAGTGATCTGACCATCTCCGCTACCTCTTCGTCAGGGCTGTTTGCCCCGTCCCCGCTGTTATCCTCAAACCCTCTGTTACTGCCATCGTCGTCCTCTTCCTCCCCGCTCCTGGTGATCTCGTCCTCTGTGGGCCGACCTTCAGACACTCTCAAGGTTGACCTGGGGGCTGGGGGGTGGAGGTCAAAGTCCTCGCCGACCTTGGGGGAGGATGTCTCAGCAAACAAAAGCACCACCTCCAGCTTAAGCCTCCCTTCCTCGGCTGATGCGGGCATGCCACGGTTAACTCCCTTAGACTCAAAGTCATCTCTGCTGGCTCCCTCTACAGAGTCGCCGAGTCTGGCTAAGCTCGGGAAGACCTCGAAGTCAGAGAGAGGCCCAGGCAGGAAAGGGCCCCGCAAAAATTCAACGAAAAATGAAAGTTCAGCTGGGGGGGTTAAAGAATCACCTAAGCACCAGCCTGAGAAAGGAAACGCCACTAGAGGCAAGAGAAAGAAGAAAGAGGCAGAGCCCGAAACAGGGGAGAATGCAAATACTGACAAACCCAAAGCCAAGCGGGGGAGACGGAATAAAACAACTAAAGATGTGCCTACAGTCACGGCTGGTGAGGCGACGACTAAGGCGTCCCAGGTTTTCCCCGTGAAGGGAGCAGACTCCAGCCTCCTCGACAAGATGAGGATCCTGAACCCCATCGCGGCCTGCGGGAAGAAGATTGTCGACCATATCGTGGAGCAGTTTGTCAAGTCTTCTGACTTCGGGGACAGCTTTTCCGACAACAAAGATCCCCACAGAACCGGGTCCTTGTTTGCCACGTCGGGCGAAGGGCTGAGGTCGACCGCCAACCTGGACAATATTGTCGTGAGAACGTTGGCCGGCGCAGACCGGTTTAAACTGAACGAACCAATCTCCAGGGAAGTCAAGCCGAATGTTTCACACATTTCTGGCAGATTCGAGGACAGTTATTCCTGGGGCAAGGGCAAAGAAGAACCGAAAGTAAAACTCGAGCCCGCACTGTTTGGTGGTCACGGAGATCACTTGCACAACCTGAAAACAGAGGAGGGCCTGTTCAAACCGCAGCCTAAGCTGTTCAAGGACGGGGATCTGTGGAAGGCGGGGAAGGTGAACGAAGAGAAGACGTGTCGGGCACCTAAGCTGTTTGCAGGCTCTGAAGGGCTGAGTATGAAGGCGCAGGATTCTAAAGAGAAAATCTTCGGAGGGAGCAGGGCCTGGCTGGCTGAGACAGACGGTCGCGAGAGACACCTGTTCCCGGCCTGCAGTCTGGTGGAGAGAGTCGTCAGGGAGGTATGTGTATAGTGAGAGAGTCGTCAGGGAGGTATGTGTATAGTGGAGAGAGTCGTCAGGGAGGTATGTGTATAGTGGAGAGAGTCGTCAGGGAGGTATGTGTATAGTGAGAGAGTCGTCACCCTCCATACACATATCTCTCTCTCGTCAGGGAGGTATGTGTATAGTGGAGAGAGTCGTCAGGGAGGTATGTGTATAGTGGAGAGAGTCGTCAGGGAGGTATGTGTGTACAGTGTATAGCGAGAGTATATATACTCATACATGTAGTAGTGGAGAGAGTCGTCAGGGAGGTATGTGTGTACAGTGTATAGCGAGAGTATATATACTCATACATGTAGTAGTGGAGAGAGTCGTCAGGGAGGTATGTGTGTACAGTGTATAGCGAGAGTATATATACTCATACATGTAGTAGTGGAGAGAGTCGTCAGGGAGGTATGTGTGTACAGTGTATAGCGAGAGTATACTCATACATGTAGTAGTGGAGAGAGTCGTCAGGGAGGTATGTGTGTACAGTGTATAGCGAGAGTATATATACTCATACATGTAGTAGTGGAGAGAGTCGTCAGGGAGGTATGTGTATAGCGAGAGTATATATATACTCATACATGTAGTAGCTAAAAAGTTATAATACAATATGGAGGAGAAGAGGTTGAAACAATAATAAGATAGAAATAATGGGTTTGGTGTATAGTGCTGACTTGTGATGTTAAGCAGCAAACAATCCAACTTTAGTTGACTCCACCTCTTGTCTCCTCTCTCTCTCTGTCTCTCTCTCTCTCTCTCTCTCTCTCTCTCTCTCTCTCTCTCTCAAGGTGTGTGGCCCATGTCGTCAGTTAGCCTGTATAGCGCTGACTTGTGATGTTAAGCAGCAAACAATCCAACTCTTGTTGACCTGTAGTTGATGACTCCACCTCTTGTCTCCCCCTCTCTCTGTCTCTCTCTGTCTCTCTCTCTCTCTCTCTCTCTCTCTCTCTCTC
>RQTK01000418.1:179977-195865 GCA_003991915.1 Elysia chlorotica
CGCGGCCGCGGCTACCCTGGTCCTGCCGCTCAGCCCGCCGAGAAGTCGTCAGTGTGGAACACGTACAGGCAGAGCAACCAGAGCCCCACCAATGGTGAGGTTACTTTCAGTTGTTTAAAGAAACTCAGCTCGTGGCACCTTTTATGCATTAGAATCTCAGTAAAAAAGAATGATAGAATCTGACATAGAACTTTGTCCAACATTAAAAGTTCCGATTTAACAATGATAGGCAGTGGAATTCTCTTAATATGAACCTGTTTACAAAGCTGCCAACCAGTACGTATAGTACGGATTTGACGTTCCGAGTACGATCGAGCGTATCTGGTTAAAAAAGGATGTATTTTTTTGGTATCCAGTGTTTTGTCGATCGCCCACTACTTGGAGTCATTTTCGACAATAACGCTCGGTTAGCCTGGTTAGCCCAGGCGTTTACGAGGCCCCGTCTGGTTAGCCCAGGCGTTTACGAGGCCCATTCATCTTTTTTATGTCTCATAAGTACCCCCTACGCTATGCACTGGGATCTGCTGCATCTCTAATCAACGTAATAGATTAATCGTTTACCCACGGCTCTTTTCGGTTAAATAGTGTAGCATTATAGGACCACTTTGCTTGTGTTGACTGCGATCTATCCACCCGGAAATCCCTTGGCTTTGTCTACGAGTGCCAGGCAGAGAGTTCCTTTCCAAGAATCCAGTTGTTTTTTCTGGGGCGACCGGTTAGACTGACTCAGACTTTAAACCATTTTTGCTGTCAAACGCCAACCCCCTCACAGTTCTTACTCTCACAAGATCAAACTTTCGAAACAATTTCATATTTTGTAGAGCTAGGCACAATCGCTGCCCTTCTTTCACACAGACACAGACAGCCACACTTACTCAAAGATTTTAGACCCTACCACACAAAAAAAAAATTCTCACATCAATTATCGTTGGTTATTATATGTTAAAATATCGAGTATTATTTGAATAGTAAGAAATAAAAAACAAAAAAAACCAAAACCAAACTGATACCTGGACTAGTTTATTTAAATTCTCTTCACGCGTTAAGAGCGGACCAAATGATAAAGTAATCCAGAAAGCAACAGCTGCTCTATACTATATGAATCTTGCTAGCGCGCCTGATGAATTAATAGTTAATTCATCGCACCGGTTTCTTTGAATTCATTCCCCTCTCCCCTCCTTCCTCTCTCTCTCTCTCTCTCTCTCTCTCTCTCTCTCCTTCCCTCTCCCTCGGAGAGGTCTGTGGACCTCCGATTGACCTTAAGAAACCTGTTTGTTCACGCAAGCTTTAGACGGTTTTTTATATTTTCGATGTGCATGCCGAGCAAATCTAATTTTAAATTGACATCTGAAAACAATTTTGTCTCACTGGTTTTTAAATTAGGTTAAACAAAAATGTCTTCTCTCAAGAAAGTGTCCTTGTAGACAAAGTTTTACAAGAGATAGAATGTGAGACTCGGTCTTCATTAGCTTCTTCAAAAATTACTCTGAGAATATCATTTCTTTCTGGTTGTAAAGCGAATATACTGAGAATATCATTTCTTTCTGGATGTAAAGCGAATATACTGAGAATATCATTTCTTTCTGGATGCAAAGCGAATATACTGAGAATATCTTTCTTTCTGGTTGTAAAGCGAATATACTGAGAATATCTTTCTTTCTCGTTGTAAAGCGAATACACTGAGAATATCATTTCTTTCTGGTTGTAAAGCGAATATACTGAGAATATCATTTCTTTCTGGTTGTAAAGCGAATATACTGAGAATATCATTTTTCTGGTTGTAAAGCGAATATACTGAGAATATCATTTTTCTGGTTGTAAAGCGAATATACTGAGAATATCATTTCTTTGTGGTTGTAAAGCGAATATACTGAGATATATCATTTCTTTGTGGTTGTAAATCGAATATACTGAGAATATCATTTCTTTGTGGTTGTAAAGCGAATATACTGAGAACATCATTTCTTTGTGGTTGTAAAGCGAATATACTGAGAATATAATTTCTCTCTGGTTGTAAAGCGAATATACTGAGAATATCATTTCTTTCTGGTTGTAAAGCGGATATACTGAGAATATCATTTCTTTGTGGTTGTAAAGCGAATATACTGAAAATATCACTTCTTTGTGGTTGTAAAGTGAATATACTGAGAATATCATTTCTTTCTGGTTGTAATTGAATATCACCAACTTTTTTCTCAGATGATTCCACAGAGATGCCTGCAGCAGCAACCTCCTCCCCGCCCCGTGGCAGCCCCCTACCCATCCCCCTGCCCATCCCCCGCCAGTGGGGCGTCGCTAGCTGCCTGGACAGTGACCCCCCACGCGGGCGACCTGACAGGGCGGGCATGGCTGACAGGGGCGGGTGTCTGTCCATGGCGGATTTGATCGAGCACCACATCCAGCAGGAGGAGGCGCATGATCGGCGCCGGTTGGACGAGAACAACCACAACCATCATCATCATCATCATCACCATCACTACCGCAACCAACAACAACAGCAGCACGTCCAGGGTGTGGATGAGGAGGAGGAGGAGGAGGAAGAGCAGCTGCAGAGTCGGCCCTTGAGGAAGTCGAGGCGGGCCAACCGAGGGAAGAAGTACCAGGCGCTCATCAAGGAGGGCTTCATTCAGACCTCGAGAGACAGGCCGGCCCGCGGCTCTAGGTCAGTGTCTGATGCTAGACTTACACAAAGTTTACACATTCTCAGTAAAAAAAATATAGATTGGCTGCTCAAAGATCAGTAAAAGTCTATTAGCGGGTCATGCGTCGTGATTCAGTACTGTGCAGCATACTGTGAAAAGGTTCAATAAAAAAATAAAAAATCTTGTTAGCATCACTTCATAATTAAAAGAAGGAAAATAATGATGATGATGATAATGAAAATAATGATATTAATAATAATGATGATGATAATAACAATTATATTGATACATGTACTAATAAAAGTAATAGTTATAAGAATGATAATAATTATAATAATTAAAAAAAAAAAAATAATAATAATAATAAATGATAATAATAATAATGATGATGATAATGACAATTATATTAACACTAATAAAAGTAACAGGTATAAGAATGATAATAATTATAATAAAAAAAAAATTATAATAATATTAATAACTTTAATGGATATAATAATAATAACATTTTTTTCTAAAACAGCTCTCAGGATGATGCGGATGTTACCTCCCTTGTGGATCAGAAGCGTGGGTTGAAGAGACGCGCCAGCGAGCGAGATGTTCTCTCTGCGGCCCCGTCGCCACTGCCAGTCGGGGGTTCCGGCCTGTCTGACCAGTGTCCGGCCGATGTGCGCAAGTCTCTGCCCAGGTAGACAGACTCGACCTTAGCATGGCGTGATCCCAGTTTTCTCTAACTCTAACGGTGTTCAGTGGGGGTGTGCCATCCGCTAATGTTTAGTGGGTCAATATGCTTTATGGTTTGGATGGCGTGATCCCAGTTTTAACGGTGTTCGGTGGGGGTGTGCCAGGGGCTAGTGTTTAGTGGGTCAATATGCTTTATGGTTTGGCTGAATCCGTTCAGTAAAAGAAAGAACAATCCAGTTGGAATCATTGTGTTTTAGTTAGATTTGATTTAGGTTAGGGAAACGTAGTGGTCTAGTGGTATAAATAGGTTAGGGAAACCTAGTGGTCTAGTGGTATAAATAGGTAGGGAAACGTAGTGGTCCAGTGGTATAAATAGATTAGGGAAACCTAGTGGTCTAGTCGTATAAATAGGTTAGGGAAACGTGGTGGTCCAGTGGTATAAATAGGTTAGGGAAACCTAGTGGTCTAGTGGTATAAATAGATTAGGGAAACGCAGTGGTCCAGTGGTATAAAAGCTGCTCTCTGTGAGTAGCAAGGCGATTCGGTGCTGCTGCACCTACAAAGTGCGATCATTTTTCAGCCACTTTCGCTAAAGAGCGTTCTTCTAACCCAGGGCTGCCACTCATAAGTGTGATCATTTTTCATCCGCTTTCACTAAAGAGCCTTCTTCTAACCCAGGGCTGCCACTCATCCGTGGATCCACGGATTTTTCACTAATTTGCACAGAGAAAAATAAATAAACATTATTTTAGGTTCTCAGTTATGTTTGCAAGTTCAAAGAGATGACTGTAATTTTTGAACCAAAACTTGGACTAGAATTCAACTGTACTGCGGTGATGCTAGTTTTCTGTGAATTTGTGGGTTTTCAAATTTTAAAGTAATTGAGTAAAGGTCTGTCCGGGGTTTCTGTCTCGTAATCCTCTATGCAATGCCACTTTATGCAATGGCACTGTATGCAATGCCACTGTATGCAATGGCACTGTATGCAAGGCCACTGTATGCAGCCACTGTATGCAAGCCAAGATAGAAAGGAATGATTTTTCAGTTGCTGCCACTGCCTCTGACTGGCCTTGTAATTTCTTGTTGTTTTTCTCTCCCTTTAGTTGTGGCTTGGAGAAGGAAAGACCTGGAGCTGTGACCCAGCGCGCAAGGAGAGGGAGTAGAGGTGAGGACGCGCCTCCCGCAAGGAGAGCGAGTAGAGGTGAGGACGCGCCTCACAGCCAGAGGTTTTTGTCGTCAGCGGCCCGAGGTGCAAGTGTGGCACAGAACACTGGAAAAGAAAGGCCAGATGGTGAATATTGGGCGCTTGATGACCTTACATACTCTGATATTTGAAGTCGAGGATCAACCTAACTAAACTCAATTTGCGTGGTTTAGAGATAAATAAAACTCGGAAACTAGCAGCAGGCCGGCATGTGTCAGTAAATTCATTAGTATCTGGCTCACGGCGCATAAAAACTCTAGCAATAGTTCTTCTTAGTTCAGTGCAGGAAAAAGTAGATATTTCCTATAAACACAGTAATAACTATTCTAATTAAGTGACTTGTAGAGGTTTGTTGGATCAAATGTCAACACCTAGGGTATCTAGAGAACTGACCTTGAGACTTAACATCAAATGTGAACAAGTACTTGAGTTAATGTCAATGCCACAATATATATATATATATTTTTAATCAAACAATGGCCACAAATTTTTTATCTTTATATACAAGTTACAATTTTTTTTTTCTTTATAACACTGCATTGAAGATTGGGTTTACATTTCTTGCGGTTTGCTTGCAGAAGTCGGGTCGCCAGTAAATTCATCAGTATCTGGCTCACGGTGCATTAAAACTCTAGGAATAGTTCTTCTTAGTTCAGATATTTCCTATAAACACAGGAATAACTATTCTAATTAAGTGACTTGTAGAGGTTTGTTGGATCAAATGTCAACACCTAGGGTATCTAGAGAACTGACCTTGAGACTTAACATCAAATGTCAACAAGTACTTGAGTAAGTGTAAATGCCACAATATATATATATTTTTTTTAATCAAACAATGGCCACAAATTTATTATCTTTATATACAAGTTTTTTTTTCTCTTTATAACACTGCATCGAACATTGTGTTTACATTTCTTGCGGTTTCCTTGCAGAAGTCGGGTCGCCCGAAGCTCCGAGGCCGAGCGCAGAGTCGGCCGTCGCCGTGACGGGCAGTCGCAAGAGGAAGGCGCGCAAGCACTGCATCACCAGGATCTCGGTCGTGGGCCACGTCGCACAGTCAGGTGAGCATTTGTTCTATCTCCAGTGACAATGAGAAGGCTATAGATCTCAGTCGTGGGTCACGTCGCACAGTCAGGTGAGCGTTGATCTATCTCCAGTGACAATGAGAAGGCTATAGATCTCGGTCGTGGGCCACGTCGCACAGTCAGGTGAGCGTTGTTCTATCTCCAGTGACAATGAGAAGGCTATAGATCTCGGTCGTGGGCCACGTCGCACAGTCAGGTGAGCGTTGATCTATCTCCAGTGACAATGAGAAGGCTATAGATCTCAGTCGTGGGCCACGTCGCACAGTCAGGTGAGCGATTGTTCTGTCTCCAGGGAAAATGAGAAGGCTATAGATCTTGGTCGTGGGCCACGTCGCACAGTCACGTGAGCGTTGATCTTTCTCCAGGGAAAATGAGAAGGCTATAGATCTCAGTCGTGGGTCACGTCGCACAGTCAGGTGAGCTTTGATTCTATCTCCAGGGAAAATGAGAAGGCTATAGATCAACCAACGTAATGTGGCCAACAGCTGGCAAAGTGAAATAATCCCCTGGTTCACAGAATAACAGGGAATGCTATAGCTATTAACACGTGTCGGTGTCAGTATACTAGGACAGGCTGAGACAGGGGTCAAGGTCTCCCAGCACTAACTCTGCGTGATGGCGTGTAAAATTGTACCGTGTACGTCCACAATCTAGCCTATACATGTCTGACACTAAGCAACCAACTCAACTCTGTGCATTTCACCGGGCTGTGCGCTTTTTTACAAAGTGAAATAATTGATGATTATAGACTTCTGGTTCATAACTTATAGGCTTTGTACAGGAGGTTGATTTTTCAATACATAACACAACTGCCACTGCTAGAAAACCAGAATCAGATATTACTTGTTTCTCAGAGCTCTCTGCACAAAACATATATAGCCTACATAATTGTTAACGTTGGACTTTATAGCCTACATAAATGTTAACGTTGGACTTTATAGCCTACATGGTGTTGACGTTGGACTAAATAGCCTAGATGGTGTTGAAGTTTTGGCTTGATGAAGAGCAATTAAATTTTTCAGAACACTCAGAGGGAGCCATTTAATTTGTCCCTTTTTAAAACCAGAGTGTGAAAGTTCTAAGTATACTGACGTCTTATATTCCAGAATGTGCATCTGGCAAGGGATCAGCAACGGAGCCAAAGCTCGGTGACAGCAGAGATCCAGCGCAGATCTCCAAGTCAAAGTCTCTGTGTGTTGGACCAGGAGACGCGGAGCCCGTCTCAGCGTTAGTCTCCGCCCCCGGTGCGCCTGTGTTGATCTCGCCGGCCTGCAAGGACCTCATCTCTTCTCCCTCAGCGCTGGCCACAGGGAGGCAGCCAAATCCGTCAGCCGGTGGTCAGGGTTTCGTCGCCAAGCAGGGTGTTCCACCCCAACAAGACAGACCAGACGGTTCGTCCAAACTGAGCAGCTTCAGCGGGCAGGACAGTCCGAGTCAGCCGGCGGCCGGGGATGAGGTCAGTAAACACACACAAGTAAACACGTCAGACACGTCAGTCAAGGATGAAACACGGCCTAAGAAATCCACCTCGACCTTGACTGTCTCCCAAGGTCAGTCGAGCAAGCTGGAAAACTTGTCCTCTAACGATTGTCACCAAACCGTGAAACTTGTTGACCAATCAGACGCCGCGCACGTGCTGCTTCCCAACAACAACTGCTCGTCAGTTTGTCCCAACACGAAGGAGAAAACCGTGGACAGCCACAAACCGAAAAAAGCATCCAAACTGAGAAAGGCGTTGCTGATGGGCCAACCAAGCCCGGTCTCTTGCCCGGAAACTGTTGGTCATACGGAGCTAGGCAACACTGGTCCAGTGAGTAAAGGCAAACAAGGCCAGCCAGAGAACGGCAAAACCAAAACTCGTGTGGCAAAGAAACCCCGCAAGAACCCCGTGAATCCAGAGAACAAGCTTAACAAGCTTTGTACGCCAGATAACAACTATGGACAGTAAGCAGCTTTCAAAGTCCCTGTCAGTCTCACTGCACTCTGCGGGGTATTCATCCTCTGTGCGTGTGGCCCCACCAGCAACAACAGCCACGTCCTGCCAGCCTGTGGCGGGGCTCCCTGGCTGCCTCACGGGTCACTCGGGTCAGCTGACTGGTCAGACGTCCAGCGCGGCCAAGCCTAAGAGTGCCATACTGAGCGCCATCCTGGCCTCGGCGCCCCTGGTGGACCGGCCGAGCCTGGGGGGGCCGTACCTGCCCGGCAAACCTGTGGACCCGGTGAGCGCGCCCTCCACCCCCGGCCTCAAGACTGTCGGCAGCCACTCGGGCTTCTCGGGCTTCTCGGGATTCTCGGGCAGCCCCAAGTCCCCGGGTCAAGCCGACACGGCCGAGAGTGGACAGGCCAAAGGTCAAGCGACCTCGTCTGTGTCGGCCGTCACGCCTGCCGGGCTGGGGGTCAGCTCCGGCTTCCTGGCCCACAAACCCTCGCAGCTGGCCTACCCAGGCACGTTTGCCAGCAAGACGACGAAGCAGGAAGCTCCCAACGTTTCCCCAGCATGCCACAGCCCGTCGCCGCTCGGAGCTGTCACGACGCTAGCGCTGCCACTGCTGTCTTTCTCATCTCTGAAATCCTCGACTGAGGGAGCTTCGAACCTGCCCCCCTCCACTCTGTCCGCGTGGCTGCCAGGATCCGAACTGTTCGCCAAGTCCTCTGTCGCCAAGTCAGCGTCTGCAGCAACGACATCCCTGGCTGAGTCGGTGCGCGGCAGCCCCGCCCTCCCAGTAGCCGCCTCCTCTGACGTCTAGCGTGACATCCCTGGCTCCAGCCCCGCCCTCCCAGTAGCCGCCTCCTCTGACGTCTAGCGTGACATCCCTGGCTGAGTCGGTGCGAGGCAGCCCCGCCCTCCCAGTCTCCTCTGATGTCTAGCGTGACATCCCTGGCTCCAGCCCCGCCCTCCCAGTAGCCGCCTCCTCTGACGTCTAGCGTGACATCCCTGGCTGAGTCAGCCCCGCCCTCCCAGTAGCCGCCTCCTCTGCGCAACGACATCCCTGGCTGAGTCGGTGCGAGGCAGCCCCGCCCTCCCAGTAGCCGCCTCCTCTGACGTCTAGCGTGGTAGCGGCCGCAGCCTGTGTGCGTGTTCAGTGAAGGTGCAGTTGGCGCAATGAGTAGAGCGTTTAGCCACCTTTGGGAAGGTGCTGGTTCTATCCTTGGTGAGGACAGATATCACGGAGTTGGAAGCTGAGACTTAAGTCAAATTGAGGGGAATGTAATGGCAACCTTCCTCTCAAATGTCCTTTGCCAAGTGCAATCAAGACCTTTACTCTTGGTTCCCCAACACTTTATCAAAAGCATGGACCAATTTTACGTTACTTAATTTACATGTACTACGGAAACCTTTAAAAAAGTAATTGTGATAGTTTAAACTTCCCATAGACCAAAGTTTGCAAGCTTATTTTGTTGTTTTTGGTTCTATTTGACCGGCACTCGTAGTTCAGTCTCTGTGGTTTCCACCCTGCTTGACTTGTGGTCCTGCAAGCATCCGAGTGTGGACCAAACTAAAAACACAGAGAGAAAGAGAGAGCTGGTTTGTGTCAAGCGTGGGGTGTATTGTTCAAACAGTTATGGAAGCACAGCTCCAAGTCTATCAGCCATCGGGACAGGAGAGTGCTACGTTTTTATCTTTTGTTTGATAATTAATGGAGTCACAATTGTGAAACAACGCTTTCTAATGTGAGCATGGATGGGATTGTTCCATTTGATGTAAAAGACATTGGAAATACATGCATTAATTTTGGTACATAATTTGCGTTGGCTACTAAACTATTACAGAATTTAAAAATCGATTTCAGAAAGTTGTAATTGAAAATAAAAATGAAGGAAGAAAAACAATTTGAAGGTGGATCCTGATTCCAACATATTTGTTTCAGATCACATGAAATATGATGTTCTAGAAATATCCATGCATGAAGTATGCAAAGGCACCAGATGATGCGCTGAGGGCCCAGCTCAGATGATTCTTTTTGAAATAGTTTTGATTTATTCCATCTTGCCCCGTGGTTAAGAGCAAAGGCTCTCTAGCTGTCTCTAGTGAAAGATAATTACCAACAAAATATTTAATGCTTACATGGTGATTACTGTCACTACGAATGTAATCGTCAGATTCTTTAAATACACCATTTTGGTGAAGATCTATAACCACAATATACTTGCTTTGCTCAAATCTGGCATAATTCTTTATCAAATTGTCACAGTTTAACTGGATTAGGATTATTTTGTTGAGGCTCAGATTGTTTTAGACTAGACCGTTGTGTACATTGGCGTGTATGTATGGGTTTGTTTTGTTTTTATTTCCTTTTTTCAAGGTTTCTTTATGTTGAAAAAGTAGTTGTGACTTTCTTTTTTTTTAATACCCATAGAATTGGGTCAGCAAATGCGTTTTATAATTTCTAGACAAAACCCTATCTTTTATCTCAGCCCTAGCATTATTATTCATTATATATGCATTCATGGAAATGTATGATGTCTACACATTTTTATTTTTTATTTTTTTCAATTAATGAATTTTATCATTTTGAGTTGTCATTAGACCGTTTTATTGCATTTCTTTGAAAGGCTGCTCATGTTTTCTCTGTATTTTTACTCCTCTTTTTTCGCTTCTTATTCTTCTATAATTTTTTAAACGGATATCAGAGTCAAACTTATTCATACCCTTCGCGGTTTGTTCATGAATGAACAAGGCTACCTGTCTGGAGGGAATCGTGCATAGTGAATATTGCAATAATGATTTAATTTGATTGTGTTCTTCGTACGGAAGATCTTCAGCAGTTTGAGCAAACTATGCACACCATTGTGACTGTCTATTTTAACCATACAATAAGGGTAGATACTGGTTTACATTTTTAAAACCTTTTTATTTTTCACTATCAGGTACATTCTAAAATTTCACCTATAATATAATTATGTTGATGCCAGTTGTTTTATATCCTTGCTTTTTGTGTGGACGCATGTAAAACTTTGAACTTTGTGGCTGTCCACTGTAGCTTTACTTTGCCGGGGATTTTAATGATGATATAGAGATATATTGTAATTTACGCCACATATGTCAATGAACAATGTTGTTTAAATGGAGACGGTGTGGTAGACTTTGGCACTTGTAGCCGGACACTGCTCCACACTGTGGGTCCTTCACGGCTAAAACTGTAAAAACTCTTTCGCCAGAACTCTCCAGGTTCGTTACAGGCACTGTAAGACTGGCGTTATCAGCAGAGGATCTTAATGCTCTCTCAGGCTAGTACACATTTATCAGTTGGGACAGATACTTAAGTGACGTTGCATTCAGATTTAGAGCAAAACCAGGTTATTGTCTGTTTGACTGGTAGCCAGTGCATTTCCTCAAGAATGGGAGTTGAGTATTCTTCTCTAAGGTAGCCTGTAAAGCTAGGGTAGAGAATCCCTTCTGCTTAAAACCTATGTGTATACAGGTACAAATGTTTGTACAGCTGTAGACCTGCCTGTAAACCTAGGTTAGAGAATCCCTTCTGCTTAAAACCTATGTGTATACAGGTACAAATGTTTGTACAGCTGTAGACTTGCCTGTACTGGAACATTTGTGTAGACCTTTATGTGTATACAGGTACAAATGTTTGTACAGCTGTAGACTGCCTGTACTGGAACATGTGTGTTGTCTGTTATGTGTATACAAGTACAAATGTTTGTACAGCTGTAGACTTGCCTGTACTGGAACATGTGTGTAATGTGTTATGTGTATACAAGCACAAATGTAAATACTAACTTAGAAAGTAACTTATTTCTGCATTTTTTCACGTCAATATTCATGCCATGCTAAAAACGCTGTGGGATCTTTTTAAAGTCAACTTGCCAATTGTCAATTCATGTTTAATCTCAACAGTCGAGTTTTTTGTGCGTGTAACGGATAAAGTGAGAAAACTGGTCTGATCCACAGGTGTTGACGACTGCGGAACTAATTTTTGACCTATTCCTGTGCACGCTCCAATATTGGAGTATTGAATAGTTAGAAAGGGCCAACGCTTTGTCATGATTACAAACTAGAAGATGTGCAGTTCAAGTCGACGTTCTGCTGGCACAAGCGCAAGCAGTGCAGCTAGGTGGGAAAGTGGGAATACTTCCTATCCAAGCTTTGCCCTCCCTTTCCCTGTGGAACAGTTGAAATCAATCTGCACAGCAAACTTTTCTGGTCAGTTTGAGTGTTTGTGTGAAGACAGTATTAATTATTATCACTCTGACATTCACTAGACTTGTTGTACTGATATGACTTGACCGGGGGAGGTGGGTGTGGTGGGTGCCCTGCTCTGGGTAGATCCGAACCCTGGACCAGCTCTCACACTTGCACTGTGTCTGCTCTAACTGAGGATGAGCCGCGCCCGTGCTGTGTCTGTCAAGCTTAATTTGAGCGGTTCTTATGGTAGGTCATGATTGAAATGTATTATTGCCAGTAACATTTCCTGATAAATTAGCATTGCATATCCTGAACTATCCCTTGATAACTGCACCGTGTTGTATGATTTCTAACTGTATATTTATAATTGGATATCAACGTATGCTAAACTTTGTATTGGTATAATTTGACATTGATGTATAATACATGTGCTAAAAGCCTAACGGTTTGGTCTACAGCGTGTCATTGCTGCCTGTAACTTATCCACTGATACATGTAACAGTTTTAACACTCGAGTTTTTCTCTACATGAAACCTCTGTACATACCGATTGCCAGCTGAAAGCTTGGCGTTATTTATTAAACTTATCAAATCATCCCTCACCTCCCTCAGTTTGATTTGCTGCTACGTTTTGTTCATTCTTTGCTTCAGTGTTCACATGGCCATCTGTATGTGTTTTTTTTATATATTTTGTTCTATGCATTTACAGTGTATTCCAGCATGTACATTGATTCTAATGCAAACCATGGACACTTATCTATGCATTGACGTCCAGCGATGGTCAATTATTTATTGAGAACTTGTTCCTTAGTTCAGTCTACGTCCTCAAATCTTCTTTGTTAATTTACAGGCTCTGTAATGGAAACAAATTTTAGTCAAAGTCAGTTGATTAAAAAAAAATAAAAAAGCAAATAATGGTTAAAAAGATGTAAATGATTCTTCCTATTTAAATGCTACAAACTACTTATGTTTGGGGGGTGGGTTTTTAAAAATCTATTTGACGCTAGCAATGTGGGGCAAGCACTGAATTGTATTGAATTGTGTGACAAAACATTTAATTAAAAACCCAACTACCTCCATCTCCACCCTGTGTTGGTTGGGAATTCTGTGAATGTTATGATTAAGTTTAGAGTTTGTAAATTGTTATTAAACAAAACAAGAGCCTATTTTTGTTGTGTAGTTGGCGCTAAACTCTAAATGTGGAATTGGTTGGTTTCTCCTTTTGTTCGTATGACTTTGACTTAGTATGAGTTCCTACTGTTGGGGTTGCAGAGAGTAGCTTTTGTAGTGGGTGATGCAGGTTATGTGAGGTATGTGGCTGTATGGTCACTCTCTCCCTCTCGTTAGTCTTGAGGCCCGTACAGCTCTGACGTAGGACGCCTAGCAAGAGCAAAGAACTCTTCCTTTGGGGTATATTGAATCATCATGTGTGTTTGGATTTTCACTTAGTATTTATCTCCACTTGGCAGGATTAGTAGTATTACTAGTAGGACTGGGAGGCCAAAGGTCAAAAGTCACAGGAATGAAGTTCTGTGGTTTCATGCAGTTAAACTTTTAAAGTAGTTAAGAGCAAGACTGGTCTAAGGTTTAAGACGCCATTGAAGGAGATAGGTCAAGTGTACATGTATATTGTAAGTGTCATGGACAGACTAGACTGTTGTTAGCTATTGAGTACCAGTGCATAATGAGACAATTGTGTTTGCGTCAATTTGCATCATAATTCACATGTTCACATGTGTTGTCATACTTGGATAATCTCTCTCTCTCTCTCTCTCTCTCTCTCTCTCTCTCTCTCTCTCTCTCTCTCTCTCTCTCAATTTTAAATTCATGTGTACATTTGTAATTGTTCTTGCAGCCTCCATTTTTGTTCTTCCTGTATTTATTTATTTATTAAATGATTAATTTAAGCTGATCTGTAAATAAACTGTCACAATGATGTACCAAAAAAAAGAGTTTTTGTTGGTGTTTTTTTCACTAGTCATTATAAATGTATTTTTAATCTTTCACTTGATAAAACTGTATAGAGATCTTCAACATCTTAGTTGGTCATTTTTCTCACCCGTTGATCGTCGTCATATTTGTAAACATCAAATAAATCATTATTATTACATGGATTATACATCATCATCATCATTTCTCTGTTATGAAGACTTAACCAACCAACCCATTTCCTCCACCCTCACACTCGATCAGTAGGCTAGATGTGCTGACAACACACTGTAAGTACACTGTAGCACTGTAGCTCTAGGCCAGCACACTCACAGACAATCGCTAGAGGCGCTGCGGTGACGGGGCCCATAGTGAAAATCTTGGGGAAGAGACTACGCATGCGTCCAATCATAGCTTTAGCCTAGACTGACAGAGCCAATGATCGACCAGAAAACCACACATCCGTTAGTTTTGTGTGGACCGCAACAGTACATCGTACACGTATAGTTCAGCCCCAGGGTACCAGAAATACAGTGCCTCGGCTGAGACAGGAGTCATGGTATCCCCGCCCTGTCTCGTGTGTGGCAGCACATAAAATTGTCAGATGTACGTCTTGGGACCCGTCCACAATATAGCCTATATATTGCTGATGTTGGACGTTAAACCAACCCCCAACCAACCAACCAAGCCTCGGTACAGCCTAGTGCTCTACTCTGAGACAGCAGGTCAAACTGCAGTAACCAATCACGTCAGGAGGCTGGTCGCAGGCTGACAGCAGACCTGCCAACATTACGCTTTCTCTCTCTCCCTCTCTCTCTCTCTCTTTCTCTCTGTTCTACCTCTCGGCTAGCGCGCCCCCTGAGTTTGTTTTTACGGCACGTCAGCACGGAACGGCTATGTTGTGTCCATGACGTCCTAAGACAGTTAATGCATTATACTAGTAGCAACGGTGACTCCGTTCTCTCTCTGAATTGTAAAAATATACAAATTTGGTTAAAATTAACAAAGTGGTTGCTCGCCGCGCAGTTCGTTGCGGGGAAGTTGGGCTTTCTTAACGCGCAGTAAAATTTATGACGCATCAACGCATTTTTTTGTTATTTCACTTTCAATAAGCTTAGATCTACAGTTGACTTCGAGCAGACAGCATGTCGTCCCTTGAGGTGACTCAAGTATTTACTAGAGTTGAGACGAGTTTTTTCGGCTTTCTTCACGCGAACTGCGTAGCGTCTACCAACGGCCTAAAATTAAAGGGTATACTTATACAGCAGTTTAAATTATATGTACGATTATCACTGTTACATTCTATTATATACACCAATGTCCTTCTATCACTGTTACATTCTATTATATACACCAATGTCCTTCTATCACTGTTACATTCTATTATATACACCAATGTCCTTCTATCACTGTTACATTCTATTATATACACCAATGTCCTTCTATCACTGTTACATTCTATTATATACACCAATGTCCTTCTATCACTGTTACATTCTGTTATATACACCAATGTCCTTCTATCACTGTTACATTCTATTATATAAGAGAGAGAGAGAGAGAGAGAGAGAGAGAGAGAGAGTGGAATTAAAAAGACTACACAGAAGAATCACCTGCAAATCCCCGCCCTAGCGTCACGGGGTAATCTTTTCACGGCCAGATCGGAAGTTCCCGTTCCCCACAATGCTTAGCGCTGTAACTAAAAATAGACTAATACGTTAATAGTAGGTTAGTATGTGTAGACGGATGTTTCTAAAAATAGCAGGCAGCGTCACCGAGAAGATACAATATTATTTTAATCCAAAACAGAAGTGAGCTATATCATTGAAATATTAGGCACAGTTAGAACAGTTTACAATGTTAGTCTAGAAGGTTTGCAGGCTGAACCAGAACACTCTCTGTGAGTGTGGAGTTTCATTCTTTCCTAGCTGAGGTGAACACATTGATGCATAGAGAGGGTGAAGTGATCACTTAATCAATGTGTTCACCTCAGTGAATTCGGTGACTTGGCCTGATATTGCGGGTATCCTCGGTGTGTCTACTATAATTTATTGTTAGTACATAATTATGTAGATACAGGTATCACTGACATGTCCATAGCTTCTGGTTCAATGATTTGGGCATGATATGAATGCTCTCTCTATCTCTATCTCTATCTCTCTCTCTCTCTCTCTCTCTCTCTCTCTCTCTCTCTATTTCTTCTCTC
>RQTK01000418.1:197320-214156 GCA_003991915.1 Elysia chlorotica
CACTGAGGAGCGTGGGGGGGGGGGGTGAGGAATGGGACAGAGACAGAGAGATAATTTAGAATGAAGTATACGTGTCATCATCATCCTTAATCGCCTTTCGCATCCTGGTTCTCCGTCCGGGACGTCTCGGCAGCTTCTTGTATTTTAGTTGTAAGTTGTTTCCATTTTTGTCTGTCTTGTGCTTTTGAACGAAATTCATCTAAATGTAACTTATTTTTAAGTTGAAGTGTGTCTGTTTGCAGGCGAGATAAGTCCTTGTTCAGTGTAATTGGCATTGTTGTGATGGGCCTGCCTCGAAAGCGTTTGCCTTCTTTTTTTAAAATATGTATCCATAGCTTTGTTTGCAGGAATTTCGTTGCTTCTTCTGAGGATATGCCCGAATAGACGCCATATCTGCTTTCAAGGGTTTGGGTATACGTGTAACTATGGTAAAGTTAACCCTCGGTTAGCCATCCTAAAAAACAGAAGGGGGAAAATGTATAAATCAGCTTTACGTTACATGTAATTTGTTTTGTTTTTGTTTTGCTTCCTGAAGATTGTAATACGAACAAGATGCCACAGTAGAGGATTGAACCTACAAGCTTCTGCGAGACAGTTCAGAGCACTATCAGCTGACTTTTCCCGGACGTAGCAACACGATGCAAAACCAGAGTCACCATAGGTGTATGGGTATCGAACATCCGACCTTCTGGTTTTTCTTCCGGGGAGGGCGCTATCTACTCAGCCATCTCTGACCACTTGTATATAAACATTCGCCAATCCCCAGTTTGCACAGTCATGCGTTTTTTCACGATAAGACGCGCGGACCTGGAGTCAAGGCGACCCGCTGTATCGATCTTTGTTATCAGCTGCCAGATTGGCCACTTGACGCTAAAAAAACAAACAACAACCAAATAATTGTCTGTACGCGTTTTCCTTTGATTTAGTTACTGCGTGCTTTAATGCCGATTAGGTCGGTGGATTTGGTGGCATGACCAGGAGAGAAGTAAGGGTAGTGAATAATAATTATTCTATCATCGCGGTGGTGTCCAGCTTGCTTTACAAGTCTTCTGGGTGGCAAATCTCGTGACGAATTGTTAGCCGCTAAAGCTACGCTGGACTCACGGACCTAGATTTGCACCGAGCTGACCACCACCACCACCGTCACCACTATTACCACCACCACTACCACCACCACCACCACCACCACCACCACCACCACCACCACCACCACCACCACCACCACCACCACCACCACCACCACCACCACCACCACCACCACCACCACCACCACCACCACCACCACCACCACCACCACCACCACCACCACCACCACCACCACCACCACCACCACCACCACCACCACCACCACCACCACCACCACCACCACCACCACCACCACCACCACCACCACCACCACCACCACCACCACCACCACCACCACCACCACCACCACCACCACCACCACCACCACCACCACCACCACCACCACCACCACCACCACCACCACCACCACCACCACCACCACCACCACCACCACCACCACCACCACCACCACCACTATCACTACCATCACCACCATCACCACCACCACCACCACCACCAACACCACTATCACCACGACTATCACTACCACCACCACCACCATCACCACTACCACCACCACTATCACTACCACCACCACCACCATCACCTCCACCACCATCACCAGTATCACCACCCCACCACCCTACCACCACCACCAGACAGACAGACAGGCAGACAAACAGACAGACAGACAGAACTTGAGAGAGAGAGGCACACACAGAGAGACAGACATACAGGCATAGAGACAGAGACAGAGACAAAGACAGAGACAGAGAAAAGAAAGAGTCTAGGTAAGAGTGCAGCGGTGACCTATCTGTATTACAAAGTATTATCTGTGTGCCCATGTACATCCCAAACACACCAAGCACAGCTTTATTAGCTGGACCGGAGCTTACAAAACAACGCTGCGTGCAGATATTAGATGTAATTGCACAGACGCACGTTCGCACAGATTCACTCGAACCCTCAGTATAAGTGGAGAGTTTTTTTGTGTTTTTTTTTTTTGGTACTTTTTTTCTAATGTGTCACAGGAGTCTGATAACCCTGAGCCAATCGGACTTTTGTTTTTTAATGTGTGACAGGGGTCTGATAACACTGAGCCAATCGGACTTTTGTTTTTTAATGTGTGACAGGAGTCTGATAACACTGAGCCAATCGGACTTTTGTTTTTTAATGTGTGACAGGAGTCTGATAACACTGAGCCAATCGGACTTTTGTTTTTTAATGTGTGACAGGAGTCTGATAACACTGAGCCAATCGGACTTTTGTTTTTAAATGCAGACAATATGTTGTCTCTTTGTCAGCTTTAGCTTAACCAGGGTACCCGATGCCATTCCACCAGACTAATCCAGATCGTGGGCCGTACGTACAACGTTGTGGTAAGCTTACGACAGCGACTAAGAAGGCGTAGTGAGTTGTACGCTACTTGGACGCTGGACTGGCTAGTCAGAGCCTAATTTTCCACAGTGTAACTAAAGCAACCTTCACCTCCTACATGTATCAGGGCTGTTTCTGCGATGCTTGAATTAGCATCGCTTGCACTGATTCAGTCGCCGAATAGACAATGACTAACAGCCTAGTCGCAACTGAAAACACTGACATATAAGTACACGCTTTATTGTACCAGTCAAGCCTCACTAGTCATGGTATTCACTCTTGCCTTTCATGTTGCCTTTGATTTTATGTTCTATCAATACTTTTCCGAGTCACAAAAGAAGGGAAGGGGCAGACCAACAACTACGCTCCCGATAACCTTAAACAATGACCTTAAAAAGTTACAAGACAAGAGTTTAAAACTCACAACCGCAACAGATCTAGAAAAAATACGCACTAAAGCAGAAGATAGACAAGGATGGAAAAGAATTGATGAAAACAGCCGAAGCTGCGAGATCTGTTGACCACGCTGGCGAAAGGCTCTAAGTCAAGTAAGTCAGTAATACTAACGGTGCTCGCATTCATTATCTTTCGACAATATTAATTTTTCTTGAGGCGACGGGAATATTTATATTTTGTTTCATATACAGATACAAATAATTTCGGTAAATGGTAAAAAAAAAAAAAGAACAAGAAAACTCTATGAGCTCACATAGTTATACTCTGCATTGACCAGCGATGATCTTTCACGGGTCGATATTTATTTAACCTTGTAAAATTACATACCGATAGGATTTTGTAATTGTGAAGACGCTCCAGACATATTGAAAGAAGGGCGGGCGGGTTGGGGCGGGGGTGCTCAAACAAGAAGATTGGGCGACTATTGTGATTAGTTGACACCATAGATCTATAAATAGTGCTATTTATAGATCTATAGTTGACACACCTGCTGGGTCATGTAGTCGATTGTATGGGGTGAATATAGATGACAACTTCTCAGGTAAAATCACCGCGATCAAAATAAACATACAGGTGCACATTTTGTTTGTATTGAAAGTTTTACAATATGAAAGATACAAACCGGCACATGTCTTCACTAATCGCACAAACAGAGAAAAACCGCAATCAAGCAACAAAACACCAAACAAACAAGCAATCAAACAAACAAACAACAGCAACAACATAAAAAAACAACAGCAATACCATCACCACCACCACCACCACCACAAATGGGAAAGAAATCTGTACCTGGCTTTCAGGTGACTAGAGAACATATTTCCTACTGAGGTACTTGAAGGACATTGGTGTATATAGAAAAGTTTATAATACACAAGTATCTTTTAAACTACTGTATATACCTTTTACTTTTAACCAACCCTTTAATGCACCATTTTTATGTTTTTACCACACAGAGAGATAAAAGAGTCACCGCTGCTGTTAGTATAATGTAGGTCTAATGACTGGCGTAGGAAACCATGAACCGTTACTGTGCTGACATGCCATAAAAACAAAAAACAAACTCAAACACTCAACACACTCAACCACACGGTGACAGCGACCTTGGCAAAGAAACGTTTTGGGATAAGCTTACACGTCGATTCTTCCCTGGCCTAGATACAGCGTTCATGCAGTTACCCCACGTAGGCCTACCCGTATCACGTGTCACCCGTCTGATAACACTGACACAGAACCAAACAAAAACAAGGTTTGAGCAGATGTGGAATAACTATTAGAATAACAGCAAAAGACTATAAGATGGATGGAGAGAAAAATAAGTAGATTGTTAAAAATCAAGGCGTCCAAAAATAGAAGGCCAAGTCACCGAATTAATATAAGTGAAAAAATGTTTGCTTACCAAGGATAAACGTGATTTTATTTCTTTTAGTTCTAAGCATAGATAGGGCAGAGTAATACTTAGAGAGTATTTTTCAGCCCTCACGATCAGCCTACACTGCAAAGATGTGAACTGTCCTATCTATGTGCGCACTAGTTTGGGTTATTTTTTTTAAATTCATGAATGGTCGGTCATTTTATATCGATTGTGTCCCTCTATAAAATAATTGTTGCTTAATACAAGTTGCGCAGCGCGATGCGAAGATGTTCAACATATAGCTCACTTTGATTCTTGCTGCAACTTTATGAATATTTCGGTGACTTTGCCTTCTATTTTTGGACGCCTTGTTAAAAAACGAAACAGAGTGGGGCTGTTAAATAAAAGCTTTTTGGACGCCTTGTTAAAAACGAAACAGGTAAATAAGAGTGGGGCTGCTAAATAAAAGCTTTTTCGTGTATTGTGTGTCTGTAAAACTGCCAACACAAAAAGTAGGCCTAGTTTTAGTTTTCAAGCTCGCCGTCTGTTTATTCATTGTAGTTTCATTATTCCAAACCCCGATGGATTCTCATTACATTTCATAGCACCGAGCAATTGTCTTCCTGACCATTACAGAACAGCAATAAAAAACCGTTGTGTAACTAGCAACCGAGATTTGTCCGAGCGGCAACAACGGTTATACTTAGGCCTATTGTGCTCTTGATGTTCAAGAAGGAAACAAGTAAGAATATCAGCCAACCAACGAGAGGGAAAATCAGCCAACCAACCAGTGGGTCTTGGGACGTAAACATGATAAACTGTCCCAGTTTTGGATGATCCGCTGACCCCAATTCGAGGTCGCACCTTCTCTTCCTACACGGATGGTGGATTGTAACTAGTTAATGATAAGTATCGATACTTAAAGGTTATGAAGAAGCATTTTGTTGTTCCTTTCGATATTATCGAAGTGATCCATTAAAGTATTAGGTAATTTTCCTCTGGCCCTGCAGGCAAAGGTCAGTCTGTGCCAGTCTGTAAACTGCGCGTTGTCGCCAGGCTGTCGGATGTTACAGCAGACACAACCAGGCACTCGCTAGTCTGCTAGTCTACATCTAGTCTACATCTAACGGTTCTAACCGCAGGCAGGGGCGGGCTCGGCACTGGGGCTTTGCCTTCGTTGTTGGTAGGCCTACTTGGTAGATTCTGAGCATCAGTGACACACAAAAGAAAAGTTAGGAACCAAAACAAAGGCCTGCTGGAAAGTCCAACAGCACAAACCTAGATCTAATCTAAAGTGTTGATAGATGTAGCCTAGATCTAGAAAATCTAATCTAGATCTAGATTTGGTGGAAGAGATAGATTATGTCTAGATTTAGTCTTGATTCTAGATTCACCAAGTTCAGAAGTTCGGATCTCAGATTCAAGATTCTAGATCTTCTAGGACTATAAAACTAATCTACAATAGATCTTGCTACAGATCCACCTTCAGATTTATTAAATCTAGATTCTAGATCGTGTTTGGAAAGTCTAATTTTATCTAGATCTCACTAGATCTAGGATCGGAAATGTAGATCGTATGTCCATTTGAATCTATATCTTTAAGGCCTGTGGCAATCATTGACTTTTTGACTGGTAAGACTCACAATAGATTATGATCTACAGATCTAGATCTATATCTCTATTAATTCGACCGAGATCTTAATCTAATCTATTCTTCACTGATCTAATTAAAGCAAGACCCTTCAAGGCTCACGATGGCTGCAGCATACGAAGACTCCACCTCATACTCTTCATCATCATCTGACTCTGAGTACGCGCGGGAGCATCTAGAAGATCTCTCCTACGGAACCTTGGATACGATACCAGAATGCACTCTACAGAGAGCACCTGTGATTCATGCTCTGAAACTGGACAACAATGAAATCCCTAGTCTTCCTAGCAGTATTGGTTTGTTTAAGAAACTCATTGTCCTGGATATTTCCGCAAACAAAATGTCATTCATCGGTGACGAAATCTGCCAGCTAACCAAATTGAGAACTCTCACAGCTAAAAACAATCATCTTACCACAGCTTCTTTCCCAAAGGGCCTCACTTCCCTAAAATCTTTGGAGGTTCTAAATGTTAGTGGAAACCAGATAGAAAATTTTCCGCCACAGTTCACAGAATTGGAAAAACTACAGGTGCTGCATATAGGAAGTAATTGCTTGAAAAGGATTCCAGCGATGATCAAAGCTTTAACAAAGTAAGTTCTAAAGCTATAATGTAAATGTAGCCTATTTATAATGATTTCTAAATGGTCTGACCCTCTCTCTCACCTAGAACCATTATATGTACAAATAGGGCTTATTCGTACACGGGTACCAGTAGATAGAACTGTTTATTCTTACATGGGTACCAGTAGATAGAACTGTTTATTCATACACGGGTACCAGTAGATAGAATGTTTATTCACACGGGTACCAGTAGATAGAACTGTTTATTCGTACACGGGTACCAGTAGATAGAATTGTTTATTCATACACGGGTACCAGTAGATAGAACTGTTTATTCGTACACGGGTACCAGTAGATAGAACTGTTTATTCGTACACGGGTACCAGTAGATAGAACTGTTTATTCGTACACGGGTACCAGTAGATAGAACTGTTTATTCGTACACGGGTACCAGTAGATAGAATTGTTTATTCGTACACGGGTACCAGTAGATAGAACTGTTTATTCATGATAGAATTGTTTATTAGTACACAGGTACCAGTAGTGAGTAGATAGAATTGTTTATTAGTACACGGGTACCAGTAGATAGAACTGTTTATTAGTACACGGGTACCAGTAGATAGAACTATTTATTCATACACGGGTACCAGTAGATAGTAACTGTTTATTAGTACACAGGTACCAGTAGATAGAATTGTTTATTAGTACACAGGTACCAGTAGATAGAACTATTTATTCGTACACGGATAGAGATAAAAATAAAGAAAAATAATTGAGTGCTAAATAGACAATTTAGGTTTTTAAAATTTATTATTTATTTGTTACTAAAAGAAAGATTTTAACTTTAGGCCTACTTTAAACTTGAGATTGAGAATCTTGCACTTGGGCTCCAAGTAGGACTAAGTACCTACAACTGATTTTGCAAGCTCATAGAATTTATCAGTGCTAAGAACTTTTGTTTCTGAACATGGGATTGCAAATGTTAAGTCTCTACTTTAATTCTAAGTCGAGATATGGTATCTTCACTTATTTGAATCATGAAGGATTATGCAATTTTTTTTAGCCACCTTGACTTGAGCCTACACAGAAAGAAAAAAAAAATACCACAGACACAAAACTTACAGATCACAGACATGTCTACATAAATAATAAAACAAACTATTTTTTTTTCAAAGGTCTCCAAGCATTCCAAGGAACTATATTACATTATTGCTACAAATTAGCTGAAATTCATTGTTTAAAAAAAAGGAATGCGTCAAGTCAAAAAAGTGCTTTAAAGCTGAATCAAATGCTTGAAAACTGCCAAACTGAGAGCCAAAGTGAAGTGGGTCTGTCTTGGGTGGCTGAGTGGTAGTGCAGTGTGCAAAACATGTGTACCAATAAAGACAATTTTATACTGGTAGATCTACTGACTGATATTTTTATAATCTACCCATGTACGGATAAACAACATTTTTTATTGGTACCCGTGTACAAATAAATGGTTTTGTTTAGGCGTACCCTGCGATATAGATCATTATAGTATGACACTTGTACGCTTACTTAGTCAAAGACCACCCTCGTGACACGAGAGTCAATACATTTCTTTTAAAATACCACAGACCATTAAAGGACTTTCGCAAGTTGAAAAGTATTACAAATTTTCATCATCATGAATACAAAAGTTGTTTCACTTGAAATTGTTAGTTTTTAGAAGATATCAGTGGCACAGAACTTAACAGCTGCAACTGTCATGGAATTTTCAATCAGTAAGACCTTGTAAAGATACATAATTATGAAGGACTCATTATGAAGAAAAACATCAGATGTCACAATTATGTGGGCAATACATGTATTTCCTTAAATAAATTTGGATTTAATGTTAACAATGTTACTTAATTTGAAGAAAAAAGCCATATCATTTTTTAGTATATTATAATAAATCTATATTGAGGCACTACTATTATTAAGCAATGACAAATAATTTATGAATAAATGAAAAAAAAAAGAACAGTGTAGCTTTCTTGCCATTTGAAATACCCCCCACGTTATGTTCCCCCCTGCAGACTTCAGCAGTGTAGGTTTCTTGCCATTTGAAATACCCCCCACGTTATGTTCCCCCCCTGCAGACTTCAGCAGTGTAGGTTTCTTGCCATTAGAAATACCCCCCACGTTATGTCCCCCCCTGCAGACTTCAGCAGTGTAGGTTTCTTGCCATTAGAAATACCCCCCACGTTATGTTCCCCCCTGCAGACTTCAGCAGTGTAGGTTTCTTGCCATGTGAAATACCCCCCACGTTATGTCCCCCCTGCAGACTTCACAGTGTAGGTTTCTGCCATGTAGCCTCCAGGTTCTGTACCCCGCCTGTCCGAGATCCCCGCGGAGGTGGGCAGCCTGTCGGAGCTGACCTCCCTGGTGCTGTGCGACAACCGCCTGCAGAGCCTGCCCCCGACGCTGATCAGCCTGCACCGGCTGCGCAGCCTGAGCCTGCACAACAACCAGCTGTCCACCCTGCCCACAGAGATCGTGGCCTTGAACCTGGTGGAGCTGAGCCTGCGGAACAACCCGCTGGTCAACCGCTTCGTGCAGGTGGGGGATGCAGCTCTATAAATACATAGTTAGTTAATTATCCATAGTAGTAGTAGTAGTAGTAGTAGTAGTAGTAGTAGTAGTAGTAGTAGTAGGAGTAGTAGTAGTAGTAGTAGTAGTAGTAGTAGTAGTAGTAGTAGTAGTAGTAGTAGTAGTAGTAGTAGTAGTAGTAGTAGTAGTAGTAGTAGTAGTAGTAGCAGCAGCAGCAGCAGCAGTAGTAGTAGTAGTAGTAGTAGTGTTAGCAAAGACGGGGGCACAGACGAAGACATTAAGATGCAGAATCAAGAAGGCCAGATACGCATTCAACACCCTCAAACCAATCTGGAGATCGACAGCTCTATCAGTCCAAAATAAATAATTTAATACCAACGTAAAGTCAGTTTTACTTAGTGGCTCTGAACATTGCGTGTGACCAAGACGAGCACCACAAAACTACAATCGTTCACCAACAGATGAAAAGCGTAAGTAGGGTTGGATGGGCCACACACTTTGAAGGCCTTTATCGAACATCACATGGCAAGCCCTGGAGTGGAACCCCCAAGGAAACAGGAAGGTTGGCTGTTCAAGGCAGATTTGACAGTGAAGCACTGATGTCGAGATTAGAATCGCTGCTACTATTTAGGCTAAGCTGAAGAGGAACAGCCAGTGGAGGGGATTTGTTGCGGCCCTATGTTCCACAGGGAATCAAGAGGCTTAAACCAATGCATATTTCTTTATATTGTATTTGAAATGAGTGTTTGCTATTCATTGAAATTTTGTTTAAACTTTATCTTTTTGTACTTGTGGATTCAAAAGCTCTCTTTGATTCGGAAGAGATATTCTCCCCACAACATCTCAGGAGTTTGATAACACCAACAGTAATTCCTTCTCAAGAGACATATTAAAACTGGTAAAAAAATTCATTCAATAAGATGTAAATTAATGATCAATAGTGTTGCCAAGTTGAAATACAACACAAAGACTCTTATAATACATCAGTTCAGATTTCTGTAAGAAATGAAGCATGAGCAATAGAACATCACAAATGAAAACTGACATTAATAACTAAAAGAACGATTGATGTCCATGTTTTATGTGCCTCCAGGAACAAAAAATTAAAAAGTGTGAGTTAAGTTTGTTGAGTGTAGCACTAAACATGACTTAGTACCGACCCCAGCCTCCAGATCCTCTGCTTTGTCCATGAGATCCTCCAGCTTGTCTCCTCGCTGCAGGACCCGCTCGATGTTTTGGGACATGACCCCTTTGACTTCCTCCACTTGGGCTTGCACGGCTGACAGAGCGCTGGACTTGCCCGCTCCAGGCTGGCTGAACTGTTCCCTACACGCTGGAGGACCTGCCGCGCTGCCTCTTCGACTACCTCGACTCGGCACAGAGATGCGTCAACCCGAAATGCAAAGGTCAGTGTTTGTAGATTGTCCAAGAGGGATATACTATAATTCTAGTATTGATAACAAACTCAGGTTGGTCCCGTGTTCTTCACAGAGCGTTTGGGTCTCACAGTACTAGAGTATACTAGGCAAACAGCGTTTGGTAGAATGGTTGCCATTAGTTTTCTCAGCACAATCTGCTTTGGCAGTGAGTGGAGAGTCTTGGCCTCCATCCCATGCTCAGTTACACGGAGGGCCCTGAGGTCGAGCCCGGCGCCTTTACAAAGTTGGCCCAGTGCCCTAACCACTGCGCCAACAGCACCTGCAATATAATTCTGGTAACCCCATCTCCCCAGAACAGACAAAACCTAGTTTGACTAGATCAGGAAACTATGACCTTTCTAATGAGTTTCATGAATGAAAAATCAGAATGAACTCTACAGCCAAAGAATCAAAAAGATGCATATTGTAGTATGTACAGTGTACAGTGTACGTATACAGCGCAGCCAACTGGTTAATTGAAAACCAACCAGGCTTGGTTGCTATCACTGGTGTAAGGGAAAATGTTTTTCTCTCTCTCTCTCTCTATCTCTCTCAACTCTCTCTCTCTCTCTTTCTTTGTCTCTTTCTCTCTCCATACCCCTCTTTCACCTAATTGCTTCTAGGTCTTTCTTACGAAATAGTTCCCATCTCAGTTTAGTGTCGAATTTCCTCCAAAAATCACCTGCCTGTCTCTCTCTCTCTCTCTCCCTGTCTATTATTGTTAAGCAACGGATTCAAGTCATCTCTCTCTGCCCCCCCCCTGCAGGTGTGTACTTCTCGTCGCGTGTGGAGCAGGTGAAGTTTGTCGACTTCTGCGGGAAGTACCGGCTAAACCCGAAATGCAAAGGTCAGTGTTTTTAAAATGTCCAAGAGGGGTATATTATAATTCTGTTATTGATAACAAACTAGAGTATACTAGACAAAAACTATTAGTTTAAACACTTCCTGTGTTCTCTATCAACACCAGAGCAGAGAGCAGAGGGAGCCTCCCCCAGTCAACAGCAAATAGATCAGAATATCAATGTATATCAAGAAAGATCCTATGTGCACCCCAGCATGACATAATAAGACCATTTTCTGATTATCTTGCTAGGAAAGAAATATTGAACTATGGCTTGAATTTTTGTTGTTCAATATGTAAGGAAATATCTTCTGGAAGGAAAAAGGAAATTTAATAGATAGCAATAAGTTGTGTGGTTCTAACACAGACCTACCATACAAATGTTGGACGTAAACAATACACAGTGAATTTAAAACCCTCTACTATACATTTTTGGGGCCAATGTCAAATGCTAAAACACTTAGCATGGCACACAGAGAAAATCAAAGCACCCACACCTGGTACAACACTGCATATAGATTACATATTTTTGTTTCATTGAAAGTTAAAATAAATAACCAAACTACATGGTTACCTCTACGGCCTTTTTTAATATAACATAAAAAGAATGTTATAACTTTCCTAGCACTGAAAGCCAACTAGGCCTGTTTGGGATCACTGATTTAAGGAAAAATCTCTCTCACTATCTCTCGCCCTCTCTCTCTCTCTCTCTCTCTCCCTGTCTATTATTGTTAACCAACGGATTCAAGATGATAAATCAATCAAGGAAATACAAATACATTATCATGAATTTCAAAATGTCTCACGGTTGTCCAAAATATACTCATCTCTCTCTGCCCCCCTGCAGGTGTGTACTTCTCGTCGCGCGTGGAGCAGGTGAAGTTTGTCGACTTCTGCGGGAAGTACCGGCTGCCGCTGCTGCAGTACCTGTGCTCCCCGAGCTGCAGCACGGCCTCGCCCACCGTGTGTAGCAGCGCGGACAGCGACGACGACGAGGGCGAGGCTGTCACCAGGATGAGGCGCGTGCTGCTGGGATGAGCACACGGTGTGTAGCAGCGCGGACAGCGACGACGACGAGGGCGAGGCCGTCACCAGGATGAGGCGCGTGCTGCTGGGATGAGCACACGACACGCACATCACAGGCACAGCGCCATTGTGCAGAGGAGAGAACTACAGGAAAAACTTTATTATTGATTCGATTGCTAGAGGGCACTATGGAAGAACATAGTTTTGTTTTTGAGGTGAAATATGTGAGCCGTTTAGTGGAAGAACATAGTTTTGTTTTTGAGGTGAAATATGTGAGCCGTTTAGGGGAAGAACATAGTTTTGTTTTTGAGGTGAAATATGTGAGCCGTTTAGGGGAAGAACATAGTTTTGTTTTTGAGGTGAAATATGTGAGCAGTTTAGGGTGTTTCAGGCACAAGTTGATGATATTAGTGGTCAGGGGTGGAACCCGGTGGGTGGCAAAAAAACCTGAACTTTTCCCCACGTGAGTACATAACTATAAACTATAGACCTACTGGATACACAGGATTATCTAAATCATCAAATACAAGATTAGCTCCCCATTTCCGCACGTCAGTGGTCACTTATGGACCCCATTCAAAAATGAGTTAAATCTACATTTGTTAGTTTTATGCTAGAATCTGCTCTACTTTGGCCTTGGTAACTCTGATTCTTGAAATGAATCGAAATAATTATGTTCAACCTGTTGAATTTCACCTGATACCTTTACAGTTTTATATGCGCTATGAATTACTGAAAAACTGGACATTCTGATTTGTACCTGATTCACCCTTGCGCTTCTCACACTGACTGTTAAACCCGCATGAGAAAATTCTGTGTTTAATTGTGATAAATGAGATTGGTAGCTATGATGTTGATAAAATCAATTTGTTAGTTGTTTCTTGTTTTGTTTAGTCAGGATGTTTCAGGGTTTGGTTTCCCATCTCTGGCTTTAAGATGCTGCTGAGAATTTGCCTGCTGTTTACTTTCCTGTATTACTATGTATTGATGTCTTCCAAAAAAATGTGTTTTGTTTCATATGTTAGTAATGGAACCATAACGTAGCTCTACTTTCGTTCAAGAGAGAAAGAAAGAAACAAGGCAATAACGAATATTTTTGTACATGACCTTTTTTTATGTTACAACTAATACAAGTTAAGGAATTTTAACTGTAAATATATTTTCTTCTCTTTTTGTACAAACTTATTATAGAAAACTGTTTTTTTATTAGACCATTCTAAAGCTGAAGATTTATAGAAATTGTACACGAGTTATTTGCAGATATTTTAATTTTTATAATTATAAGGCATTAGACAAGTGAACAAAATTTCAAAATACATTATGAGCACAACCATGTGGTTGCAACTGACAGTTCTGATTTTGAAAAAAAAAAAAAAAAAAAACCCTCATGGAAAGCGAAATCTACAAATGACAGTTACAGAACAAATCGGCTCATTGTGAATTATTTTGAAAGCAAAAATCAATTTGATCATTCCATTAAAACACACACACAAATAATAATTTAAAACTATTGAGCCATGCGATTTACAGCAATGTTGTCACTATGTTTTAGCCTTGTTTTACTGTTTTGTGTTCACAGAGGCATTACTTTTTATTTAGAGCTGGGCATTGCTTCGCTTCGTTTTACGTGGACTTTCACAAACTGCACTGGGATGCACATACCGTGACTTGCAGTTGCAGAAAATGTGTCCAAACTTAGTTCATTATGATCCTTTTATCCCACAACTAGTACAAGTGCCTTTGATAAACCTATACATTATAGCACAAAACCATATGTGAGAAATATAAAGCAAATCTTTTATTGTTCTTGCTTTTCTGCTTAAGGAGACGGATGCTTTTTAAATTTTGTTTTGGCGAACTGTTTGGATCTCTCTGCTGATTTTTGTCTCCTGTCTTTGCTTATTTGCTTGTTTTTCTTTGATGTATTTGAACTGTGGTTGACTGTGTGTGTGAGAGAAGTTTGTCCAGAGGATAATGTGCCAGTGTTTGTGAAATATGGACGACTTTCATGGCCAAGCCTCTGGGCTTTTGTAGTGATTAATCAGTGTTTGTAGTTTTTACAAAAATATGTGTTGATCATGTAGTTGATCAGGCAGCCTACAATTTGTGTCAAGTTTAGCAACAACGATTCGTTTTTTTATGGCTGTGAACAAAATTTGGTTTTGGCAGTGAGAGTGTAACGTTGTATGATGAGGTGCGTTGTTTATGTACACAGAGGCCAGCATACTTGTTGGTGCATCCACAACACAAGCTTGACCAGTGAGGCTGCAGCTGTTGTATTTTCAATCACAGTGGCCCATTACCTCATCACAGACAGGCCTTGTTATAGTGTCCATGTGTCTCGGTGCTACTAAACACAACATTGACTGTTAACGTCCATGGCCAAGCAGGACGGTCATGGCGTTGTTTTAGAGTACGACTAAGTCTACAGCTCTGCTCTGAATCAGTTTTATTTAGCTATCAAAACCAAATCACAGATTTTGTAATCGATAAAGTATTGTTTATTTTAGACTAAATTGGTTATGCTTTCATGTAAAATGTGGAGGTGGAAAAACTTCAATAAGTGAAAAATGCTGTTTTTTGTAATAGATAAAGTATTGTTTATTTTAGACTAAATCTGATTATGCTTTCATGTAAAATGTGGAGGTGGAAGAACTTCAAGAAGTGATAATGCAAAGAGAGCACAGGCTCAACATCTGTTTCACCTTGAGATTTATGTGTGCACTGTGTGTGATGAGTCGCAGTTCCAAGCTTCAAGTTTGTAACGCTCAAATATCTATAGCACCGAGTATTCTTTTACATCTTTGTGGACTGTTTTTTTGAAAGAAAAGACTTTTAATGAGTTAAAGACTGTGTTGCTGGGAGGGATTGAAGAGAAGTTCTAATCAAGATTTGTCACATTAAAAAGAATGTTTCTTTCCAGTGAGGAACAAGAGAATCCATGAAACTTTCATCCAATCACATCTACATGTATTTCTATTCTCCGTGTTAATGCATTTTAAGAAACGTTTGAAGGTAACAAGATAAAGTCGACTGAAAAGAACTAAAAAAAGCTGTTTTAAAGTGGATCTGAACAAGAGCCTTCTTTAGAGGAAAATTGCTCATCAATTGGAAAAGTGTCATTCTCTCGAGAGGTGACAACTATTGGGGCTTATAAAGTTATATTGGAGTTGTTTTATAAAAAAACTCGTCTTTGTGATAGAAAACATAGGTCTTGATAACTATTGGGGCTTATATTGGAATTGTTTTATAAAAAAACTCGTTGTGATAGAAAACAAAAGTCTTGATATTTGATTCTGTCTTAATAAAGCTTTTATACATGTTCTGTTGGGCTGGTACTTAATCCTCCAAAGATGTTAAAACTTTCCTAAAAAATCTGCTTGTGTTGTTGACCCAGAGTTCAGGTGTACTCGTAGGACAAACTGGAGCTTCAGAGTTGGTCCAGGTCAGCAGTGGTTGGACGTTGGACGTTGGCTCGAGGCCACGTGAGACTGACCACGCTGTCTTGTGCTGTCAGGGACGAATAGAGAGCGAAGCTTATACTAGTTACAGGTTACACCAACGTAACCCCCGTGCTAGTGTCGAACCACTACTGTACACTACTTAAAGCTCTAACTCTAACTACTTCTTTCTTTTAAATATCCCAGTGAATCTAACTTTGGTTCATATTTGTTGATTGATTTGGATTGCATTTTGATATAAATTTTGTATCATTATATTTGATGCCACTGCTGCAAGTTTCTCTTAAGTGTACATGTACTTATAACTTTAAGTATGACGGCATTTAGTGTGGGATACATTTTCAACATGCATTGTTCATCTTGTAATTGTATCATTTTATCTGCATTCCAGAGCTACTATTATGAACATATGTTATAATTATCTCAATATAAATCTTGCTAATGTTACAGGCTCGCTCAAGGAATAGTTCAATACTTATGTAAGGGCAACAAATATTACCTACCAGAAAAGAATAACCATAGTCAAAATACTTTATTGTGGTACTTGTGAAACTGTTTTTTTTTTGTGTGTGCTTGTTGTTTAAGAGTAGAGTACAGTATACAGTATGGAGCATTGGAACCCCTGAAAGACTTGCTTTGTACCCACACTCAATATCTGGACTTGTCTCTTTCTTTCCTTGTCTTACGTTAAAGTTTGTTTTTCGTTCAATGAGAAGATGGTGGGAATAAAAATTGAAATCCCAGTCCACAAAATACTGTGATCTCAACGCTTGGATTAAAAAAAACTTTAAAATCTTAATTTAACATCTTTAAATCTTTCTCGGGGACAAGTGAGAGGGTGAGTCAGAACTGCGGGTTCTAAATCTCACGGATGAAATCAGTGTCATTTTTATAGTATGACAGGTAGGTGGTAGTCCTAGTATTGTTGGCTTCCTTATTAAATCAGTGTCATTGTCATAGTATGACAGGTAGGCGGTAGTCCTAGTATTGTTGGCTTCCTTATTAAATCAGTGTCATTGTCATAGTATGACTGGTAGGTGGTAGTCCTAGTGTTGTTGGCTTCCTTATT
>RQTK01000418.1:216187-247014 GCA_003991915.1 Elysia chlorotica
TGTTTTTGTTAACCCTTAGTTGGGAGCGTTGACATGCATTTTAGGCCGGAATGGGTTAAGTCTTTTCAGGGACACAGCTTTGTTAGCACTTAGTTAAAAGAAATTGCTGTTGCCTCGCATCCAACATCAGCACTGTATCGGCGATACCAAACGATTCAGGAACATCATGACTCTGTCTCCGGTACCGTAGTCATATTAAACTGACACCGACCCAACCAGTAGGGGATGAAAAGTCGCAGAGCGAGGCTCGAACCCCCCAGACCTCCAGCGTCAAAAGCCAATGTTCTACCACACCCCCCAGTTGTTAGTTCTAAGTATGAACCCAGTCCGCCGTCAGCGTGTCTAAATTGAAGTTTTGAAGTTTGCTCCTGTGTTGGTGGGTTTAAACTACAAAAAACAACAAACTTCAATCCTTTGTGACTGCTGGCCATGCAATATGAACATCTCAATTTACAGCCACCTCTAGAGAACAACACTGAACATTGGCCCCTGCTCAAGTTGATGATAAAGATCTCGGAGTGTCATCTGTAATATTGAGTCAGTATACGAATTGCAAAATCAATCGCTTGAAACTAACGAGAATCTCTGTTACAACAACTAGGCATATAAGAAGCCAATAAGGGCAGTAGAGCTAACACTTACTTTACCATTATATTTACTCTAGTTGTTTAAGTGAAATCATTTTTAATTTGAAAGATTACTTATCCATCAATGCCATCATACACCTTCTTATTTCTTTGACTGTTTTGCCAAACCCTCAATCCATTACAATGCATTGCTTTTTTCTTTACAGGAATGCAAAGCGCAAAATATCAAAACCATAAAGTTCATCTCAAATTGAGTACATTTGACCCCTGACAGAAAGATAAAAGTAGAACATGCATCACGCTTTTCCTGCACACCAAACTCCACCAATCATCAAACAATAAAAGTAAATGCATATTAAAAATTAAATCTCGTCCGGTGGGACGTTACATGAAAGAAAACACAAGTACCAAACCAAAAATTGCATGTGTAAAAATGTATCGAGTATGATCTCGACAACAGCGCCACCATTCCAACAACTCACTCACACGTCACAGTGCTTGCAAGATCACATTCTGCATGCTCACCCATCCTGCCAATCGACACTCTCTCGTCTTTCAGTCCAGACTCTGAAAAATATGTGTTGATCATGTAGTTGATCAGGCAGCCTACAATTTGTGTCAAGTTTAGCAACAACGATTCGTTTTTTTATGACTGTGAACAAAATTTGGTTTTGGCAGTGAAAGTGTAACGTTGTATTACGAGGTGCATTGTTTATGTACACAGAGACCAGCATACTTGTTGGTGCATCCACAACACAAGCTTGACCAGTGAATTTACAGCTGCTGTATTTTTGTTGGTGTATTTAACACAAGCTTGACCAGTGAAGCTGCAGCTGTTGTATTTTCAACCACAGTCGCCATTACCTCATCACAGACAGGCCTTGTTATAGTGTCCGTGTTTCTTGGTGCCCGTCCACAATATAGCATATATAGTGCTGCTGATGGACGTTAAACCAACCCAACCAACCAACAAACCTCATCACAGACAGGCCTTGTTATAGTGTCCACGTGTCTCGGTGCTACTAAACACAACATTGACCGCTAACGGACATGGCCAAGCAGGACGGTCATGGCGTTGTTTTAGAGTACGACTAAGTCTACAGCTCTGCTCTGAAGCAGTTTTATTTAGCTATCAGAAAGATTTCACAGATTTTGTAACAGATAAAGTATTGTTTATTTTAGACTAAATCTGATTATGCTTTCATGTAAAACCTGAAAGTGGAAGAACTTCAAGAAGTGATAATGCAAAGAGAGCACAGGCTCAACATCTGTTTAACCCTGAGATGTATGTGTGCACTCTATGTGATGAGTCGCAGTTCCAAGCTTCAAGTTTGTAACGCTCAAATATCTATAGCACCGAGTATTCTTTTACATCTTTGTGGACTGTTTTTTTGAAAGAAAAGACTTTTAATGAGTTAAAGACTGTGTTGCTGGGAGGGATTGAAGAGAAGTTCTAATCAAGATTAGTCACATTAAAAAGAATGTTTCTTTCCAGTGAGGAACAAGAGAATCCATGAAACGTTCATCCAATCACATCTACATGTATTTCTATTCTCCGTGTTAATGCATTTTAAGAAACGTTTAAAGGTATTAAGATAAAGTCGACTGAAAAAACCTAAAAAAAGCTGTTTTACAGTGGATCTGAACAAGAGCCTTCTTTAGAGGAAAATTGCTCATCAGTTGGAAAAGTGTCATTCTCTCGAGAGGTGACAACTATTGGGGCTTATATTGGAATTGTTTTATAAAAAACTCGTCTTTGTGATAGAAAACAGAAGTCTTGATATTTGATTATGTCTTAAAGCTTTTATACATGTTCTGCTGGGCTGGTACTTAATCCTCCAAAGATGTTAAAACTTTCCTACAAAATCTGCTTGTGTTGTTGACCCAGAGTTCAGGTGTACTCGTAGGACAAACTGGAGCTTCAGAGTTTTAGGTCCAGGTCAGCAGTGGTTGGACGTTGGACGTTGGCTCGAGGCCACGTGAGAGTGACCACGCTGTCTTGTGTGGTCAGGGACGAATAGAGAGCGAAGCTTATACCAGTTACAGGTTACACCAACGTAACCCCCGTGCTAGTGTCGAACCACTACTGTACACTTACTTAAAGCTCTAACTCTTAACTACTTCTTTCTTTTAAATATCCCAGTGAATCTAACTTTGGTGCGTATTTGTTGATTGATTTGGATTGCATTTTGATATAAATTTTGTATCATTATATTTGATGCCACTGCTGCAAGTTTCTCTGAAGTGTACTTTTAACTTCAAGTATGACGGCATTTAGTGTGGGATACATTTTCAACATGCATTGTAAATCTTGTATCATTGTATAATTTTATCTGCATTCCAGAGCTACTGTTATGAACATATGCTATAATTATCTCAATATAAATCTTGTTAATTTTATGCTACAGGCTCGCTCAAGGAATGTTTCAATACTTATGTAAGGGCAACAAATATTACCTACCAGAAAAGAATAACCATAGTCAAAATACTTTATTGTGGTACTTGTGAAACTGTTTTTTTTTTGTGTGTGCTTGTTGTTTAAGAGTAGAGTACAGTATACAGTATGGAGCATTGGAACCCCTGAAAGACTTGCTTTGTACCCACACTCAATATCTGGACTTGTCTCTTTCTTTCCTTGTCTTACGTTAAAGTTTGTTTTTCGTTCAATGAAAGATGGTGGGAATAAAAATTGAAATCCCAGTCCACAAAATACTGTGATCTCAACGCTTGGATTAAAAAAAACTTTAAAATCTTAATTTAACATCTTTAAATCTTTCTCGGGGACAAGTGAGAGGGTGAGTCAGAACTGCGGGTTCTAAATCTGACGGGTGAAATCAGTGTCATTGTCATAGTATGACTGGTAGGCGGTAGTCCTTCTTTGTTTGGACAGGTAAAATGGTTCTCTGGACGCACCTACGACTATCTATGAGGCAGTCTAGTGGCGAACAATCGACTTGCTCAGTTGCTGATTAAGAAACCAACCAATTAAAAATTGACCTCGTCCAACTAGAAAGAATACTAGCTAGACATCATAAAATTTAATCAATGTTCTCTTCATCAGTTTCTACACATGATAAGGGAACGAATCGACCAGCTCTGGGTATCTTTGTATCTTTCTTTTGGAGTACAGTTGTATTTATCAAACTGATTTTTTAGCTAGGTACAGTTGTATTTATCAAACTGATTTTTTAGCTAGGTACAGTTGTATTTATCAAACTGATTTTTTAGCTAGGTACAGTTGTATTTATCAAACTGATTTTTTAGCTAGGTACAGTTGTATTTATCAAACTGATTTTTTAGCTAGGTACAGTTGTATTTATCAAACTGATTTTTTAGCTAGGTACAGTTGTATTTATCAAACTGATTTTTTAGCTATGAAGTTAATACTTAAAAAACATTTATGTTTTGAGGATAAATGAAATAATTATTTAAGTTAACAGTCAACACAAAAGGGAAAGAAGTCAATGAAAAAAAGTATTATGTCCAGATAATTATTCCATTTTGTATTTGTCTATGCTGCATTTTGTGACAAACCGCACAGGCATACTTTGTGGCAGGTTTGGTCCACATGAAATAGCAGCATCACAGTCACAGTCACATGTACAACAGCAGCATCACAGTCACATGTACAACAGCTGCATCACAGTCACAGTCACATGTACAACAGCTGCAACACAAAGTTTTGCATCACAGTCACAGTACATGTACAACAACAGCAGCAAACAAGAAAACACTGAAGGCTTTGATTCTGTGCAGATATTAAAACAACCGTTTTTAAAATACATGTATTACAGTTAGTATTAGACTATTACTACGGCATTCCTTCCAACCAAACCAGCACAAAAAACACAACCCTTTAGGACATCAAAAGCTGTTTTATGAAATAAACGTCTATGAATTCTTGTCTTTATAAAACCATCAGAAACAGATTTTGTTTAGACAATAGTATTAGTAATGACAGCCCTTCAAGGATCAAAGCACATCTCTACACTATCGGCAAACACATACACATGTAATGTAGACTTTTTTCTGTGAGCTCCATAGGAACTATTTAGAAAAAAAACCTCACGTGTTCAAGGCTTTTACAACTCACAAGACACTCAGAGAACAAAAACAGCAAAACCATGTAGACAAGCACCATGCTGCAAGTTTGGATCAATCAAAAAATAGAAATTTCAAAAACTTTACAAAACACACGCATGTGTCAGACCAGTCTGGTGCAGAACGCGAAGCCTGCAGACTTGCACTGTCGCTCAGGGGCAAAGTTTTAGTAAAAATAGTAATCCAAATATATTGTACACATACCTTTCATTTAATGTACCGTGGTCTTTGTTGTATTTGGGGTAAAGACTCAATACAGACAAAGTTTGCCTGAAGCTTGATCGTACGTCGTGTTCTCTACTACATGTTAATGTATTGTCCCAGTGGTCTGGGGGTAAGCTTGATCGTACGTCGTGTTCTAAAGTTTGCCTGAAGCTTGATCGTACGTCGTGTTCTAAAGTTTGCCTGAGGCTTGATCGTACGTCGTGTTCTAAAGTTTGCCTGAGGCTTGATCGTACGTCGTGTTCTAAAGTTTGCCTGAAGCTTGATCGTACGTCGTGTTCTAAAGTTTGCCTGAGGCTTGATCGTACGTCGTGTTCTAAAGTTTGCCTGAAGCTTGATCGTACGTCGTGTTCTAAAGTTTGCCTGAAGCTTGATCGTACGTCGTGTTCTAAAGTTTGCCTGAAGCTTGATCGTACGTCGTGTTCTAAAGTTTGCCTGAAGCTTGATCGTACGTCGTGTTCTGGACTATCGTCCCAGTGGTCTGGGGGCTCTCGACGCCTCAAACTCTTCAATAGTCAAGATGCATTTAGTGTCCAGGAAAATTCCCATTGCAAGTATTTTACTTTCCTTTTATTTTACCTGTGCTATAGCATGATGGATACACAGCAATAATGTTAAAACTGTTATGTACATCACTACATGTATGTGGTTTGGGGGTCAGCTCACGAATAAAGATAAATATTCAAGTTAAACATGAACTTCTCTCTTCCTTTTTTCTATCATTCAATCTGAATACAGATGACATGTCTTTATTGATTCATTTGCTAAAAAAAAAGAAAAAGAGAGACAGGAAGAAACAAAAATTCTGACAATTGTTAAATTCTTTTTGAAATACACATGTGTGTATAGAAAATTAGGGAACAAACACTTTTCAGTGAGATAAGCAACCAGTGCATTGTCTGTAACATAATTATGTATTAAAATAGTCCAACAAAACAAACACAAGTTCTTGACACATTGTGCAACATTCAATACTCGACCAAACCAACACACACACACACATGACATAAATAGCTGCAATACATCAAACCAAACCAGATAACGCCATCTTTTTCTTCAGCTTACGTGGCATCCATTTGAAATGCCGAACAAGTCCTACCAAACAAAACTAGTTGCATTTTAATTTTTGTATAAATATACACCATACAAGCATCAGTCTGATTATTACTGCACACGCGCACATATATATGTTGCTGTAAGTCACACATAAACTCCTGCAATGAAACTAAAAAATTGTTTAACTGTAACAAAAATCTGTAACTCCTTGAATTGCCTGAATTTTCACTATTGTCATTTATGTTTCTTCCTTGGTTTTTAATGTTTTTGTTAACCCTTAGTAGGGAGCGTTGACATGCATTTCAGGCCGGAATGGGTTAAGTCTTTTCAGAGACACAGCTTTGTTAGCACTTAGTAAAAAGAAATTGCTAATGCCTCGCACCCAACATCAGCGCTGTATCGGCGATATTGTGGACCAAACGCTTCAGGAACATCATGACTCTGTCTCAGGTACCGACACCGACCCAACCAGTAGGGAATGAAAAGTCGCAGAGCGAGGCTCGAACCCCCCAGACCTCCAGCGTCAAAAGCCAATGTTCTACCACACCCCCCAGTTGTTAGTTCTAAGTATGAACCCAGTCCGCCGTCAGCGTGTCTAAATTGAAGTTTTGAAGTTTGCTCCTGTGTTGGTGGGTTTAAACTACAAAAAACAACAAACTTCAATCCTTTGCTGACCATTCAATATCATTATGAACATCTGAATTTACAATCACCTCTAGAGAACAACACTGAACATTGGCCCCTGCTCAAGTTGATGGTAAAAATAAAGTTGAGTGAGTATCTCGGAGTGTCATCTGTTATATTGAGTCAGTGTACTAGTTGCAAAATCAATCACTTGAAACTAACAAGAATCTCTGTTACAACAACTAGGCATATAAGAAGCCAATAAGGGCAGCAGAGCTAACACTTACTTTACCATTATATTTACTCTAGTTAGTAAAGTGAAATCCTTTTTAATTGGAAAGATTACTTTATAAAACCTATCCATCAATGCGATCATACACCTTCTTACTTCTTTGACTGTTTAGCCCAACCCTCAATCCATTACAATGCATTCTCTTCAACTTCTACAATATGTATACTACGATACAACCATGTTAGCTCATTGACTGAATCACACCTTTGTCTTTTTTTTTCTTTAAAGGAATGCAAAGCGCAAGTGCAAAATATCAAAACCATAAAGTTAATCTCAAATTGAGTACATTTGACCCCTGATGGAAAGATAAAAGTAGAACATGCACCACGCTTTTCCTGCACACCAAACTCCACCAATCATCAAACAATAAAAGTAAATGCATATTAAAAATTAAATCTCGTCCGGTGGGACGTTACATGAAAGAAAACACAAGTACCAAACCAAAAATTGCATGTGTAAAAATGTATCGAGTATGATCTCGACAACAGCGCCACCATTCCAACAACTCACTCACACGTCACAGTGCTTGCAAGATCACATTCTGCATGCTCACCCATCCTGCCAATCGACACTCTCTCGTCTTTCAGTCCAGACTCTGAAAGCATTGCACCAAGTCCCAAGCAGTTTCTAATGGGAGATAACTCCTAGATAATCATGTTGACATAAGAAACATACCAGTATTAATTTCTTGAGCAAACCCTGACCAACTCCATCTCCAGGGGAAATAACGAGAAATAATGACTTGTGTAAGAAGTTTGAGTTATGTGCCCCTTGCATTGGGCAAAATAAGAATAATTATTTATTGAAATAAGGTCACACTAAAATTTAAAAAAAAATCTTTTCCAGTAACAACGGAATTTAGAAACATTTGACTATGCAGTGCCCATTCAGATATCTGTGCAACGAGTTAAACTTTTATTTTGTATTTGAGTCAAGGACTACTATAGTAACAATGATTTGAGTATACCCTTCCAATATTTTCTGCAGCACAAGTCCTAGCATCACGCCCTCTTAATGTGTAATAAAAACACGAGAATGGTAAAATTAAACATCAATTGAATGGAATATGATATACATTTATCTTGAGCATGAAAACGGCAGAAAAGAAAACACACTCAAACGTCACAATTCACATTGAAGGCCCAGAGTAGCAAGCTGGTCCATGATTCTACGCAGGTTTTGGTTTTATTATGCGTTTCCTCAGAACTTTCCAAAGATGACTCAAGCACCTCCATCTGGTACTGGCACTTAAAGAGTAAAAAAAATCACGCTCCTACTGTGAACTTCCATAGTAACGTTTTTTACATGCCACCATACTGCAGCAAAACTGGCCCCAATCAGACACACGACATTTTGGATTTGAGGCATGACATTGCAACATTGTTTTTTCTCCAAAATAACCTCTAGTACATAATGTATAGAAAGGGGAAATCCTGCCAGTATCTTTTTTTTTAGTATTTTTTTTCACTTTGACTTAAGTCAATTGACAACAGTTCAAATTTCCCAAAAAATTACTTGGGCCATTAGTGCAACAACATGATCACATTCTACTTTTATCCAGAGTTTATAAAAATTCACATTGCATATAAAACAAAGCTTCATGCTCTCGGAGCAGGCACTCTCTCGCTAGCTCCAGACGCTGCCATTCACATTGATGTCTCAGCCAGGGATGCAAACTTCCAGCCAAACATTTCTCTGAGCAAAAAAATAATAGAAAAACTCCCACTGTTGAACACACTTTCTCACAGCAACAAGGAGGTCACGACTGTCCATCACATCAGGCAACACTGCGACGGGTCCGTGCCTCCCCCGAGGTTTCCAAGGTTCGGCAGCTGCAAGGGGAGAAAAAGAGAAGATGAAATGTAAGTAAGATATATTACGTGTATGTATAATTATGTTAGGGGCTTGAATTGTACGCCTTGATTGGTGACTGTGACCCCAAACATCCTATCTTTGCTCTTAGGTTCCTCAGCTTGTACCGACTCAAATTGATTAAAATGTAAATCTATGTAGAAAACACTATTTCTTTGACCCCAAACTCCGTAACTTTGCTCTTAGGTTCCTCAGCTTGTGCTGACTCAGATTGATTAAAATTTAAATCTATGTAGAAAACACTATTTCTTTCAAAGTTCCATGTTGTGTACAAACTTTGACTGTGCATTGTCAAACAGGACCACTCCAATATTTCGCCTCTAGACCTGTGATTCCATCAAGTTAAAGACAAAACTTCCGACTGGTTCATTTTACCGTCGTTAATTTACACCGTCCATATTACTCTGCTTTAGAGGTATATTATTTTGACTGTGCATTGTCAAACAGGACCATTCCATTATTTCGCCACTAGACCTGTGAGTAGAACAAGTTAAAGACGCAACTTCCGACTCGTTCATCGTCGCAGTTTACCTGTCCCAGATTGCCCAGCTCGGCAAAGTTCGGCACCATCATGTTGCCCTCCCCCACGACCTCCGTGGGCGGGTTGCCCAGTTCGTGCATCTGAGGGGAGCAGATTAAAAAACAGACACTCGTGAAAAAACATTCATAGGGAGCAGTTACACATTTTCTGAAAGATGTGATCCAAGGGGAAATAAAAAAACTGCCTTGTTCATTCCCAGTGAAAAGCAACAACACCCCCACCCACCTCCCACAATTTTTCTTGTTTTTTCCTTTCTAAAGCCTTTACTATCTAATTAATATGTGTTAAAGTTATGTTTCATCACTTTTCATAAATAGAATGAATAGTTACCATAGTCCTTCTACACCATAGAGTCACCCCACACCCAAAAATGATAGGTTAGCCAGCTTTGAAAAAAACAAAACAACATACAATAAAAGCCACTCGCATTACAAACAATCGGACAATGACGTTACACATAGAGAGAACCATACCCGCTGTAACAAACAATCGGACAATGACGTTACACATAGATAGATCCATACCCGCTGTAACAAATCCAGCAGAACTTCAAAGCGAGCGTTTTTCTCCTCCAAACTGTGAGAGCTCGAGTCTCCGTCGAGATGTTCGATGACCTTTTCAATGACCTCCAGCTGGGCACGATACTGGGACAGGGTCTCGCCTGGCAGGTCGGGGTGCTTCTCTAGGTAATCCTTGTACTGCACAGACAGGTGTTGTTTGTTACAGATTAAACGTTTGCATTGTCACTTGTACTGCACAGACACGTGTTGTTTGTTACAGATTAAACGTTTGCATTGTCACTTGTACTGCACAGACAGGTGTTATTTGTTACAGATTAAATGTTGGTGTTGTCACTTGTACTGCACAGACAGGTGTTATTTGTTACAGATTAAATGTTGGTGTTGTCACTTGTACTGCACAGACAGGTGTTATTTGTTACAGATTAAATGTTGGTGTTGTCACTTGTACTGCACAGACAGGTGTTATTTGTTACAGATTAAATGTTGGTGTTGTCACTTGTACTGCACAGACAGGTGTTATTTGTTACAGATTAAATGTTGGTGTTGTCACTTGTACTGCACAGACAGGTGTTATTTGTTACAGATTAAATGTTGGTACCATACCCGCTGTAACAAATCCAGCAGAACTTCAAAGCGAGCGTTTTTCTCCTCCAAACTGTGAGAGCTCGAGTCTCCGTCGAGATGTTCGATGACCTTTTCAATGACCTCAAGCTGAGCACGATACTGGGACAGGGTCTCGCCTGGCAGGTCGGGGTGCTTCTCCAGGTAATCCTTGTACTGCACAGACACGTGTTATTTGTTATGGGTAATTGTTTTATATCGACGCGTTTGTTGTGAGATCGGTATCTCTATAATGGTCACATCAATATTTAAAATGCGCTGATTTTTTCTATTTTTTAACTAATATGAAACAATAGTAGATTTGTACTGCCAGCATAGGAATAAATCATTCTTTTTTGAAAAAAAAAAATATCTCAAAACTACAGTAGACCTTGAATACAATGAACTTGGACTCAAGTTGAACACCCTTCATTCAACGAACAAATAGAAATCCCAAATTTTATCATTTTGTTTGTCTTTAGACAAAAGCTGAAATTTTTAAATCTACAAGAATGACTTTCCATCTTCCTTGGCTAAAAGATAAGAAAACCCAAAACACTAGTGCGATTTATTTAACGAGCATTGCTGACAAAATCACTGGGCCTCCGTTACGTTAAGCCCTAGGACTGGGACAGTAGGCGTGGACCCACCTTGTCAGAGACCTCCCTGAAAGCCCTAGGACTAGGACAGTAGGCGTGGACCCACCTTGTCTGAGACCTCCCTCAGCGGCTGGTACAGGAGCTCCCTGGACAGCAGCTGCTTGACCATGTTCTGGAACATTCCGCTGACGGCGCCGAGCCCCTCCTCCGCCCCCTCCTCGCCGCCCGCCGCAGGCATGCCCGGCAGCCCGTCCCCGCCGGCCCCGAAGGTCTCGGCAAGCTGCTCCCACAGCTGCGCCTGGTTCGGGTCGCCCTGGGGGTCAGGAGAGTCAAGGGCCGTTATTTGTGTTTAAGTACAACATTGTGTATGTGCTGGTTTAGGTGGTTGTGGCCAGTTCCGAGTCTACATATGGTCACTTACTCTTGGTGGAGGGGAAAAAAAAAGAAATTTAATTCTAAAGATAAAAGAACAAGAAGACAAAACCCGAGGCTCACCTGCAAATTCTCTGCATTCAGGTTGAGACCGCTGAGCGCTTGTTCTACAGTTTCAGCAAAAGCTGCCGCGTTGTTTGTCGAAGCTGGGGAACGGCAGTTCGAAACGCTTTAGATGATGATTACCATTACAATCTCAATGCTTATGCTGACTACACTAAGACGGATGTGAACATTACTATGTGGCACTACAATAAGACGGATATGAAAATTACAATGTGGCACTACAATAAGACTGATGTGAAAATTACAATGTGGCACTACATAAGACTGATGTGAAAATTACAATGTGGCAATACAATAAGACGGATGTGAAAATTAATAATTACAATGTGGCACAACAATAAGACTGATGTGAGAATTACAATGTGGCACAACAATAAGACAGATGTGAAAATTACAATGTGGCACAACAATAACACACCAGCCTGCTCAGCAGATCCAGCTAAATTGTCAAACTGTTTCTTCAGGTTCGGGTCATTCATCAAGGCTGCGAATGTGTCCTCAAATTGTTTGCTCATTGCGTCCGACAAGAAGTCATAGTTCATCTCTTCTGGCAGTCCGTCTTCCTGTAGGTGTGAAAACACAACAACTGTCAACAAAGTATCAATCCTATATTGAATATTACTGTCAACAAAGTTTTCATCCTATATTGAATATTACTGTCAACAAAGTTTTCATCTTATATTGAATATTACTGTCAACAAAGTTTCAATCATATATTGAATATTACTGTCAACAAAGTTTTGATCCTATATTGAATATTACTGTCAACAAAGTTTTGATCCTATATTGAATATTACTGTCAACAAAGTTTTCATCCTATATTGAATATTACTGTCAACAAAGTATCAATCCTATATTGAATATTACTGTCAACAAAGTTTCAATCATATATTGAATATTACTGTCAACAAAGTTTCAATCATATATTGAATATTACTGTCAACAAAGTTTCAATCATATATTGAATATTACTGTCAACAAAGTTTCAATCATATATTGAATATTACCACAATTGTGTGATAGAAACATGTCATGAGTATGAAATGAGTTCCAATCGGCATTATGATATAAAAACAAATGTAATGAGAGTGAAGGTCTTGGGGTAGTCCTGCTCAGAGTAGTTCAGGAGATCAAATTGTTGGTTATTGGAAATGGCTTAGAGGCTGGTTCCCCCCCCCCCCTCCTCCTAAAAACAAACAAACAAAAAAACAGCAACAAAAACAAAAACAAAACAAAACAATAGTAAAAAAGGTTAATCATAAAAGAATTTAAAGGAGTATCTCTGGTGATGGTTTGATATCCTTTACTTCTTTACACCGAGTCTATTTCACGGCCGAATGGTCAAATCGTTCTGTGCTAACAGAGTGAAACTATTTGGTATGAATGCTTTGTGCTGAGACTGGAGAACCTGTCAAAGCTCCCCAGGCTGCTTGGCTATTTCTCTACAGGAAGGTCCTAGAGATTTACAGGCCCCCAGGGCAGGATGCCTGCTACCTGGCTAATCTCATTACACTGATGACAATGCCCGAACCAACCAGTGAGGAGTAATGACAGCAATGCTTTGTGCTCAGAATGGAGCACTTGTCAAAGCTCCCCAGGCGACCTGGCTAATCTCATTACACTGACAGCAGTGACCAAACCAACCAGTGAGGAGTAATGACATACTCAGGGCAGTCTGGCGTGGATAGCACTCACAGCCTTTCAAAAGCTGCGCTTGTTACCCTTGGATAAAATACCCGACCCCCCACCGCCCACCCAATTTCTATTTTTAGCACATATATGCATTGACCTACAGCATTCAAAGCTGGTTTGGGCGAGGCCTCCGTTCCCTTCTCAGCGCCGGCAGACTCGGGCTTGGCTTCTGCCTTGGCGCCTTTCTCAGGCCCAGGCGCACAAGCCCCTTTCGCATCCTCCTTGGGCTTGTCAAAGTCAGCAAGAGCACCTGTAAGAAGACAGCATGAGTAGCAGTCAGCGGTGATTTTACAAAGGTTTCATCATGTCAACTGTTGATTTTGAATGCAAATCATGTATGAGCCATGAAATCATGCATTTCTTTAAACTGTGTCTATATATACCTTGGGCGAATTGAGTTGAGTTGGTTTAACATCAGATGTCAGCACTGTATTTATAGGCTATATTGTGGGCGCCAAGTCTTACATTCGACAATTTTATGTGCTACCACACACAAGAAAGGGTGAAGATATCATGACTCCTGTCTCAGACGGTAACATCATACTGACACCAACCCAACCACTTACAGGGGACGAAATCGAACAACTAAATCTGTCAATTGTGGGATTTGAACTGCAGACTTCATGATCTGGAGACCAACACTCAACCAATTGTGGCAGTTCCCTCCCGATACCTCTAGGGCCTTTAGCTTAAAATTTAAACAGCCATAAAAATCTTTGACTTGTTCAGTATGGTCCCATAGGTTTCCTAGAGAGCAATACTGACTTCAAGCTTTACATTGCTGCATTTACTTTGATTTTTGGTTAGTTTGATGTCTCCTAGATTTTTTAATAAAAATGTGGAAAATTGATGGAAACAAGATATAGATCTATAACAATTATCATAACAATGATGTGCACTAGACCCCCCGGACCCACTAGCAGTTTTCTCATAGTGTTTTAATCAAGCAATCAAATACATTTTGCTAAAATTATAGAGATCTAGATCTAGATACAGAATACACAGAATCGTAATAAAGTTTTAGTGGTAGAGCTAGATATCTAGAAGTAGAATTGGAATCCCGTAGAATCTAGAATCTAGGTGATAGGCCGTGTAATAGAAGTGGTAGATCAAGGCTCTACATCTAGAATGTAGGCCTGAATAAAATTTAGATCTATGGGCCTATATTATATAAATCTATTGTATGAAGCAAAATTTGAAAATTACTGTCAAGAATAGCTTCCAACTCTGGATCGACAGCACTTTCGTGTTTTGTTTTAGCACCAGCCAACGTTGAAACATCCACAGTTGAACTCTGATCTTTGGCTTGGCAGAATCGCTGTCCCCTGCGGACGCCATGTTTACAATCGAGTGTCGTATGTAAACACGATCGCATTAATTTTGGTACTATAAAACTTTCGGACTTATGACTCATCTTTATAATTATGTGGGGCGAACTGACCCATAATATTATTATGGTGGAGCGCTGCAAGTCGGAATCAATGATCGGGCAAGTTTGCTAGACGGACTTCGCCTCCTACTAGATCTAGATCTAGATCGCTGTCAGTATAATGAGCCCAACTAAGACAGGAGACCCGCCCCGCACAGTCTCTGCGTGGCAGCACGTATTCCACATAATATTGTCAGATGTTTGTTTTGGAACCCGCCACCTACAGGATAGATCTACTCCTGCAGAACACTGGAGACATAAAACTACGGATGAGCTTTTCTCCTTTAAAAAAATTAATTTGTTGAATAATAAAAATAATAATAATAATAATGATAATAATAATAATAATGATGATGATGATGATGATGATGATGATGATGATGATGATGATGATGATGATGATGATGATGATGATGATGATGATGATGATGATGATGATGATGATGATGATGATGATGATGATGATGATGATGATGATGATGATGATGATGATGATGATGATGATGATGATGATGATGATGATGGTAATAATTATTATTATAATTATCATTATTATCATACAATCAACACAATGTTAAAATCATTAAAAAAAAAAAAAAGACCCCACACATCCATTGCACTATGAATATGAATGTAGCGGTAGGTACAGAACAACAAAGGCACGAACTTTCAGACATTCAAACTCTTTATATCAAAATCAATAATTTTTCCCTTGTTAAACATAAAAGGGAACTGCAGGGTTAGACATCGTCTGCGCCTAACAAATAAGTGCAATACATGTACTCGTGGTGTTATTGTTGTTACATGTATTGTTGTCTCTAACAGTCGTAGAAAATGTAATATGGCATTTTCATTTGTTTATTACTCTTTTGGTAAATAGAAAATGTCTGCCTCTATATATAATTATTCAACCATATCTCTAAATTACCCTGTCTCGTGTGTGGCAGCACATAAAATTGACAGACGTCCGTCTTGGGGCCCGTCCACAATATAGCCTATATAATGCTGCTGTTGGACGTTAAAACAACCCAACCAACGAACCAACCAACCGTCTGTATCTGTCGGAATCATTTTAATATGGCATTTTCCTTTGTTCATTTTGGTAAATTTAAAATTCTCTGCTTTTATATATAATTATGCAACCATTATTTTAGGAAATAATCACGAAATTTAATTTAATGACGTATTACCGTTGATTCATTTGCACATGCATCAAGCCAGACAATGTGCAACATTATTTGTAATCATATTTTAGAAAACAAGATAATTTTAGATAGTTCTAATTAGACGCACACTTATAAATAATTTTTAAATTTAATTTCTTGTCTATTTTTTTAATCGTTCGATACTGTATTTGTGTGTGTGTGTGTGTGTGTGTGAGAGAGAGAGAGAGAGAGAGAGAGAGAGAGAGAGAGAGAGAGAGAGAGAGAGAGATAAATATAGTCATTGGTGCATGTTTATATTTTTTTCCAAAATAATTTTACTCAAGAACAAGAGCAATAGTATTCAACGTCGAATGTTATATATATTTTTTTCGAAATTGCATCTGCATATTTGAAATCTGTTTATACTAGCAAAACCTAAGTTCTATATAATTATATAGGCCCTACAAATAGCGTTTGATTTGTTGACGATTTTTAGATATAATAGGTTGTAATAGCTTGACGTATTACATACATTGATTCATGAGAGTCAGTGGTTAAATTATAATTATTGCTATTTAAGTGAATATATGTAAATGAACATGCCAAGCTCAATTTCCTAAAAAGGATTAATAAAGTCATTATTATCTTATCTCATCATATCTTCTTATTTTATATCATCCTGTTTTAATGATAACAATAATATAATTGTTGTAATACATAATATTTTATGAGTATATAATTTGTGATGTTGAGGTAGTGTGTTCAATGCTACAAACTATGCTGATTGAAAACATGTATGTTAACAGAATAATATATTTATTACAATGTAATTTTTGTAACACCAACATCAAGGAAACTCTACAGCCACCCCACCCCTCGATAATTTAACATCAACTTAAAAATAATAATTATTGGAATAGTGACGTGCCCATGCGACTGAGAACCAGAATCTCAAAATCTGAAAATCTTAAAATGTGTTGTTTTTAAATGCATTCATTCGGTGAATATTTTGAACAAGTTTATCAGCTAATTTGTTATCTGTTCGTTTTAATTTAATGAATGTACTGAGCAAAAATCAATTGCGTTCACACCCCCCCCCTTCCTTTTTTTTTTATTCCATTCGTTTTCTTTACACGATAGCCTGGTGTTGATTAAAATTAATGTTACTGGCTGGGTTGGCAACTTCGGGGTAGTAGTCTCTAGGTCTACCTGGCACCATGTCACCTTAGTCATTTGTTTTGAATTTTATTTTATGTGCAGAGAGCTATAAATCGACGTCCACGTTTAAGTGTAAATTATATACCCACAGTACACGAATATGGGAATCGTACTAAATATAAGGCTTAGTATAATAAATAAAAAATGACTGAAAATATTTGATTATAACTTTAACTTTATACACCCGACAGTTTGGTGAGATCCTAGAAGAAATTTGTACCCCCCAGGTTTCGCGCATTGTCTCCAGTGTTGGAACCCGTTCACGACATACCCTACTGCTGACGCCAGACATAAAAACAACGACAACTTAACCCCTTCCCAAAGTTTTCAAGGAATGTAAAAAGACAACATCTAAGAAGAAGAAGAAGAAGAAGAAGAAGAAGAAGAAGAAGAAGAAGAAGAAGAAGAAGAGGAAGAAGAAGAAGAAGAAGAAGAAGAAGAAGAAGAAGAAGAAGAAGAAGAACAACAACAACAACAACAACAACAACAACGATAACAACAACACAATAGCAGTTAAATCACCATAAGCAACAATAGAAATACATTACTTGTAAGGTTAATAACTTAAAAACCATCAACACCTCCCGCCACCACCAAAAACTTAAAAACCATCAACACCTCCCGCCACCACCAAAACCAACCAACCAGTCAGCCCATCGTTGGCAGCAACATCAGCAAAAAAAAAAAAGAAAAACAAATCAATAACAACAACAATAAGTTGAAAAGCCAACATGACAACACCCTGATTGTCAACCAAACAATCAGCCATTTACTATCAACAACAATAACAGCCACAATAGATAACAGTAAGTTAAAAATCACCTTAATGATCGATACAACACATAGCCCAATGACCGCCCGCTTTACACCAGCGTTTACTTCGCTTAGTCGATTTTCTTCTTGAATGCAGCTCAAAGTTGACCCGACCCGGATGTAATACGTTCTCCTAGCAACAGCTGTAGAAGCTTGGAAGACATGTTGGTTTGCATACAATATGGTGGATTCTGGTTGACGACCTAATCTGAACAAGACAACAATTAAGATTTTGTGTGGTCTAGATTTTTACCAGAACTACCAACATGGCCAGTACCACACAAGTTTTAAGAAGGCAACTTCCAAATCCATCAAGGACTCATGACTACCTTTATGGTAATGGTTGTGAATATTGATTTGTTGTCAATTTTCAATAATCAATGTGGATCTAAGGCTAAATCTAAACCTTTTGGCTTATCTACATACGATTATAATTAGACCAATGGATGTCTTTATTTAGATCTAGCTGCTTCTATCTGGCGTTTGATAAATGCAGAATTATAGAAACAAGCAGTTATAGTCTAGACAATGTAGTACATTTTGATCATACTTCTAGATCTACATAGCCAAGACGTAATTTAACCCATTAGTCTTGAAATATGATCAGTGTTCTTATGAGTATAGATAAAGATTAGGCCTTTAAACAGCTAAAGCTAGATATAGGGGCTATTTGATAATATGGACATGAAAACAATTAGAGTCTAGATTCTTTACATTAAAACTTGTTCTTTATGGTCAAAATCATTTTTAACAATGCAATTTAGAATACAGTAGGCTAAAAATGTATAGACAAATTTGCCTCATTCTTTGTTAATAAGTTCATGCTTTGCTCTGCAGTCTAGATCAGGACTTTGATCCAATATTTTAAGTGGTTCTTATCACTTTTATTGAAATAAGATTATATTTGTATCAGTGTTACATGAAATATTTTTTAAATACAAAACCTCTCATAAAATGACGGAAAATAAATTTTGATCATACATTTTTGGAAGCAAGCAAAAAAAGATCTGTCTCATCTGCTTCATTCAGGACAATATATGTGTTAAGCAGGCATGTTAACTTCCAAAGTAGGCTTTCTTCCAATATTTACAATTCATTAGTTACTAAATGTCAACAAATGATGTGTGACATTCTCTTGAAGGAAAAAATAAAACTGTTTAAAGACTTTATTCATGACAAATGGAAAAATGAGTCTTGTACTCTGAATTTTTGCATTTGATTCTTTTTTAACCTCTGCAGATAAAAGTTACGTTTTGTCGTCTGAGCGAGATCATGCAAGAGCAACATTTCAAGCCCACACAGATGTCAGTCGCATCGTAAGTAGGCCTAATGTCAGTCGCATCGTAAGTAATGTCAGTCGCATCGTAAGTAATGTCAGTCGCATCGTAAGTAATGTCAGTCGCATTGTAAGTAATGTTCTTCAATATGGCTGCAAAAGTTTTTTAGAACTAGAATTTATTAATTTTGTAAAAGATAAGGAGTGTAAGAAAATATATAATTATAAAAAAGGCGATTCCACTTTGGGGGAGACAGGCTCATGTTTAACCAGCGGGACTATACTAGTGTAATAAAATGTAGAATATAGCAGGACTATACTAGTGTAATAAAATGTAGAATATAGCAGGACTATACTAGTGTAATAAAATGTAGAATATAGCAGGACTATACTAGTGCCATTTTGTGGCAACGGTTTTTTCCATTTCTGCTCCATGTGTTCTCGAAGTGTAGAATTGTCACTCTGTCCAGAATTACTTTTTCATTTGCGGCAGCTGATTTTGAATTAGCTACTAAAACAATAAGGCTTTTGAATTCCAACCAAGGTACACACATTTTGGTGTAATCTTACTCATAATAATTTATTTAAGAAATTTTTAAAAGAAGATAAAAGGAAGCTTAAATATTCATCACAATGTAGTGACTACTTAAAAAAATAATTTGTTTGTGCTTGGATGCTGGATGGACTTGCTGTTATTATTGTTTTATCTCATTCATGTTGCCGCCTATTCCTAAGATTGCAGTCAAAGAGAACAAAAAAAATACCACAAGGTGTGGTTTACAAAAATATATAATGTGAAACTAGAATGTCTATAATTGCTGTAAAGAGGATGTAAACAGTCACGTCACAACTATGATTGCAATGAGTCTTGAACATAGATCTAGGGCAGCGCATCTATGCATGTGATGTGATACAATTTACTAAATATTCTGCTAAATCAATTCCGCACTAATTGGCAGAAACGTGTGCCGGAGTACAAGACCATGTTCTCCGAGCTGCGGCACCATCCCAGGTTCAGCGTCCGCCTCGACGTCACCGACCCCGTGCCCAAGTTCATCAACCGAGAGTGGAGAGGATACGCTGATCAGCACCGGGAAGCGATGGCGCGTTACACGACGTAGGCGCTTTTTATGTTATATGTTATATATATGTATAATTAAATTATAATATGCTTTCTTATTCATAGTTTTTTGTGAAGGCTCTGAGACAACAGACTATAAAACTTTACTGCCCTGCAACATGTTCTTGAATCGACAAAAAAGGCCTTAGGATTCTTCTTCTATAGGCTTTAATCATGGATCTTTCCCTCTTTTGCTTTCAAAAAAATGTGTCAGTGAATCAAAATTAAATACCAATCTCTCTGGCAAATTTTTTTCGCTGTTTTTTTGTGTGTGTCGAAACCAGTTCAACAAGATTTTGAATTTTATATGTAAAAATATATAGAAATTGTTTAAAAGCTGTTGCATGTTGTCCTTTAGGCATAAGCTAGACATATGCGAAGTCTTCCTCTTCAAGAATAACCCCCTACCCCACAAAACGTTTTCCTGTTTCTTTTTTCAAACTGCGGCCCTTAATTACCGAACAAGTCCAGAATATCTGACAGTTTTTATATTTTTCATCGTGCTATATTTCAGATTCAACTACGACCCATCTGTGCAAGTGCCTCGGCAGGATCTCTCCGACTTCCACAACGCTCAGGTGACGGGGCGCAACCGCTATCTCTACGCCAAGAGGTCAGTTGCATGACAAATATAAAAGGCCAACATTGGCAACTGGGTTATACAAAAACATTTAACGGAAATAATGTTCACAGCTTTTTTACTATTTAAATGATGAAAACTGAAATTTAATTAAACATTTATTTGATAGATTATTTAAGATATTTAATGTAAAATTTCTGGTAATTGTCTCTTATGATAAACAGAGTATCTCTTTTTTTTTTTGCTTCTGAGAATTTAACAAGAATTCTAGAGATAAGTAAATTACACAATTTTTGTAAATTATAAATATTCAAATATTGCAACTCGTTCAACTTAAAAAAAGATAAGGGGATAATGTTAAAAGATCTCAGAACTATAAAATTTCCTATAAATGAAAACAAACAAAAAAACCCAACAAAAACAACTAAATCAAAATTAATAAACAAACATAGACAAATTATCATTTTGTGTAAGAACTCGCCATGTTCATCTTTCAATCCAGGCCCATCATTCCATTCCTACAGCAAGTTCCTCCGGAAGTTTTGCTAGCCACAGCCAGGTAGAATATTACACAATTAAGTGTGGCATAACTCTCTTTATAGAATTATTACTTCTAATGGCTGGAAAAACTTTACAGAGGAGCTTAATTGAATTAACAACTTAATAAAAATTCTCTCATTATAAAAGTTTGCAATCAAAATAAAATAAAAATTTTACCATTGATTTTGTTGTTGTTGCTCTAATGAGTACTTGCTCACTTATTTTTCTGCCTTAGTTATTGGAAAGAAAAAAAAATATTTTATCTTACCTTGCCCTTTTATTATTATTTTTACTTTTAGTTTTATTGTTATTATTATTATTATTATTATTATTATTACGAAGAATTATGTGATTGTAACATAGTTATTATTATTATTATTATTATTATATTATTATTATTATTATTATTATTATTATTATTATTATTATTAGTTTTACTAACTGAGAATCCAAAAAAATCACAGGCATTATGGGATGGACAAAGCTTTAGGGTTTCAGAAGACTTTGACATTTTTTTAAACTGAAAATATTTTCTCCAGAATTCACATCTCTACAAATTTAAAAAAGGTTTTACAAAAAGATTTACCTAACTCTTAAAAAACAAAAAATGAGATCATTGTAAACAATTTGGGATTTTTTGTTTAGTTTTTCTTTTTCTTTGATTGCTATTTCTTTTGTTTGGACATTTACGCACATGCTTTTAGTTATATTTTTAAAGTCCATCGAGTTTCTTTAAGAAGGCTTAAATCTTCTGATTTTACCATTAAACAACCATTTTAACGGATAAGTGCACTGTGTGCATGGTAAAATCTGTGCGTTTAAATAAAATAGAGAATCAATATTTATTGGGTGTGAGAAATGCCATGTATGATTTACACTTTGTAGTTAGAAATTTTTGTCTCCCTCAGAAAATCCACAGTTTTAGACTCCCGTCTTATTGCTGCTATAATGTCGAACGGCTAAGAGTTTTCTTCTCAATTATCGACTCGATATGCTAAAATTAGAAAATAGGACAGTGTTTGCATAATTTTAAGATTAAGCCCACGTAAGTCTATGACACTTAATCAATGCATCACACAGTTTTGTAGACTTTTCTGTCTCCCAGCTCAAAAGCCTTTACCATATCAATAAATTGTTTTGAGCTTACCTCCAGTATCATAAGATTATTATTATTATCACTAATATTAGTATTATTAATATATCCTTTCTAGACAAGACCCTCTAGCTGGCCTCCATTATAATAAGACTATTTTTATCATTAATATTAGTGTAACTACTATATTCTTTCTAGACAAGACCCTCTAGCTGGCCTCCATTATAATAAGATTATTATTATCATTAATATTAGTATTACTTCTATATCCTTTCTAGACAAGACCCTCTAGCTGGCCCAGACAACGTGATTGCCGAGCGCGCCCCCACACCGCCCACCAAAACCATCGAGACCCAGACCGACTACCGCGACTCTGGTGGTATAGTGCAAGGGGAGTAACTCCTAAAATACATTGTGCATAAGCCTAGATGAGTTACTGTCTATGATGGTTAATTTATTACACTTAACCTTCATTATCACTAGTTAGGCTGTCTCTAGTATGGGTCTAGCAACTCTGTCTTTTGGTGGGTGGACCTGGTTTCCTTAACCTTCATTATCTAGAACGAGTCCTAAGATAAAAGTCGAAATAAAAATATCGATGGAGCAGGGTGCAAGAACTTCTGTGTCAGAGGGTCGTATTACACTTGCATGTACCGAATAAGTATGGTAGAAAGCAGCCTGATTGGGATGTGGATTTCGGTGTAGCCGTCTAGCTACATTAAAACATCAATGTATGCGTGTGATAAAATTAAAAACCAGTGGAATCATCAAAGCAGCAAGAGTAAAGCCCACTTGCGATTAAAACAATGAAAAAGTAAAAGGAGATTCATTTTCATGATTCTATCTTACATTCTATTTATACATATCAGATCTTTGCATGTTTAATTTATTGATTATCATTTATACTTCTTATATTAATTTTGGCTTGCACACATTCTAAATGAATTGGGTAAAAAAAAACTTGTCATTTACAGGCCTTTACGTAAAGAGCAGCAAGTATAGATTGAAGGGTAGACTTACAGAACTCCTGAGAAAACCTAGTGGCGGTAACTGTAACCAAACATTACTTGATTTCCGATTTTGCTTGATCTCCCAGGGCGCGGCCTGCCTGCAGGACTCTAATCAAACATTACTTGATTTCAAATCTTGTTTGGTCCCACACACAGGGCGCGGCCTGCCTGCAGGACTAGCGGAGGTCGAGATGATCGAGCGGGCGCGGGCCAAGCGGGCATGGGAGGCGACAAGTGTAGACTTACAGGCTTTTACGTAAAGACCAGCAAGTATAGATTGAAGTGTAGACTTACAGGCTTTTACGTAAAGACCAGCAAGTATAGATTGAAGGGTAGACTTACAGGCTTTTACGTAGAGACCAGCAAGTATAGATTGAAGGGTAGACTTACAGGCTTTTACGTAAAGAGCAGCAAGTATAGATTGAAGTGTAGACTTACAGAGCTCCTGAGAAAACCAAGTGGAGGTAACTCTAACCAAAGATTACTTGATTTCCGATTTTGCTTGGTCTCCCAGGGCGCGGCCTGCCTGCAGGACTAGCGGAGGTCGAGATGATCGAGCGGGCGCGGGCCAAGCGGGCATGGGAGGCGACTCTGCCGCCACTCAGCGACGTGTCCCAGCTGGAGCGGCGCCGCAAGATGATGGACGAGATGGAGAGGCAGGAGTGGGCGCTACGGGAGCAGGAGATTGAAAAGTCAGTGGAAACGTCCAGCGTTAGCTCTATATATAGGCTATATTGTCACGTGAAAAGTCAGTGGAAACGTCCAGCGTTAGCTCTATATATAGGCTATATTGTCACGTGAAAAGTCAGTGGAAACGTCCAGCGTTAGCTCTATATATAGGCTATATTGTCACGTGAAAAGTCAGTGGAAACGTCCAGCGTTAGCTCTCTATATATAGGCTATATTGTCACGTGAAAAGTCAGTGGAAACGTCCAGCGTTAGCTCTATATATAGGCTATATTGTCACGTGAAAAGTCAGTGGAAACGTCCAGCATTAGCTCTATATATAGGCTATATTGTCAAAGGAAAAGTCAGTGGAAACGTCCAATGTCAGCTCTATACAGGCTATATTGTGAAAAGTCAGTGGAAACGCCCAACGTTAGCTCTATATAGGCTATATTGTGAAAAGTCAGTGGATTTTGATCTGTTGCTAAACGTCCAACGCTAGCTCTATATATAGGCTATATTGTCACGTGAAAAGTCAGTGGAAACGTCCAACGTTAGCTCTATATAGGCTATATTGTCACGTGAAAAGTCAGTGGATTTTGTTCTGACACAGAAAACAAAATCATTCATCCAAATTCCATCACTATTTACACGTCTTCCCCCCAGCCCCTCCTCCAACATAATCTGGCTATATGATACAAACTAATTCAGTAATCAAAAGAAATACTTATTATTGTTATTGTTATTTTTATTTATTGTAGGAAATCTGTGATTCTGAAATATCTTTTAAAATGTACATACTTTTGTCTATAGTTTATGCTCGTAATGCAAGCTGTACAAACTTTTGTCTATAGTTTACGGTCGTAATGCAAGCTGTGCATAATTTATCTGTTACCTACTGGGCTGAGTGGGCTTGGGAACCTCAATTTAAAATTTCTCCTTGAAGGACCAAGAAAGCTTTTCCTTATAAATCTTGTGTTTTCAGGCTACAGCAAGCCCGCTTAGAAGTTCTGAAACAGCTGCTGAAGCAGAGAGAAGAAAATCACCAGGAGCTGAACATCAAGCGCCTGGACAAGCTGTGGTCAGTAGCGGGTCCCAGAGTTTTCACTATAGGACAAAATAGTTAAATAGAAGGCTTTGGACAATCTGTAATGTTATAGGCCTGCTTAAATATAACTGGCACTTATTCTTTGCATTAGGACACCAGTGTTTTTTATTTTCATCTTTTACCTTCATTGTTTTTATCATCATCATCATCATCATCATCATCATCATCATCATCATCATCATCATCATCATCATCATCATCATCATCATCATCATCATCATCATCATCATCATCATCATCATCATCATCATCATCATCATCATCATCATCATCATCATCAACATCAACATCATTATCATTAATATTTTTGTTCATCATCATCATCATCATCATCATCATCATCATCACCATCATCATCAACATCAACATCATAAGAATTCTATTGTTTGAATATTCTTTGATGTGTCTCTGTGCAAAAAGAAAATCTCTCAGTTATTGCTGAAGAGCGTTGCAGATTTAGGCCTAAATGACAATTTGAAAAGTTTAATTTTTTTTAAGCAGTTTAAAGATCAAAGAAATAAAAATGATAGGAAGTCTAAATATATTTCAAGCTACTCAGATGCTTGTTTAAAAGTTTTGAAAACATTAATTATGCAGTTTGTGTTTTCTCAGCACTATTAGCATGAGTGGTTTTTGTGAATTTTATAGGAAACGTAAACTACAAACCAATTTTACAAAATGAAAAAATATCTGTACGCACTGAGTATGCACTTTGGCCGTACAGAACATCTGCATTTTGCATAGAGCTCAGTGGCAGAGTTATTTGGTCTGTTTGTCTTTTTTACTTAATATGGATTGATGCAGCAAAAACAAACAAAAAACCACAACAAAAAAACGTTGCCATCAGAAGCCCTGTTGAATTTTATATAGTAATAGATGATAACAAAACCTACAAAAAACTGCTCTTTTTTTTTTTTTTTTAAATTTCTCAACAGGGCTGTCAAGCAGAAGAACAAGGAACACAGAATAAAGAAAATAAGGAGCGAGCATATTAAAGGTAATATCTTTTAATTCAAAATATGAACTGTTTGAAAATATTTTTTTCCGATGCAAGCTCCAGAAATTTAAGAAATAAAGGGTACAAAGCGACAATGACTGATGCCTACCACAGGCTTTTCCTGACCAACTGTCGTACACTCTTGAGAGTATCGCCCTGCAAATTAGAACCATTATATATATCTTTAAAATTTAATTTGAAAGGTTTTGAACTTAATATGCAGAACAAACAAGAAATACTTTCATTCTATTTTCAAAGGTGTCCATACATTTTAAGTTTCTCAACATTTTAAAATCGGATTTTTTTTCCTCTTGCAATGATGATTGGCAATGTAAAATTTACCCAAAGTTCTTTTTTATGATTTTGCTGGCGATTTTCAAAGTTAAAGGAAATATTATCAAGAGCTAAACACTTCAGCAATGCTCTAAATCAAAATTTAAACAAAAGCGCAGCCTACCAAATTGGTTTAAAAACTTGAACTTGTCCTAAATTTGTCCAGCTATCCGCAAGATGACGGAGCGTCGCAGCAGGATTGACCAGGGCTTCCAGAGGAGGAACATCATCCAGGAGTACTCCGACTCGGGCTCGCAGACTTACGCCCCCTTGACCAGGATCGGCGTGTTCTTGGACCGGGGCTCGGAGCAGTACTTGGTCAAATCTCGGCACCTGTCGACGTACCAGGTGAGACCCCGCTTCTCTTCCTGTGACTTTCATTCCTGGTGAAAAACCCTCTGATCGGTGAACAGTTCTTGTCCGATTTCTTTCCCTACTGTCGGGTCTGTGACTGGATGAGGCAGGAGTTCAGGTCTCCCCACACTGTCTCTGTGTTACACCTTGTAACATTGTCAGACGTCTGTCTTAGGCTTGTCCACAGTACAGCCTTCATAGATCTTACGGTGAGCATTAAGCAACCATTCCGACTCCTGTTATCTTCCTAGATCTGCGGGGCGCAGGCCCTCAACAAAATCCAGTGCTATGATCTCGGCTTCTCCCCAGGATTTATCTTGACTTTGAGCCTGCACTTCACTTAACCACGGCCATTTTGACTTCCCCAGGTCTTGCCAGACTAGACTCGTCACCTTTGCCTGTCATCTTCATGCACAGCTCATCCTGTCAACAAAAACTCCCCTTTCCGTTCTTTACTGTGCAAAGATCTTTAGCTCTCCCCATGACTTTAGTTTCAGACAGCAAGGCCCTTTAACCTCCCCTTTGATATTTTTACATGTCAGACTCGGCTAGACCCTGATTACCTGAATGACTTTATTACTATTAGGCTAAGATACCGTGAGTTTCTCAGCAATTTTCAGTTTTACGTCTGTCAATGGACATAGAATATTCAGAACAGAGAAACATAACGTTGCTTGTGATTGTTTATCTATTGTGCATATAGTCTAAACACATCAAATTGAATTATTGATTTAACTTCAAATTTAATTGGTTAAAACAGTTTTAACATTCAATGCAAAATAGTATTGATTCCTGCAAAGTTTATCACAGAGATTTACAAAGATAAAAATTCTCCGAACCATTGATATTTTAATTGGAGGAGAAAAAAACGTGAGTCAATATCAGGAGCAAAACATGTGATTCAACTGTCGCTACTTATGGCGCAGTATCACATCAGAGTTGCCTGACTACCAGACAAAGGCAGAATTCCTAACTTGATTAATCAGTTCTTATCTTTGATAATTTTGTGCTAACTGGTGATAATATCCAACTCCTGAGTGTAAAACTTTTGTCCGAGAAGGGAAAGCTCTCTACTAGATCTCCATAACAATCCTGTAGGGGAACAGGGCCAGGACTTGGTCAATCACATTATACTGACACTGACCCGACCAGCAGGTAAAAAACAGTGGTTAGACTTCATGCACAGTAGGCCAACATCATAACCCCTGAGCCACCTTGCTCGACCTTGGTTTAATAACCTCTAACCCCTGAGCCACCTTGCTCGACCTTGGTTTAATACTGTATCTGACGATGTTTTTAAAGTTTGACCTGAGGAGAGGTTTGTTGTCTATCCGTCACAATACAGAGTCTTTCTTGGTAACCTAGGAGATGTTCACCTATGAACAATTTTCTCACCCATACAGAAACGATTCATAAAGTTTCTTGAATTTCTCACCCATACAGAAACGATTCATAAAGTTTCTTGAATTTCTCACCCATACAGAAACGATTCATAAAGTTTCTTGAATTTCTCACCCATACAGAAACGATTCATAAAGTTTCTTGAATTTCTCACCCATACAGAAACGATTCATAAAGTTTCTTGAATTTCTCACCCATACAGAAACGATTCATAAAGTTTCTTGAATTTCTCACCCATACAGAAACGATTCATAAAGTTTCTTGAATTTCTCACCCATACAGAAACGATTCATAAAGTTTCTTGAATTTCTCACCCTAGGGCCTGCTAGAGCTTGAGGCTTCTCTGCCCGACTTTGTGATCCAGCCGAGAGTGAAGGCTCCAAAACCGTCAACGGTGACCAAGTCTGGGTTCATCAAGCGACGCTACCGGAACGAGCGGGAGCTCTCAGAGGTCTACGATGTAAGAGATCATACTGTGCTGCATATCTCAATCTTCCCCTCAACTGTGTCGCAATCCATATCTCTGTCTCTCTGTCTTACCACCTTTGTTCCCCTACCCACCATATCTCTGTCTCTCTGTCTTACCACCTTTGTTCCCCTACCCACCATATCTCTGTCTCTCTGTCTTACCACCTTTGTTCCCCTACCCACCATATTTTTTGTATGTTTATTTGGGACCTCTTAATCCGTGGGTTTTTGTCTTTAATCTTTCTATTTAGTGGCTGCTCATTTTCAATTTCATTACCATCACCATCCTCCTCCTCCTACTTCATTATCATCTTTAGGACCAGTATCATCACATCATCATCACCATCATCATCTTCAATATTACTATCATAACTTCAACCAAATTTTTTTCTCATCATTACGAATATCGTGTTTAAAACATTAAAACAACAACAACAACTATCACGACCATCTCTGTCTCCACCCCCTGATCGCACTCTTGATATCTTTACCCAGCACTGTAAATCAATCCGACTTATGAACGAGGTAAACACGCAGTTACGTTCTTTTACGTTCATTTGTGGACATTGATTTGTCTGCTCTTTGTCTTCTTGAACTCGAAGCTCTGTGAAAGCTTTACATTTTCTGCACGTTGATGGGCTACACAACAAAGTCTGATCATGTCAGGTTCTTTTCCACCACTTCATAAAAAAAAACAACTGTCACCATAAAAAATAGGTCTCCCAAGGAGAAGTTAAAGCCTGAGAGAGAGAGAGAGAGAGAGAGAGAGAGAGAGAGAGAGAGAGAGAGAGAGAGAGAGAGAGAGAGAGAGAGAGAGACATCATCATCATCATCATCATCATCATCATCATCATCATCATCATCATCATCATCATCATCATCATCATCATCATCATTATCATCATCATTATCATCATCGTCATCACCATCTTCACCATCATCATCTTCAATATTACTGTCATAACTTAAACCAAATTTTTTTCTCATCATTACGAATATCATGTTTAAAACATTTAAAACAACAACTATCATGACTGTCTGTGTCTCCACCCCCTGATCGCACTCTTGATATCTTTACCCAGCACTGCAAATCAATCCGACTTATGAACGAGGTAAACACGCAGTTACAAACGTTCTTTTTACGTTCATTTGTGGACATTGATTTGTCTGCTCTTTGTCTTGTTGCACCTGAACCTCTGTGAAAGCTTTATCTTTTTTCACGTTGATGGGCTACACTTAGAAATCTGATCATGGCAGGTTCTTTTTCCACCACTTTATAAAAAAACAAACAACTGTCACCATAAAAAATAGGTCTCCCAAGGAAATGTTAAAGCCTGAGAGAGAGAGAAAGATGAAGAGAGAGAGAGAGAGAGAGAGAGAGAGAGAGAGAGAGAGAGAGAGAGAGAGAGAGAGCAGACAGACAGACAGAAAGAGGGAGCATTTTGAAAATATCTTCCTTCCATGAGAAAAAAATCGGATGACATAACCCACACACCAAAATGAAATGAACAGGCAGGAGAGAAGCGAGATAAAAATAATAATCAAAATTTAGGGATGTGAGATCACCACTCCATTCATTATGTGCGATTGCTCTACATTTTATCTTCAATGCAGTCCTAGAGACTTCTATTTTTTTTTTTTTTACTTTTCTATGTATATGTATTTGAGTTTTTTTTAAATTTTCTTTTCTATGTTCTTACAGTTTTTTTGTATTGAATATTTTAAAAGGGTTTATGAAAGCTTCATGTTCATTTTTTTAAATGTTATACAATCATTCTTGTGAACAAAAACAGAAAAGTTGATTTTTTTCTAGAACAATATGAAAATGTTCAAAGAAAAAATTACAACTTTTTGACACCTGATTTTTTTTCTTATGAGATGGAAAAGCAAAAGTGTTTTTGCTCAATTTCAATACTGCCTTTTCTATGTGTAAAATTCCATACTGAACACAATGATTGAAAGACATACTATCTCCATTACTTTTGCACTTTCTAAACCGCCCCCCCTCTCTCTCTCTCTCTCTCTCTCTCTCTCTCTCTCTCTCTCTCTCTCTATTTCTCTCCCTCTCTCT
>RQTK01000418.1:247181-259374 GCA_003991915.1 Elysia chlorotica
CTCTCTCTCTCTCTCGTTTTCTCTCTTTCTCTCTCTCTCTCTCTCTCTCTCTCTCTCTCTCTTTCTCTCTGTCTCTCTGTCTCTCTCTGTGTAATACACACATACACACAAACTCTCTCCCCTACACCTGCCACTATTTCAGACTATGGAAAATAAAATTTTTTATTTGACACACAATATTTTCACAATGACTTATTTGTATTTGTTTGTAACAAAATGTTTATTGGAATGGATCATCTCTTTGCTCTTTTATTGGATTTTATGTTTGCTTACTTTAAAACTTATTTTGATATAAAATTATCTACAACAAAGCAATATGAACATTAGAAGACTAGAGAGAAACACTTTTTGCTTTGTCGCTAAGTTGAAAAAGATTTGATTTATATTGATAAATGCTTTAAATGGAATTTTGCATTGGCCAAAAGAGTGTTTGTTTGAACATTGTCATATTAGCTTTTGGAATATGTTTTGACCTGCTGCAAAAAAAAAATGGCAAAATATGATAATAGCATCAAACTTTGAAAAAAAAATACTGTATGATTTTTATTTCTTAATGTGCTTCATATTTATAAATTAAAAGTAAAACAGTCGTGAATTAAAAACCCCCACAGTAATTTAAAATCACATGCAGTTTCCAAATAAGCCACAATTTTGCATGTCAACCATCATATATGCGTATAGTGGAAAAACATGGTTCAGACTTTTCCCAGCTAAGCTTAAGAGTGGATGAACCTACAGTTTTCTATGAACATTAAAAGAACAAGTTTTTATGTATTGTTAAGCTTACCTGTCTGTATAAATGTTTACATTTTTTTTCTTCCTTGCAAATGCTCCCCCAACACCTTCTATACATCAAAGTGAAGATTGGAATTGAACTGATATCGACATTTTTTAATCATTTGAAAATATTTATACCTCTCTGTCTCCTCTGATCTCTCTGCTACAATCTCAACTATCTTTCAATCCTTTCTTATCCCACAACCTTACTTGACTCGTTTGTTTTTGTTTTTATATAAGAATGGTTTGATAAATCATTAAAAATGTTTCCATTTTATCATCTTACAACTTGGTCACTTGACGGTTTGGTCATTTGGCCACTCGACCAATCTTATCCTCTGACTTCTGATCATTAATTAGGTCTCGCGACCACTTGACTCTTTGACCACCTAACTACTCAACCCCTTGTTCCGTATCCCCCCCCCCCCACTGCAACGCGGGGACATATGAACGCAAAGATGCAGAGGATCGAGCGCCCCGTGCCGCGACCTCCGACCCCGGAAGTCGAGATTCTCGACGATGTGAGTTGGCGTTGATTTACCAGGGGGGATAGAGGTACCCTATGTCTACACCTCCGCATTCAGCCTGTCCATCCAATAATATGTTAGCCTTGGAATGACGAGTGGATGGAAACTACAAGGATAGTTCAGTCGCTCAGTGCCTTGGAATGACGGGTAGATGGAAACTAGATAGTTAGCTCAGTGGGTCAGGGAGCGTAGGGCTTGAATCTCAGCTGATGCTGCTGTCTCCATAGCAGATTCTTTGCTTCAGCAAATTCACAACGGTTGCTTAGCGTCCACTGTCAGCACTATACAGGCTATACTGTGGACAGGCACTAAGACTAATGTCTGACAATTGTATGTGCTGCCACACAGAGACATGTTTGGACTCCTGTCTCAGGCGAGACACCCACTGAAGCAATAGTGGACGAAATTGGACATGTGAACTTTTGGCAGGTCCTGGGTTTTGCACCAGGAAACTTCCCTACTGTTTGCACCAGTTTTCCTCCCTTCATGTTAGGAGGCAAAACATTTACCAAAGATTACATTCAGTCATTAAAACTGTAAAATCTTTTAAAAAAATTTAATGTTTCTGGGTAGAGATCAAATAACGCTTTTACTAGAAAAACAAAAATTGGTTACACATGCTATATTTGGTAAGAAGATAAGAAGAATACGAACTAATCTAAATTTTGTTCCTTTCTAAATTTGTAGTATCCAAATAAAATCATTGAGCTGGAGGTAAAGTATAAACTTTAAAAGAAAGATAAAAATTTTATTTTCATTATTTAATTTTTTGTCGTTTTTTTCTGTTTTAGAGACGTTATTTTCTAGATGGTCTGAGGGAAAGAAAATGTCTTTTCCAGACATTACTCAGTCACTGTCGAGTTTTCCTGCCAATCTCTCCCATCCCTAATCGTTCTAAGTTTGTCGCATGCAGTTCCTGGATAGATAAAAATAGTAACCATGCTATCAACAAAAGTCTACTTTGACTCAAACAGGCGTTGGCTTTTGTGAAAATTCCATCGCTAGTTACTATGCTATCTAAGTTTATGGAACGGCGTGAATGCTCCGCTGCCGGGTTCACCGTGCATGTGGAAAACAACTGAACCTTTTCGCGCTCATGGTTGACTGACGCCATTGAAGCGGAGACAAAAGTATACATTTTCAAAAGGCGGGGCCGCTTTCATGGGATTCTGACTCTCTGAGGCGCTAGGCTGCTGACGACATGTCTCTTCAGATTGAGTTCCGGCACCTTCAGTCTGAAACATAGATACGCCCAGATGAATGTCCGTTAAAGGAAGTAATATTTCAACAACAAAAACGACTTCATAAAGTTATGGTATGGTGCATTGTAAAAGGTGAAAGGAAGAGCTATTGAAATGCAGGCATGCAGAATAGAATAATGAGAAATCATCCACACCTTAGCATGGTCTAGCCGAAGCTATTATTAAATTTTAGTCTGGTTTTAGCGTGGGCTTTTTTTTTTAAGGAAGCGGATGCGGTATAAGATTGTGATTAAGGAAATGTGTATCATGCAACACGCTAATTGTTTCGTGAGGTGTTTTATTTATACATGAAGTTCCCCTGAACATACCTTTTACATGTGCAGACATTAATTAGGAAGTTATGTGTTTTCGCCATTATCGTACTAGGGTGAAATATATATATATATGTATGTATATATGTGTGTGCGTGTGTGTGTGTGTGTGCTGTATAAATCGGGAGAAGGGAATGAAGGTTAGAAAAAAATTAAAATACATTGATTATGATGAACAAAAATATAAGACGCCAATCATGTTGAAAGCAATCTATTAAATACAGATACCTATCTCCATCCTTCCGAAAATAAATCAATGTAGGTTGTTTTCTTTTTTAATGTATAACTGGAGACAGAGGCCATCGACAGAATGATCATTGATTTGTGTGTGTGTGTGTGTGTGTGTGTGTGTGTGCCAAGAACTAATAACTATATTATCAATATCCACAAGTGGTCAAGGGTCGAAAATTTAGCTCTACTCATAGTGTCGCCTAAATCGGTGGAGTTGCATTTAGAAAAAGACTTATTGAGTTTTAGAGACGAAGCGTGTGCATATGGTGGTTGGGTTTGTTCAACTAAAAGAATCGTTTGGGAGAATTCAACCTTTTTATTTTCTATTGAAGAGAAGCAGCAAAAAACAAATGAAAAAGGAAAGAATAGTTTGGTCGATGTGCGTAGTCCAATTATTCCCATTAAGAAACGATAAAAAGTTGTGGTAGATTGTTACGAACAAAAGCTTTCCAAGAGAAAACAATGCCATGATGGCAGAAGTGGGGAATAAATATGTGAGTTTTAAATTAATTGGTAAGTAAGTGAAAAAGTAAAAAGCTGAGAAAGATGTTTTGTTGTTGTTGAAATACTTGAATTTTCCAATTGCCTAGGTGTACAGAAGCGTTATTTCAAGATTTGAATTTCGATTGTCATGGTTCTCACTCTCCTTTGTTACATTGACTTGGTATCACATTCATCTGGACACTTCTTGTTACTCTCTCAGCCACATAAAAACACAAACTACGTCCTGTAACTGTGAGCAGTACAAACACTTAACTCAAGTCTAGCAACGTACAGGATTCATATCTCTGTGGGTTGTTTTGCCCGCTGAGGAAGTCAAACCGTACATTTATAAATATTGAATAATCTGTGAAAGTCGTGTGACTATGTTGAGATGTGCACTCACTATCCTCACACATCTTGTTTGTCTCCACCTCTATCAGAGATAGCCTGCTATTTCACCAATAACTCTGCCATGATATGTTAGTACACAGTTTAGATGAAGACTGACTTATCTATTCAGACACCGTTTTTCAATGTTTTTCTAATGCATATTTCTATTTATGCTCTATGTGTCTACCAGAAACAATCCTTTTTTTTTCTCTTATATGTCATGCTAAGTTGGTACAAAATTTAGATCATTTTATAATTCTTAATTTGAGACATTGTTTTCAAATGCGCCACTAAAAAAAAAAATGATGTCATGCTGAGTTGTTACAAAGTTTAGAAGACTGAAACATTAGCATGACGTCCGTGGTCTCTGATCATGCTTTATAAATTAAGAACTATGCCAAAACTCTAGTGATATATCGTCCATGTAAAGCTAACAATGAAATCTGACCAAGCTTTCACATTAAACATGGCCTGATAGGTTTTTGCTTAATCTCATTAGATACTTTTATCCACTACATATTAGAAAGAACAAAATAAGGCAGATTTTATTGACTTATTTCAAAGGTAGCAAAAATGACTTACGCCGAAATCGTAGCATGTGATGAAGCCCTGATTTGAAAGTTGTTAGTCAATGTGTTGATGCATGTTTACATTTACCTGCGTGTGAGTCCAGGAGGAGGAGAACAAGCAGCTGGCCGTCGTGTTCCTGCAGAAAGTCATCAGAGGCAGAGCCATACAGAACAACGTGAGTGTCCGCGTCTATCTCGTGTCTTTGTCTGTGTATCTTTGCCTCTCCGTAACTTTGTGTTTGTCTTTGTATCTTTGCCTCTCCGTAACTTTGTGTTTGTATCTTTGCCTCTCCGTAACTTTGTGTTTGTCTGTGTATCTTTGCCTCTCTGTAACTTTGTGTTTGTCTTTGTATCTTTGCCTCTCTGTAACTTTGCCTTTGTCTTTGTATCTTTGCCTCTCTGTAACTTTGTGTTTGTCTTTGTATCTTTGCCTCTCCGTAACTTTGTGTTTGTCTTTGTATCTTTGCCTCTCCGTAACTTTGTGTTTGTCTTTGTATCTTTGCCTCTCCGTAACTTTGTATTTGTCTTTGTATCTTTGCCTCTCCGTAACTTTGTGTTTGTCTTTGTATCTTTGCCTCTCCGTAACTTTGTGTTTGTATCTTTGCCTCTCCGTAACTTTGTGTTTGTCTTTGTATCTTTGCCTCTCCGTAACTTTGTGTTTGTCTTTGTATCTTTGCCTCTCCGTAACTTTGTGTTTGTCTTTGTATCTTTGCCTCTCCGTAACTTTGTGTTTGTCTTTGTATCTTTGCCTCTTTATCTTTATGTGTTTGTAGATATGTTTATGTATAATTTTCTCTTTATTTTACTATCTTTGTATCCTAGCATCTCTATTTAGAGTCTACATATTTTTTTATCTTTGTTTCTTTAGGTTTGTATTTTGTCTCTCTATTTCTGAATCTTTGCCTTGAATTTTCGTCTTTTTATCTTTCTATCTGTGTACGTTGACTGCTATTTTCCTCTCAGGATCTTTTTTTCTTTCTCTCCTTATCTCAATATCTTGCCTCTTTATATTGACACTTTGATTTTGTATCTTTTCTCTTTATATCATTTTGTATCTTGCTTTGTATCTTTGTGTCTTTGTGTCTGTACGTTTTTTCTTTGTCTCTGTATTTTGTACTTTTGTCTCTTTATCTCTGTATCTTACCTCTCCATCTGTGTCTCTTTATCTCTGTATCTCGCCTCTCTATTTGTGTCTCTTTATCTCTGTATCTCGCCTCTCCATCTGTGTCTCTTTATCTCTGTATCTTGCCTCTCTATCTGTGTCTCTTTATCTCTGGCTCTATCTGTGTCACTTTATATCTGTATCTTGCCTCTATATTTTTGTCTCTTTATCTCTCGATCTCTGTACCCTAGTAAACTGACCAACCTTTTTGTTTATGTGTGTTATATGTGTCCGCTCTGAGCAGATGTTTGAGGGCAAGGAGAAGCGGCGAGAGCTGATCAACGAGCTCCGGTCGACGCACGCCCTGCAGGAACGCGAGCAGGCGATGAAGCGCGACGAGGGCCAGTCCACCCTCGCCCTGCAGAGACAGCGGGAGCTGCACGAGCACAAGGTGAGACAGTAGTGACACCTGGTGTAGTCATTGTGACAGGGGGTAACACCTGGTGTAGTCGTTGTGGCAGTAGTGACACCTGGTGTAGTCATTGTGACAGTAGTGACACCTGGTGTAGTCGTTGTGGCAGTAGTAACGCCTGGTGTAGTCATTGTGACAGTAGTGACACCTGGTGTAGTCGTTGTGGCAGTAGTAACGCCTGGTGTAGTCGTTGTGACAGTAGTGACACCTGGTGTAGTCGTTGTGGCAGTAGTGACACCTGGTGTAGTCATTGAGACAGTAGTAACACCTGGTGTAGTCATTGTGGCAGGGGGTGACACCTGGTGTAGTCATTGTGGCAGTAGTAACACCTGGTGTAGTGATTGTGGCAGTAGTAACACCTGGTGTAGTCATTGTGACAGGGGGTAACACCTGGTGTAGTCATTGTGACAGGGGGTAACACCTGGTGTAGTCATTGTGGCAGTAGTAACACCTGGTGTAGTCATTGTGACAGGGGGTGACGCCTGGTGTTACGTTATGCTGCTGTAGTCATTGTGGCAGGGGGTGGTGTTGGTATGGTGGACTAGGCTGCTGGTTTTGGTGGTTTTGTGTTACTGCTATTGCCGTCGGGTGTACAGCAGGTTTCTCATTATGTTGGCCAAAAGTGTTATGGTGGATAAGGCAGTTGGTGTCATTGTAATTATTATGTTACTATTCGTAATTGTATTTGCATATTTGAAATCTATGTACAGTAGCAAACCCTTATTCTACATAATTATATCCAAATAGCGTTTGATTTGTTGGTGCTTTGTAGATATAACAAGTGACACATTTTCAATGTATTTTTTATCATATATTATATACAATTCTATTTTTTTGCTTGTTTAGTTTGTCTTTTTTTTAAATGTAAACGGACATGTAAATATCAATTTCCCCAAAAGCAATTATAAATTCTTATCTTATCTTATCTTATCTTGTCTTTTTCTTATCTTATATAATTCACCAATATTATGTTCAACTTAATGATTGTCTTTATTGAAATAATTCAATTGTCTTTTAACTGAACTAAATGTAATTTTAGTTTATTAAATTTCGTTCACATATTTCATTTTCAATTGTGCAGTTTAAGCTCTGATGGCTTTTGTCCGACCTAATTTCTATCTGTACATACGCCTATCACTGTAGTATCATTTATTATCCAGTCAATGTTTTATTTTGATTCTGTATGGGCCGAATGTCTCCCATTGTGAGTAAAATCAAATTGAGTTGAGTTTGCCTCTGGTGCGCTCGCCCTGTCCAGGAGTCGCTGATCGACGAGAGCCTGGCCGACCTGGAGTCCAAGTCCCTGGGCGAGATGATGGACTTCCTGACCAAGGAGCTCGTGCGCCTGCAGGAGGAGCGCCGCATCCACGCCTTCTCCATGCTGGCCGAGCGCCAGCGCAGGATCCGCGAGGCCGAGGAGAGCGGCCGGCGCCAGCTGGAGATTCGACGCCGCAGGGAGGAGGACGAGATCTTCAAACAGGTAAACAGCTTGGCGCGACGGAGTTTGTCCATTGTTAGAGTCTGTCGCTTTAGTGGTTGTCTAGAAAATTGAGGACAAAGCAACCCCCCCCCCTCTTACCAAGGTGAAATAACCGGTGTCGGTATAGGCTCACATGTGGAAATGTAGAAGACTAAGAAAGAGAGAACAGTCTAGAAATAGTCTAGGTTAAATTTCTGAATGCTTAAACCAGAGTTCTCTATGTTTATCATTCGATCAAAAAGTCGTAAAAACCGTGATTTGTGCATAGTAGTGAATTGACCTTTCCTCTATCACTGTTTGCAGTTTCATACACTTATATCGCCCTAGCACATACAATCTTCAGATGTCAGTATTAGGGCCCGTCCACAATATAGCCTATATAGTGCTGGTGTTGGATGGTAATGCCAACTTAACTCAATGCAACTCTTCCTAGACCAGTAACATTGGCTATGCCTGATTTATTTTCTTCTCTGTTGAAACCAAGCAATCAAATAAAAACCTAGGCTTTGTGAATTAAAAAAAAATAGATACAATTATTTTGCTCTCTTTTATTCTTGTTCCCGTGTTGATGATTTTTGCCCGTGCTAACATGACTGTTTGTGTGTTGATGATTTGTGTTTGTGCTAACATGACTCTTTGAGTGTTGATGATGTTTGCTTGTGCTAACATGACTCTTTGTGAGTGTCGATGATGTTTGCCCGTGCTAACCTGACTCTTTGTGTGTGTTGATGATGTTTGCCTGTGCTAAAAAAAAAAATAGATACAATTATTTTGCTCTCTTTTATTCTTGTTCCCGTGTTGATGATTTTTGCCCGTGCTGACATGACTCTTTGCATGTGTTGATGATTTGTGTTTGTGCTAACATGACTGTTTGTGTGTTGATGATTTTTGCCCGTGCTAACATGACTGTTTGTGTGTTGATGATTTGTGTTTGTGCTAACATGACTCTTTGTGTGTTGATGATTTGTGTTTGTGCTAACATGACTCTTTGTGTGTGTGTTGATGTTGTGTTTGTGCTAACCTGACTCTTTGTGAGTGTCGATGATGTTTGCCCGTGCTAACCTGACTCTTTGTGTGTGTCCAGGTTGTGAAAACCCACCAAGTGACGGTGGACAGCTACCTGGAGAACATCATCACCGGGTCGATCGACACCACGGCAGACAGCCAGGCGCGCAGGGAGATAGAGGAGCAGGCCAACGCCATCAACGATCTGGCCTATGCTGTGGAGGAGAGGTGAGAGAGGGGGGAGGAGAGAGAGAGAGGGGGGGAGAGAGAGAGGGGGGGGGGGGGGGGGGGGAGGGTCACCAAATTGGCAGAAACCACGTCTATTCTCACTGTCCACAGCCGCGACCAGCTCGAGTCGGAGGAGATTGTGGCAGACCTGGTTCACTGCTTCCTCATCCCGGAGGCGAAGAAACAGACCGTGCGGGAGAAAGGTCTGGTTTGTTCCGCGTGTTGTGTGTCAATCTCTTATACTAGCACGAGCTACAGTTTGAATCTCAAGGCATTGTTTGGTCTAAGATATGTTTCAAGATCTCCTTAAACTTTATTTTGTGTGGAAATATGTCGTGAAAAATAATAACAGCGCTTAAAAGCATTTTTTGTTCTAACGTTATATTTTAATCATTGGAAAGCACAATGAATATTAAGCGTATTTATCTCCCCTGCCAGTTCGCCGCACCCAGCGCCGGTTCCTGCTGGCCGCGCACGCCGAGATCCACCGCGAGGGCTCCGACCTGATCGCCGTGCACAACCGGCAGAAGCAGGTCGAGATGGACCAGCGCCGCGCCCGCGAGGTCGCCGCCCTCAGCCCCCAGGTCATGTCCAGCAGCAACAGCCAGTCGGCCCAGGACACGGTCGCCATGGAGACGCAGGCCGAGCCCTCCCAGTCCTCCGTGCTGTCTCAGGCCGCGGACCTCGTGGCGGTCGTGGTCAAGCAAGCGTCGGAGGTCAAGGTCGCGGAGGAAGAGGTCGCGTCCGAAGCCCCGGTGTCCAACAGCGAGATGGTGGAGGACACGTCCAGGGTGCGCGAGGGCTCGGAGGATCCCCAGAACGGGAGCGAAGTGTAGGGGGGCCGTGCGTGCTCACTGGGCGCTCACTGGGGCTGGTTATGGAGGGCCGTGCGCACTCACTGGGGCTGGTTTCATCCTCTGGGAAAATCCGCTAATTATTTGTACTTGTAACGAAAAGGTGCGCACATGGGGAATAGTTGTATTTGAGGTAGTGCGTCCTTAAAAGGTTAACAAAATACACGGGTGACCAAGTAAAAAAAAAACAAGGTAGATTCATGGCTTTAGGCGCCTGACTAGTGCACCTGAATACATGGTGGTTCTGGAGTATAAAACTACTTTCTCCTTGTGCTTACCAACAATGCTCAGGATGTTACGATTCAGGGGGGGGGGGGGGGGGGGTTGAAATAAAAAGAAGGAGTTGTACTCAGACTAATCAAATAGAAATAAAAGTTCAATGGAACGCGTGTAGAAATTTGAAACTACTCGTTGTTTAGGCAGTTGGAAGAATTTCTCAATGACAATTCTGACTCGTGTTGCGGTAGAAGAATTTGTCAATCACAATAACGTTTTGCGGTAGTTTTTCGAGTTTCTTGCTCTCCTTGCTCAGACTGTACAAGGTGAAACTTTTAAAGTGGAGGTAACTTTGATCGATTTGTTTTGTGCTTTTCTTAAAACTGATTGTGCTTTTTGGACTGATGTCACAGATTTATTTGTGTCTTTTTTTAAAGCTGCTGTGATTCAGAAAGTTAAATTTATGTCTTAAGTTAATAGGAATGTTTTGCTATGTTAAAATGCATATAGACACTTTTTTAATATAGCAATATTTAACTCTACTAATATACACATGATGCCATGAAAGATGCTATGGGTGTGCGACTGCTGAATGAAGTACCCATGTACTCTATGATTATAATTTTTAACGACTACTTTTGAGTTGTGTTTTAGAGTATATTGTTATGGTAGAAATTTTGTTTTTCATGGATAACTATCATATTTTTACAAATTTATGAAACAATTATAGAATGATTTTAACACTAGCTCTATAGAGCTATTATAAACATATAATTCACTTTGTGATTATCAGTGATATTGAAGCAATTGGAGTGCATTGCACTAATTTTATCATAAGGTTTATAAGAATGCGAGAGATGGACATATCCTAAAGAACACTTTAGCAAACTTACGACAAGCTAATTTGATTTCATTACAATATTTGCTAGGATTGTGATTAAGGAGAAAATCGCTGTGTGTAGATTTTGCTTTCGTGATTGTCACGTCAGATATCTCAGTAGGGTGAATATCCACCCGACACAGTGAAAGGTTCTGGGTTTGAACCTTGTTTTATGATGTTGGCAGATGTTGTTTTTGGATGTTTTTTTTTTCCTTCTAAAAATAAAAAAGACCCCAAAAAGGACGAATTAATTCACGTGTAACGAGAAACTAAAATATTGCTAGGTGAGTTTATTCTGATGAGTTTTTGTATCGTGTAACGCTGAGAACACTCATATAACCCATATACACACTTCTTTTCCTTTTGTTCTACTAAAGTATGCCAGCAACTATGATTAATTAATCATTATACAAGATTAAAAATAAATTACACTTATAAAAATAATTTTGACCAAGTTTGATTTACTTTGAAAACATAGATCTAGGGTTGAGGCAATCAGGTAAAACAAAAGGCGTTTTTTGTTGGGGATGTTGGCTGGGACATACTTTTAATGAAGATCTACCAATTTATTCTATTCTGTGTATGTTTTTACAGGAAAATAAAGCTGTGCCTAAACATGAGTCTCTTATCTTCAGTACGGCATTTAGTTGTGTTTGCTGTTGACCTACATAACGTTTTTTACTTCAAGTTTCATCTCATATGATTCTTGGATGTTCTTAGAGAGTGAGTGTTCTACCAAGCAGAGTAGAGATTGTACTGCACTAGGATGTGCATAGAGAGTGAATTTTCTACCCTTAGACAGCCACACCTTCTCTTTACTATCTCTCCTCTCAGTCTTATTTTCCCTGTCTAGTTTTCCTCTCCGTGTTTATTTGGGGTGGCTGCAGACGTGTGAACTGTGGACTCCGAAAGAGAATGTGAAGGAATCTTTGTCTACAATAAGGCTGTGTTTTACACTCACTCAGCCAAGTTAGTGCGGCGACAGGTTTCTTACAAAGAACTTCAAAGTTGGGCGATTACTTCAGTTCCATCTCCCATCTTGATTACAAAGCACATAATTTATTGTCTCTTAAGTTTTTAATGCTCGCCTTTAATTTAGTCGTTTTAAATCTTCCTGCATCTCACAACTGCTCTTGCTTCCTTGTATAATCTGCCTCTATCCCTTTCTCTATAAATAAATAATAAAGTATTTCTTCCCCTTTCTCTCTATGCGTCTGTCTGTCTGTCTTTCAATATGTATGTCTGTCCAACTGCCTGTCTCTGTATCTGTCTCTATTTGACCCTCTCTCTCTCTGTCTATCTGTTTGTCTGACTGTCTGCCTGTCTGTCTGTATTTTTGTCTGTCTGTCTGTCTGTCTGTCTGTCTGTCTGCCTGTCTGTCTGTCTGTCTGCCTGTCTGTCTGTCT
>RQTK01000418.1:281652-325730 GCA_003991915.1 Elysia chlorotica
GTTTGTGAGATTGTCAAAATTTGAACTCATGGCAGTTTGTGAGATTGTCAAAATTTGAACTTATGGCAGTTTGTGAGATTGTCAAAATTTGAACTCATGGCAGTTTGTGAGATTGTCAAAATTTGAACTCATGGCAGTTTGTGAGATTGTTAAAATTTGAACCTATGGCAGTTTGTGAGATTGTCAAAATTTGAACGTATGGCAGTTTGTGAGATTGTCAAAATTTGAACTCATGGCAGTTTGTGAGATTGTCAAAATTTGAACGTATGGCAGCATGTGTTTTGACGGGCAGGTGTTTGACCACACGCACCGGGTGGACACGGAGACCGAACATCCTGTCTTGTCTTAGGTACACGCATGCGCAGATAGCATACACGATCATCTGATTTGTCTTGAGCTGAAACTGCTGTACACTGTCACTACAAAAGAACTTGTCGGGCTAAGTATGTGATGATGTTGACGTGTTTGGTCGGTGTCAGTGTGGTGTGATTGGCTGAGATAGACGCGTGTTCTGTGGTATCCTTGCTCTACATCCCTGTCTCAGCATGGCAAAGTTGTCAGACCTACTCAACCTCACAGCTGGAAACACCGTCCACTATGGCATCCCATTAGCCTTTGTTCTCGAGAGACTTGTTCGATCTGCATGTAGCGTTTTGTGAAACAAGAATTTAGAATACGCTGCGGTGAGCGCGCTCGGTGGTTTCTTGGCGAGGCGAAAGGGTAACGCATAGAGAGCTAATGGTTCGAGCCCTGCCCGTGCTATTTGCAACTGTCTTGGGTTGAATCTGGATCATGTCTGCCTCATTTTCCCTTACAAACTTTACACATGGAGAGCTAAAACAGAATAAAGTAGCCTTTTTACAGGGGAAAATAAACAATTGAAAAGATGTAAAAAACACTTCTCTTTGACGATAAATAACAACGGTTTGTTAAAAAGCGTTAAAATATATACTTTGAAATCTAGCTGGTAAATAATTAAGTATTTTGCAAATCACACTAAAGGTCCACATGCATAGATAATGCTATATCAATATATAAGGTTTCATGTTGGTATTTTCAAAACTATTGTTTACTTTTTTCTTCGTTGCAGATGTTCCGCTTTAAACTATAACAGATTACAAAGATGTTGGTTTTTTGTTTGGATAAATCGATAGGTTTGTATGCATTTTTGTTGTAAAGAAAGTTGAGAGATTACGTTCCAGAGATGAGTGGGAAGACCACAAGGGAGATGAAAAGATCGATTTCCCTTCAAACCGCCTCGTTTCTACCATATGCGTAAATCCAAATATTACTTTTCAGACGTTCTTTTCCTTGCAAAGAAACGCCCACTTTCAGAGCTGGTTAGTTAATTAAATAGTCCTCGAAACGATAAGATTTCCATTCTGTTGTAGCCTACCTTTTTCAGAAAGGCCTTAACAGTCTTCTGGTTACTTTGAGAAATCATATTGAGTCTTGCAGTGGATCCCAGCCCACTGCAGGATAGAGGGAGTCTCTGTTATAGAGCCCAGCTATCGGTTATAAAATTATATATTGTAGCGCGGCTTCAGACATTGATCCAACATCCACTGGCTCAAACACAAATAATAACGTTAACTCCTTCTTGTATAAATATTGAAGAATAACTTTATTAACTACAAACACGTCTAGGGTATTGAAAATGTTACAATAAAATCTCGACAGCAATCAAGTTCACAACTCCAATAACAATCTGTGATCGATTCTACAACTGCAATAGCAATCCGTAACTGTAACACGTCAGCTTCAATTCAAATTCTCTAATAATAGTATAAACGCGCTCAGACTCTCTGACTGACTACTACTCACTGATAACTCACCCTTACAAGCCTTTTATACAGATTTGTAACCCAGAAGATTCGAGTTGTTCACGAATCTCGATACGTCTAGAACCATCTAAAAATTGCGAGATTACAAGGGACATTACTCCAGTTGACTAGAAGCATTAGATTGTAAACAAACCAATGTTTAGGCTGCCTTTGATTATGGACTTTACTTCTCTGTATGTGAGGTCACTTTCAATCTGTTCCAGTACTGATCCTTCCTTTGCCAATCTGTCAGCCCGTTCATTTGTGCAGCACCCCAACAATCCACGTTACAAATTATAACAGATTTCAACGATGTCGGTTTTTTCTTTGGATAAATTGTTAGTTTTGTATGCAGGCTTCTTTGTAGAGAAGGTTGAGAAATTCCTTTCCAGAGATGAGTGGAAAGACCACATTCTCCAGGCCATAATGGGGATGGTCCTTGGATAGAGCGCTTGGCTACAACTGAGAAGATAAAAAATTCGATTTTCCTTCAAACCCCCTCTTTTCTTCCCTATGGGTAAATCCAAATATTACTTTTCAAACGTTTTTTGTTTTGTAAAAAGAAACCCACTTTCAGAGCTGCAATTCCTGACAAAGTCACTTTAAGTAACGAGCTGGCTGGATAGTTAACTAAATAATCCTCGAAACGCTAAGATTTCCATTCTGTTATGCCCTACCTTTTTCAGTCTTCTGGTTACTTTAAAAAAAAAGACATAACTGTGGTACCAATTAGGATTTTTTTTCGAAGGTGACAGAAGACAAAAGACTGAGGATGTGTAGGAGGGAACACATTGAGGCACATTCTGGAGGACAAAAGACTCGGAATGTTTAGCTCAGATAAATGATGCAAACAAACTTACATAACAAAAGACAAAAGATTCATAACATTAAAAAACAAGCGAATAAATGTGCAAGACAAAAGACAATTAATGACGTGGACCAAACATGGGAGGCAAAAGATTGGGAATATGTAGCTTGAAAAAACATGGAGATAAATATGCAAGACAAAAGACTGATGGTGTATAACAAAGAAAAACATGAGGATAACTAGAAAGGATAAAATATAAAGATGTATAGCCAAAAGCCTGTGGATATAAATATGCAAGACAAAAGACTGATGGTGTTAACAAGGAAAAAACATAATGATAACTAGAAAAGATAAAAAATAAAACAGAAAAGATGTACAGCCCCAAAATCCTTTAGCTCCCAGGTGAATATGGAAGACAAGAGACTGAGTGCAGCAACAACATGGACATAAATATGGATGTGCGTGACCCTCATTTGTAAGCATGCGCAGAGCGTGCTCTCACAGCGCCCTCTGGTGATCCAGGATTCGTCCTCTCTTTGTTTCACGTATCCTAAGTCCATAAGAGAGGTGGATCCTTTTTAGCACTGCCAACACAACAAGCGATACAAATGTACATTTTTAGACCTAAAAACTGGGTAAAAGTTGGTTAAAATACGCGTTTTTGCTGTATCATTGCCAGCTGTGCCGTGTGACGGACGTGAACATACTTCAGCAGGTGTTATTTATGACACTCCGCAGCGCTGTGTCCAATACGTCATCGAATTGTGTGTACATCAATTCGCTTTTTGCGTTGAGTGGCAAACCATGCTAAGTGTCGCCTGAGTGACGCGGTTTTAGTCCTATTGTGCTCATTACTGCTATGATAAGGAATGCGATTACACAAACAGTTGTGTCCCTTTGTTAGAGGACATGACTGAGTTTGGGGCCTTCAGTCAATTTCTACAGGATTATTTTTCTAGGTCTCTGTCTCCGCCCCTATCTTTATCTATTTCTATATATCTCCCGTCTTCGATCTAAGTATAGAAAATACACCAAGAACAATAATAACAAAACAAAACCAAATTTAAAGAAAACAAAAATAATACCCTCCCCCATGAAAAATAGTGAAAACAAAAAAGACTGACAAAACCCGCCAAAACAAAATAACAAAACGAAAAAAACAACAACCCATAAGCAAACGAAACAATAAACAAACAAACAAACGAGAAAATTAAAAAATCCCACTCCAATCAAAACGATAAGTTCAACAAACAAGAACCAACCAATCAAAAATATAAAGAGCCAAAATAGACCATACCCGCTTATTTCACGTTTCCTATTTTCATACATTTAAGCAGCAAAAACATGCATTGATGTCAAGCTTGTTTAAAACAGCCTATTCAATTAAATTAAAAAATCCAACCTGATTGCTACATAAGTAACCACTAGAGCAGAGCCAGAGTGCAGGGGTTGGTTGGTTGGTTGGTTGGTTGGTTGGGTTGGTTTAACGTGTAACAACAGCACTGTATAGGCTATATTGTGAACGGGCCCCAAGACGGACGTCTGACAATTTTATGTGCTGCCACACACGAGACAGGGCGGGGAGGGGTACACAGCTACGGGGTAAACGCTCTCTAAACAGCGAGTCACGCAGTGGTGCTGTACGTGTATTTTACGCAAACTTACAGTGAAATAGATCAGCCACACAGCGCATGTCTACAGGTTAGAATGTACACCTACAGGCAAGTGGTAAAACATGAGCACCAACTTGTGCCTGACACAGCTACAGGTGACAGCGTGTCCCGCAGCGCTGCTGTACGTGTATTGTACGCAAACTTACAGTGACTTACAGATCAGCCACACCCTTTTAACCCCACCCGCTCCGGGAATGTTTCAACAAAAATATACAAACAAAACAAAATACCAAGGCCAAAAGAAAACATAACAAACAAACAACAGATAAATAAACAAGGAGAAAAAAAAAGAAAGAACACTGCACAAAGAAGCAAAAAATGGTTATGAATAAGGAATGACCATAACATTATAGTTATATTCCACCGCTTCAAATCATGGTAAGACAAATGCGCTTGGTTGTGAGTTGGTTTGGTTTTTTTTTACACCCCAGTATTCATGTTATCTAGTATAGAAGTCCCTAGCCGTGTGTATGACAATTTAACGCTCTGCTAATAAATGATATTTTTGAACTTATAAAATGTATAGAGACAAAATCCTCATATCGAGTTCCAGATCTATGTACCAAGAAACCGCAAAAAAAAATAATAAAAAAATTAGGCCTACATTTGACGCAATGCAATCTGGTTTCTAAACGTAAAAAAAAAACCTCGCCGGCAACAACTAAACTATCCAATGGACAGCTCCAAGTTTAGTGAACCGTGTCAAAGTAATTTATCCGGTTCTTAAACAGTCTAGTGTGGCCCTAAAATACAAGAGATGTTTTACACACAGTGAACTCCATAACAAAATAATGTCCTCTAGTTTTGCACTGCAGGTTGAGGGATCGGGAGATGTAACCTTGGTTTTTTTTTATAACGGGCGTTAGTTATGCAGTCCCGGACATTAGACAGTTTGTTCAGTCGGTAGGGTACGCGAGTTCTAAGTACGAGCTCCCAGTTCGAATCCCCATGAGAGCAATTCGTTTCTCAATGGTTGCGTCTGTCCAGAATTGTGTGAACGTCATAGGGAGAGGTGTGTTTGCCTATAAATAAATAGAGAAGGCAGATCTTTACTATTTCTCTCTAGTTTTATACGTCATAGGGAGAGGTGTGTTTGCCTATAAATAAATAGAGAAGGCAGATCTTTACTATTTCTCTCTAGTTTTATATCTCCTAGGGTCACGACTAGTGTCTGACAATTGTACGTACGTATGTACATGAACACTGACTCCTGTGTGAGCCGGTCTCAATAACACTGACTCCTGTGTGAGCCGGTCTCAATAACACTGACTCCTGTGTGAGCCGGTCTCAATAATACTGACTCCTGTGTGAGCCGGTCTCAATAACACTGACTCCTGTGTGAGCCGGTCTCAATAACACTGACTCCTGTGTGAGCCGGTCTCAATAACACTGACTCCTGTGTGAGCCGGTCTCAATAATACTGACTCCTGTGTGAGCCGGTCTCAATAATACTGACTCCTGTGTGAGCCGGTCTCAATAATACTGACACCAACCCAAACACTGACTCCTGTCAATAATACTGACACCAACCCAAACACTGACTCCTGTGTGAGCTGGTCTCAATAATACTGACACCAACCCAAACACTGACTCCTGTGTGAGCCGGTCTCAATAATACTGACACCAACCCAAATACTGACTCCTGTGTGAGTGACACTAACCCAAACACTGACTCCTGTGTGAGCCGGTCTCAACAATACTGACACCAACCCAAACACTGACTCTTGAAGAACGCAATGCTGTCTACAGTCAATGAGGTAGAAGGTTGCTCATGCGCAAATCGTGAAACACACGAGGAAAAAGCAGGAGCAAAGAGGGGGGGGGGGAGTGCATTTGGAGCACAGCGAAGTAGTTATACATAGTTTTTATTCCTAAATGTTGTGTTAACCAATGAGGAGATACGATTCTGAAGCCGATTTCGCTTGAATTCCTCCATATAATTTATTACGTATAACAAAGTCTTTTTTCTCATGCTATAAAAGTAATAGTTTGGGCTTATAGAAAGGCTGGAATTCTCTAAATGTCTTCACCCAACTCATCAAAATAATCATCTCGGCGCCCACGACGCAGGCATAGTGATTACAAAAAAACTAGACGGGGATTCAAACAAACAGAGTGGGCCTCGTCACCTAGACAGGCGCCATCTTCTTTACGTCACAATAAACAGGAGTCAAAGTCTCGTCCGGAAAATTATGGGATATCCCAAGTAAATAGAGAGGAAAAATTAAATAACTGCCACATTCCGAGCTGTTTCGTGTTAAAGAGTGCTTTCAGTTCCTAACAAGGCATGTCTAGTTAACTGTCTTAATTTTCCCCTGACAAAACGCAGCATAAACGTTACTCTCGAACCCATACATCTAACCGCCTGGTCTGTCTTCCGCCTGTCATGGCCGCCATTTTGGATTTGTTCTCTCTTGTAGTGACAGCCATGACAGGTGGGATATCTGCCTGTCAGTCGAGCACGCCGACAGCACTCTAGTCTAGCACAGCACTCTAGTCTAGCACAGACCTCACAGCACTGGCTTCTCTTCTAAATTCTGTTTGAGTTGAATTATACAGACAGAACAACTGTGGCTAGGCGTTTACACTCGTCATAACCATAATCATGTGTAAACACATTTTATTGTGCCTAGAGGTAATTATTATAATTATTAAAAAGTCTGCTGAAAATAAAACTTAGTTTAATGAAAAGTTTATCCTCGGCATATAGCGCACGGTATAATACGGGTCTTAGACATTTTTAGTCGTAGTATTAAGTGATAATGAATCAGAGTCTTTGGCATCTTCGTCGTTACCATTAAAAGCAGCAAAAGCAGCAGAAGCAGACGCAAAAGTAGTAGTATTAATTGTACTAGTAGTAGTAGTAGTAGTAGTAGTAGTAGTAGTAGTAGTAGTAGTAGTAGTAGTAGTAGTAGTAGTAGTAGTAGTAGTAGTAGTAGTAGTAGTAGTAGTAGTAGTAGTAGTAGTAGTAGTAGTAGTAGTAGTAGTAGTAGTAGTCGTAGTCGTAGACTACGAGTATTCGGATCCCTACTATAGGTGACAAACCAGAAGATACATTTTGTATCGGAAGATTAGAAAAAATAATTGAAATAAAACCAGAAGCAGTCACTGGGTAACATATGAAAGACATGGGCGATGTGTGAGGTTGACCAACACGAAGAGCTGGCCCATCGCATGGTAGATGTAAACAACACCTGCGCGTGTCACGTGGGAGGAAGGATGACGTACGTGAGTCGGAGCTTAAGTGACACAAGTCGGTGAAGATTTGGTTTGTCCGCGGATACAGTCAAACACAGCACTGTTAATGTCAGCTTCTGTGACACAAGTCGGTGAAGATTTGGTTTGTCCGCGGGCACAGCCAAACACACAACACTGTTAATGTCCAGGGCCAGTTGTCTGTCCTGGTTGTAATAACTTCCAGACTGTTTGTCTGTCTGTGTCTGTCTGTGTCTGTCTGTCTATCTATTTTACTATCTTACTATTGTCTTACTGTATGCCGTTCTCGCGTTAGACCTTAGTTCAGCGTTTACCATTTCTCTTCTATTTACTCTTTACTAGAATAAAAGGAGCATACCATGTGATATTTAAGAAAGATTTTGGCCAGAGACGAGACTGGGCCCAGGCGCTGAGAATACACGGAGAGCTGAACTCCTGGCACAGCCTTCAAACCGCCCCTCCCCGCGATAGTGACCGGTAACGCAAAATCGCTAAACCTGAGTGGTTGAAATCACCAGTGATCAGAATGACGCTGTCATGTGACTTATTCTGCTGTTCATGGACCAGGTTGGATAAGTAGTCCTCTGCGCGTTTGGCGTTGGCCTGTGGGGGTACGTAAACTACATTCAGGTTTTCTTTCAGAAATTGCCGAGGCAAGTAGTTACGGGGGTAGACTAAGGGACGATAACTCAATATCTGGTGTGCAGGTTCTTTCAGCGACATGAGTGTTGTTGTTGTTGTTGCACCATTTGTTGTTTATGTAGGCGCACACACCACCGCCACTGGTCTTACCGGACTCAGCCGTCCGATCTGAGCGGTACACACTGAAGCCGTCCATGTTTATGTCTGAATCTGGGCTGTTCTCAGTGAAGCAGGTTTCAGTAATACAAATAAGACCAGCTTCTCGATATTCAGATAGAAACCGTGTGTTTGTACTCAACTCTCCAGTTTGTTTGTTTAGCGATCTTGCGTTTGCCTGAATCTGGGCAGTTCTCAGTGAACCAGGTTTCAGTAATACAAATAAGACCAGCTTCTCGATATTCAGATAGAAACCGTGTGTTTGTACTCAACTCGTCCAGTTTGTTAACCCTCGAGTCATCTTTACCAACTTTTTTACCAATATGTGACATGCTATACAAGAAACAAGAAAACTTTAGATTTGTGTTATGGCAACATTGCAGAAGGCTATAAAAGCACAGCCTTGCCTCCTTTAGGGACTCTGACCACTCACTGGTTCACCTCTTACCTAGTTACAGAACGGTCCTGAAGACAAACAAACCGGCCAAGAGAACTATTACAACAAGGACATATGACACTGACAAGTATCTTGGCGTCACTTTAGACAGTAAATTAAACTGGAACCCTTACACCATTGCTCTTTTGAAACGGTTAAATACTCGTCTGTACATTTTAATGAAACTCAACTCATTTCATGTCGATAAGAAAATAATGTTTTTTTTTTTTATAAATCAGTTATTGAGAGTGTGATCTGTTTCGCTCTGGTCTGTTGGGGAGGAAATGCAAATACATCAATAATATGTAAACTAGATAATGTTATCTCCAAATGTAACAAAGTTTGTGAACTTAGGCGATACTACCGTCATAAAGTATATTTTATCTTCACGTTCAGATTGTTATAGTAGATTTGAAGATATTCAATTATGGGTCCCATGGTTTTGAAATTAGTGTCATGAATTATTAGTTATGGATTTTTCCTTTTCCATTAAATATCTTCTGTGCAGTGTGTTTTCAAAGCAATTATTGTCTGGTTTACAATTCCCAACTTTCCAAGCATGGCTATATTTATTGTTTGGCTAGGAGTATTATGAAATCACAAATAGAGCTTGTTTTCATTGAAAAGTCTTCTCCAAGTAAGATTAAAGTTTCATTGAATTTAAAACTGTGGCTGTGTTTACATCTTCTATGAGCGAATTTAACTGTGTCCAAAAAGACTTTCTGGGAACCTGTTGCAAAAGTGCAATTCTCATTCCGCACCATCTCGTATTTTGCAACCACTTTATTAGTACTAAGGATATTATGTAATAATGGGTATTGGGTCCATCTCAATACGGTATCCTTCGATGTTAATTTCAACTTCATAAATATTTTCTGCTTTTTTCGAAACCTTTGACAATAGACTTTTGAATATGTTTGATGCTTCTTTTTCTTAAGAATATCGTAACAAAATAGGTGTTTTTGGATATTTTCAAATTTAGTTTTTGACTGTATTGCTTCAAAGGCCAAATGACCCCCCCCCCCCTTCTGTGGGTGCGAAGTCTATGTCAACATGCTGATCAACGTCTACAAAACTCATAAACTCATTCTTTTGTTCTAATTGGTAAACCGTTGTTACCTTTTTGTCAGTAAAAGTCTTAAAGTTATTACATGTTAATTGATTTTTTTTCTACTCTCGTTGATTATGAAACTGATTTTTTCAAACCTGTGGGTGAAATTTTGAACTGAAACAGAAGAAGTTATCGAATGCATCTTTCCAGAAAAAAAGTTTACGTTGTTCGACGATCCAACTTCGTAAATTATATTTAAATTTGGGCAAGTGTTCACCAGAAGTTTCTTCCACAAAGCTTTGCTGTTTTTTATCCTTCTTATCCAAGTTATTTTTAATGATTCTATGAAGCGTTTGAGACTTATAACACCTAGATCTCCTTTTTTCATTGAGCTGAAAGCAATCTCTCTTCTGTCTTATTGTTTATACCATTCCATAAAAAACTGTGAAACATTGTTTGTAAAGAAGGATTTGGTAGAGCCGTGAGAGTGTGATTACTTTAAGAAATTGAAATAGCTTTAATAACTATAATCTTACTGAATGGAGTAAGGTTTCTTTTTTTCTATGTCTCGATTACTATCTTCATTTGATTTTCATAATTTTTTTATGTTGTGTTTTACTAAACAGCGCAAATCTAACGTGAATGTAACTCCCTGTATTCTAAAAGTCTGTGGGTTCCATTCCAACTTATAGCCTGGAATTTGGATTTAAAATGGCTTTGATAACTATAATCTTACCGAATGGAGTAATGTTTCTTTTTTTCTATGTCTCGATTACTATCTTCATTTGATTTTCATAATTTTTTTATGTTGGGTTTTACTAAACAGCGCAAATCTAACGTGAATGTAACTCCCTGTATTCTAAAAGTCTGTGGGTTCCATTCCAACTTATAACCTGGAATTTGGATTTCTTCTGGTGGCCTCGGATAGACTAGCCATATAAACCATGGGGATACTGTATTGTTAACGATAACACTGGATTTTATTTCCGTATTAAATAGTCTTATCGAACCAAATAAGTTTTCGGAGATAAAGGGCCAGCTGACCGAATGATTATCAGTCTCAATTAAAAAAAAAAGATATTGTTTAGATGTGTCGTGTTTTGGTATACAAGCTGTTAGGCCTTCACATTGTGTTGTGGGGAGCGACTTTATTGAGAGACTAAACTCTACGGCTATTGATCAATTCTCGTGTATAGCCATCGCATCCCGGGGAATGGCAAAAGATTCGCCACCTCAGTAATGTTGTATACGGTTCATCTCTCAAACTCTCTTAATATTTAGTATTTAAAAAACACGAGATATGACGTTATTTATTTAAGGTGGGAAATTGTGACAACAGATAAAATGATCCAATGTACGTTTAATGGAGGAGTTGTAGACAACCACATAAATAATGAAGGTGGGCAGCAAGAGGTACGTGGACTTCGTAAAGCCAAAGGGAGGGTCAGTCGGTTACAGCTGTGGACTGACCACTAAGAGACCATCGGTTCGAATACCAGGAAGGGCCTCAGTCTCCATACAGAGAGAGGGGGGATTGGCGCAATTGGTAGAACGCTGGTCTCCCAATGGAGTAGTTCCTTGTTCGAAACCCAGGATTGGTCAAAAATGTGTTTGTCCAATTACGTCTCCTACTAGTTGAGTCGGTGTCAGTATAATGTGATCCGCTGAGACAGGAGTCATGGTATCCCCGCCCTGCCTCGTCCGCTGAGACAGGAGTCATGGTATCCCCGCCCTGCCTCGTCCGCTGAGACAGGAGTCATGGTATCCCCGCCCTGCCTTGTTTGTGACAGATCATACAATTGTCAGACGTTAGTCTTGGAGCTTGTAAACAATAATTAGGGCCTACATAATGCTGAACTTCGGGAACATAGAAACGTCATGCTAACAAAAGATTACCACATAAAAAACGACATCTTACTTGTAGTGGTTTTCGGTAGCGGGGGTGGAGTCACCATCTGTCTTCTCCGCGCATTCCTCTCCCTCCACCTGCCAGACCCTCCTCCTCCTCCTCCTCCTGCCCGCCTCCACTGCTGACGCTGGTACTTTGTGGGCTGTGCGCCGGTACCCCTGTACTGTTGTTGCTGCTGCTGCTGCTGATAATACTGCTGATACTGCTGCTGCTGTGTTGGTGTTTGTTGCTGCTGCTGCTGCTGTGTGTATGCCGGGTACCGCTGCTGCACTGTAGACGTAGATGTCCCAGCACTGGGTTGCCTGTAGGCGCTCTGCTGTTGCTGTTGTTGTTGTTGTTGTTGTTGTTGTTGTTGTTGGACAGGCTGTTGCGCTACCTGCGTCCTGTAGGCAGGCTGTTGCTGCTGTTGCTGTGCTGTGGTTGGCGGCGCCACCTGTGTCTGGTACTGCTGCAGCTGCTGTTTTCGCGCCGCCTGGGCCGCGTTGTATGCTGCCAGCTGCTTCTGGTACTCGGCCTGCTGCTTGTACCATCTCCGCCACGCCTCGGCGTTGCTGGTCGCCTGCTGCTGCTGCTGCTGGCCCGCGCGGGAATTTCCGGTGGGCACGTTCTGGCTGCCGTAGTACTGACCTCCGACCCCGACACAAAGGCATGCTGGGAAAAAAAGGAAGGAGACAAAACTATTGAGTCGGATGAATCGTTGGGTTACTGGTTTCTGGTTGTCCTTTGTCAGCAAGTAATCAGTCTTGCGGGCGGGCCCTGAGACTGATGTCTGACACTATGACATGCCGCCACACAGCGGGTTGGGAGAACAAAATAATATATAAAGATCTTCTCTGTATAATTACATAATAAAACAGGTGCTACTTTTTCTGTTGCTACATGGTGAATACTGCTTTACAAAAAACCAAAGGGAAAATACACAAAGACAAATAATAATAATTGTCAACAGTGCGCGTCTTTTCTAGTAGTCATTTATGGGTTCAAGCCATGGATAAAAAGCAAAACAAGTGAAACAGATTAATACATTTGAGGTGAAGTGCTACCAAAAAGGCAAATATTAACTTGGACGGACTCAGAAGATAATGAATGAAAATGACTACTAAAAAACTAATCTAAAATAATCAATACTATTACTGAACACGTAAGGGCAAAAACTCTAATAGTGATACTTGAGGGTTAGATGAAGATGCCGGCCCACAAAAAGATGGGAAGAAGATTTGAAGGAATAACTTGGTGTGTCAACACTAGAGGGATGAATAGCAGAGGAGGAAAGAGGAGGTTAGGGAGAAATAAAACATCGAGTTTGCCCAGATTCGTTTAAAAATATGAAAAAGACTTGAACATCATGTTTCAATATAGACTTTAATTTTGCAACGAGTAAAACAGTAATGAATGTACAGTTTGGGTTTTCGTTAACTTCTCAGGATTGTAGCAAGTAAAGCCAAACGGAGCCAAGTTTAAAAATCTTCAGAGGATAGCACGGAACGCGCGGATGGTAAAAGATACACACCAAAGTAACACTGTGTATATCGTCAAAACAGACCAGATTTGTATCCAGATCTCAACTAAGCGGGAAGATCTTTCTCAAAGTGGGTGGTCTACTAGTACTAGAGAATATAATCAAGTTAAGCAGTCTCAAATGTTGACAATTTAAAGTTATAGAACAACAGTCCAGATGAAGAAAGAACAATTCGTGTGTAGCATTTATAATAATCACCCGAGGTAATAGGGACCACATTTAAGATGACTCTCTAGATTTTGCCCACCAGGAATTTAAGCTCACCAAGAGTTATCTAACATGGTTAGAATACCAGCGTTCTTTTTACTCTACGCTCAAATGAGCTTCACAAGCAAGGGGAGTCATTCATGCTATTTTAAGCGACGTTTTATTCTGGTCTAAGAGAGCACACCGTGTTGAACAGGCAAAAAGATTTTATAAAATGAAGCTCTGAGGAATTACTCTTGGCATGCTCACTTTACTGACATAGGGGTAGAACATCGGCTTCCGACGCAAAAGGTCCCGATTTTGAATCCTGGCTGGTGCGTTCCCTACTGGTTAGGTTGGTGTCAGTATAATGTGACCGGCTGAGACAGGAGTCATGGTATCCCTGCCCTGTCTCGTGTGTGGCAGCACTTAAAACTGTCAGACGTCCGTCTTAGGGCCCGTCCACAATATAGCCTATATAGTGCTGCTGTTGGACGCAAAACCACCCAACAACAACAACAACAACAACAACAACAACAACAATAACAACAACACTTATATAGAACACATACAAGAAATCAAAGCGTACAGATGGGGAAACTAAGCACTGCCCTGGCCAGCTCGCGCGTGACGATGAAGCGCCAAGGACATGTTGCGCAATTCCAACCGGAAAAGGAAACGGACAGACGTGTGGGTGACACAGAGGATCACCTGACTAGCTTAGGTCACGTGATTGATAGGGCCCACCTGTGGCCTTGGTTACCTGGGTGACGTCACTGGCCGAGTTTCCGAGCAAGTCAAACCTTTGCATTTACAGCACAGAACTAGGGCTTTGCATTTACAACACAGAACTAGGGCTTTGCATTTACAACACAGAACTAGGGCTTTGTATTTACAACACAGAACTAGGGCTTTGTATTTACAACACAGAACTAGGGCTTTGCATTTACAACACAGAACTAGGGCTTTGTATTTACAACACAGAACTAGGGCTTTGCATTTACAGCACAAAACTAGGGCTTTGCATTTACAGCACAGAACTAGGGCTTTGCATTTACAGCACAGAACTAGGGCTTTGTATTTACAACACAGAACTAGGGCTTTGTATTTACAACACAGAACTAGGGCTTTGCATTTACAACACAGAACTAGGGCTGGGGAAATCGGTGGGCGAAACCGTGCTAATTTACAACACAGAACTAGGGCTTGGCATTTACTACACAGAACTAGGGCTTTGCATTTACAACACAGAACTAGGGCTGGGGAAATCGCTGGGCGAAACCGTGCTAATTTACAAAAAGACCATCAAAAAACAACAACAACAACTACCACCAACAGCACCACCATCAACAGCAACACTAAAGAAACAACCCAGACCAAAACAAAAAACTAACTACCACAGAGGGCAGCTAGGCGTAGCGTAGGCTTTTAATTTAGGAGACGCATCTTACATTCAAAGAGAGGGCCATTCTGTTGGATAAAAAACCGAGCACTTCATTGAAGACACATTTCCTATCGCTACTAGACACGCGCAGATTGAGCCAGCGCTCTGACTTGGGGGTTCTGATCTCTCTGGTGAAACGTTAGCACTTGATGAGGCTTGTTGAACTGACACATTCAGTCACCGATAGAGAGAATTCCTCTCTCTAGGAGAAACTCTGTCTCATAACTTAAGGACTCCTGGGTTAATACCCAGTGACGTGTCTGGTGGTGTTGCACGCTGAAACACAAACAGAAAGCGGCGATACAGAAACTTTGGTTCAGCCGGTCACACTGGAAGTGACAGAATTCTTCAAATATATTTGCCCGATCGTAGAACTTAACCGGCCACCTCCCACACAGAAGTCAAACGCTCTGACACTAGAACTAGACCCGCCACCTTCCACTGTCTTGCTCTACCATCACACCCTCCTCCCCCCTCGCGTTAGACAGTTATACACGCGACTAGACATCTAAGCTGCTTTATTTATAAGAATCCGAACCTGATACCTCTCGAGTTGGACCCGCCTGCTCTATCATCAGACCATCTCGCCCCCTCCTAATTGACTGCTAAACAAGAAGCTTACAGAGAGAGAGAGAGAGAGAGAGAGAGAGAAAGAGAGAGAGAGAGAGAGAGAGAGAGAGAGAGAGAGACAGAGAGAGAGAGAGAGAGAGAGAGAGAGAGAGACAGAGAGAGAGAGGAGAGAGTGACAGAGAGAAGAAGAGAGACATGAGAGAGAGAGAGAGAGAGAGAGAGAGAAGCTCCACCAGCCACGTAAAGAATGCGCCCGTAAACATGTCCGCGCGTGAACTGTTTGGATTTGCTTGACCACTGGTCAGTGATAGATGGTCAGAGCTAATCCTAGTCACGATCGCCCGGCGCTGGTTGTGCTGCTGGTTGTTAGTGCATAATGGTCGGGGCCCGTACACGCGCGGAGTGCGTCCTTGGTGGTCATGGTACCACACGCTCCAATGGTTCAGTACCACACGCTCCAATGGTTCAGTACCACACGCTCCAATGGTTCAGTACCACACGCTCCAATGGTTCAGTACCACACGCTCCAATGGTTCAGTACCGCACGCTCCAATGGTTCAGTACCACACGCTCCAATGGTTCAGTACCACACGCTCCAATGGTTCAGTACCGCACGCTCCAATGGTTCAGTACCACACGCTCCAATGGTTCAGTACCACACGCTCCAATGGTTCAGTACCACACGCTCCATTCTTCAGTACCACACGCTGCAAAGTTTCAGTGCCACACGCTCCAATGCTTCAGTACCACACGCTCCAATGGTTCATTGCAGCGATGCCTCACTCATTGACTTCTTTACAAGCAGGATTGCAGTTGGTTGCTTAGCGTGTGATGTAACCACTGTAATTAAAGGCTTTAAAGTGGACAACTATTTTTATGTACCGCTATACAGAGACTATGCTGGGATTCCACGACTCCTGTCTCAGCTGGTCATACACCCACCCAACCTGTAGGGGTCGGAATCCGAAAAAAACCGTTTCTGATCGATCTTGGCTTTCTAAACGGCGACCTCCTGATTTGGGGGCCAACGATCCACCCACTTGTGTTAGTCTCAGAGGTACTGATAGACCAGCTTGTCTGGACACACATAGCTCAGTTTGAGGGGGGGGGGTTGAGTTGAGTTGAGTTGGTTTAACGTCCAATATCAGCACTATATAGGCTATATTGTGGAAGGGCCCCAAGACTGACGTCTGACAATGTTATGTGCTGTCACACACGATACATGGAGGGGATGCCATGACTCCTGTCTCAGCCGGTCACATTAAACTGACACTGAACCAACCAGTAGAGAGCGAAATCGCCAGGATTCGAACCCGGGCCTTTCAGTTTCAGAGGGACTGTAGCCCAGCTTGTTGTGGTCTACACCAGAGACTTGGCGATCCACGCGGCTGTAACAGACGACGTAATCACGACCTTTAAGTATGGGGTTTGTTTATGCATGCTCATCGACTCCGCCAGTGTAGAAACGACCATAGCTTGGATGACTGTACAGATTCTATTAGTTTTTGTCTTCTTTGTAGTAAGCCCTCTCTAAACGTCTCTGGGAAGCTCGCGGGTGTGGGTGAAACACTGGCACACTGGCACACTGATGCTATACGTATGTAATGCTTTCTTTGACCACAGTTTGTTTGTTTCCGGTCAATTTAACTAGAGTATCATGCCTAAAAGCCATACTGACATTTTGAAAACTGCAACAAAACCCACCTCAATATGGAGAAAAAACATGCAGCGCTTTTAACTTTGAACTCTCCATGAACACTGTAAACATGGGCGTTTTTAATAGCCTGTTAAGATTTGGGGATTCTTCTTATTTTTTGTTTTAGAGATTCAATCTTATTCTTGAATAATGTATGTCTATCTAGCTCAGAACTTGAGAAAGGAACTACAGCAAACATCGTTAACACCATTTCATTACGACATAGGATCTACAGCCGCAAGTACAACATCGTAAGCCTTCTTATGTACATATCTTAACACAGCTCAACACAGAGTCGTGTGTAGGTTCTTCTCGTAATCCGTTTGCTTGAGAGTCACGTGATTGTCAATTCCATGTTAAGACAAGTCGGAAGTACAAAAGCGTGGTAACTAACCACTAGACGTAAGCCTTCTTATATCCATGTTAAGACAAGTCGCAAGTACAAAAGCGTGGTAGCTTACAACTAGACGTAAGCCTTCTTATTTCCATGTTAAGACAAGCTGTACGTAAACAAGCGTGGTAACTTACAACTAGACGTAAACCTTCTTATTTCCATGTTAAGACAAGCCGGTAGTTTACTAAACATTGTACGTCAGACCCTCGTGTTACCAAACGGAATTCAGAGGTGTTGTATTTGGATACACATTGAGGACGGATAGCTCAACACAGAGTCATGTGGTTGTATTTGGATACACATTGAGGACGGATAGCTCAACACAGAGTCGTGTGTTGTATTTGGATACACATTGAGGACGCATAGCTCAACACAGAGTCGTGTGTTGTATTTGGATACACATTGAGGACGGATAGCTCAACACAGAGTCGTGTGTTGTATTTGGATACAAATTGAGGACGCATAGCTCAACACAGAGTCGTGTGTTGTATTTGGATACACATTGAGGACGGATAGCTCAACACAGAGTCGTGTGTTGTATTTGGATACACATTGAGGACGGATAGCTCAACACAGAGTCGTGTGTTGTATTTGGATACACATTGAGGACGGATAGCTCAACACAGAGTCGTGTGTTGTATTTGGATACACATTGAGGACGGATAGCTCAACACAGAGTCGTGTGTTGTATTTGGATACACATTGAGGACGGATAGCTCAACACAGAGTCGTGTGTAGGTTTTTCTCGTAATCCGTTTGCTTGGCTGTCACGTGATTGTCAGTTGGTCATTTCAATCAAGTCTTGGATGGTCAGTGTTACCTGTACGGTCTCTGCAGTCTGTGACGCCCGTGTAGCACTTGTGTTGTTTGCAGTGTAAGGAGAGAGAGAGGCAGAGAGAGAGAGAGAGAGAGAGAGAGAGAGAGAGAGAGAGAGAGAGAGACAGAGAGAGAGAGAGAGAGAGAGAAAGAGAGAGAGAGTGCATTGTGAATCATCTTTCTATGGAAGTCCAGTCATATATTTAAAGAAATGCCATACTTTCTCAGCATTATACCTCGAGTAACTTGCCAGCGAGACAGAGAGGCACCACTGATCTGCATACAAAATGAACAAGTTTTCTTGGTTTCCCATACGTTGTCCAACATTACTCCACATATTTGTCTCCACAGCTCTGAAGTGACGCCAGCATTTCCATAAGAATGCAGTTCCCGTCACAACAGACAGCGCTGGGGGATTCAATTACCTCACAGGTTCTCAGTTAGGTGTACGAAGATCTACCTTTTGTTTTTTTCGTAATTCCGTTTGTTGTTGTTGTGATTAATGTTAGTGTCAGTGACACACAAGGAATTCAGCACTCGTCAAAAACAGACAGGCAGACAGACAGACAGACACAGCTAGGCTATTCAACTTTTCCTCGCTGTTCCGACACTCTAGATCTCACCTCCCCCAACCCTCTCTTTTCCGCTCTCCCTCCTTGCCTCTTACCCCCCTCCCCTTGTCTGTTTGTCTCTTTGTTTATCTGTATTTTCTCTTTTGTATCGCGTTTTCTCATGTATGCCCTTGTTGTTTATTCTGTTTGTCAACACTGAGCGTGACTATTGACGCCGCGCAGACTCACTCAGAGATTAGCCTGAGAGGAGATCTGCCTCTGCTTGGTGAGCTTACAGAGAATGTACTACACTGTGCTCATCTGAGAGGAGATCTGCCTCTGCTTGGTGAGCTTACGGAGAATGTATTACACTGTGCTCATCTGAGAGGAGATCTGCCTCTGCTTGGTGAGCTTACGGAGAATGGACTACACTGTGCTCATCGTGGGACCGCGCTGCTGTTTGGCCTAGTTGCTCACAATGATGATTAATTACGGAGAATGGACTACACTGTGCTCATCGTGGGACCGCGCTGCTGTTTGGCCTGGTTGCTGACAGTGATGATTAATTAACAAACCAACAGTTTAAAACTGAATGTTCATGCCGCATAATTATACAAATGAGCCGTTACTTTGCGGGTCTAGAGACATTACTTTGCGGGTCTAGAGAGGACATTACTTTGCGGGTCTAGAGACATTACTTTGCGGGTCTAGAGACATTACTTTGCGGATCTAGAGACATTACTTTGCGGGTCTAGAGACATTACTTTGCGGGTCTAGAGGCATTACTTTGCGGATCTAGAGACATTACTTTGCGGATCTAGAGACATTACTTTGCGGATCTAGAGACATTACTTTGCGGATATAGAGACATTACTTTGCGGGTATAGAGACATTACTTTGCGGGTGGAGGTGATTTGCTGCGGCCCTATGTTCCACAATGAATCAAGAAGCTTACACTAAACTACACTAGACCAGCGAGATATAAACATAGAGCGGACTCACCGGTTATAACCGCAAAGAATATCTGTGTAGAAACCGCCATCTTGCGCTCACTGGTTCACAGTTGATGGCGCGGCAGGGAGAGACGCGAGGAGGAAACTCTGGAGACAATCTGAGAGCTTGCTCGGGTAGTCTGCTACAGTCACATTAGAGTTATCGCCTCCTGACTTGCTCTGCCTGTCCTTGATTGTGAGGAAGGACCCAGACAAACCTGTAGATAAAGTTATTTAGTTTCGTCAGTAATAGTCTTAATGGCTTTGGATTTAATGCCAAACATTCGATTAACGATCGCTTAACAAAACAGTCCATGCACAGAAACGACGACAAACTATTTCTTTGTTGCTGAAGAATTTTGAGTTTGAACCGGCCAGCAAACATCCTTATTAACCCATTCTATGTTTATATGGTTTGTTACGTTGTTGAAATGTCTAAAAGACTGACCCCTTCTTCCTATTTCGATACAGAGATTTACTCGTAATTCGATAAATTATATTTGTTTGGCACATAAACTTTTCTGCAAAGCCATGCTGCCAACAGCTATAAAACAGCAAGTCAATGTATAAAAGCCTCTGCCACACGCTTTAATTTATATGTTGATCTTATACCAAGGTCCCCCCCTCCCCCCAGTTACCAACACCCTGTACGATTCTATCAGTTAAAGCTTCTGGAACTGCCAGGCAGACTAAACAAAACGTGGGTCAGATGTTTATGTCCTTAAAACAGTTACATCATTTTGCAATGTCCAAATCCCATTTAAGTAAGATAAGCAGAGAAAAGAAACACCTCCAAGACCAAGGTTATACAGCGTTATAAGGCTGGTATTCACCACATAAATCAATAAACCGCACCTCACACGGAAACCAGGAGTTTGTGAACGCTGGAAAGTGAGGTCCAAAACAGAAAGATTCTATTTGCGCTAGTTTAGCGATGCGAGATGGCTGCACGTCACAAGGCCCAAAGCCTGATGTGGTTTCTTTTCAATGAACAGATTTTGTCCCTCACAAGACTCATGGTTTAAGACTTTGCCATGTGTTTTTCAGAGTGAAAGCTACTCGTGGCCCCCTAGCAGTCAGAGACGTAGATGTCCCTCCCTGATGTCCCTCCCTGATGTCTCTCCCTGATGTCCCTCCCTGATGTCCCTCCCTGATGTTCCCCTAGCGGACAGAAGGCGTAGATGTCCCTCCCTGATGTCCCTCCCTGATGTCCCTCCCTGATGTCCCTCCCTGATGTCCCTCCCTGATGTCCATCGCTGATGTTCCCCTAGCGGTCAGAAGACGTAGATGTCCCTCCCTGATGTCCCTCCCTGATGTTCCTCCCTGATGTCCCTCCCTGATGTCCCCCTAGCGGTCACAAGACGTAGATGTCCCTCCCTGATGTCCCTCCCTGATGTCCCTCCCTGATGTCCCCCTAGCGGTCACAAGACGTAGATGTCCCTCCCTGATGTCCCCCTAGCGGTCACAAGACGTAGATGTCCCTCCCTAATGTCCCCCTAGCGGTCACAAGACGTAGATGTCCCTCCCTGATGTTTGCACGCTCCAAGCAGATCTCCCAAGTGTCATTTTATGGGTGTTGTTTTCAAACTCATTTCCACATATGTCAAGTAAAGTCCACCACTCGGCGAAGTGAATGTCAGTTAGAACGCCACATTTAATAGGACTAGATTTAAAAAACGCGCCTTAAACAATGAACAAGAATTTTTTAAGATTAAATTACTAGGGTTAAAAAAATTCACTTCCACTTGTTTGTATTTTGTTCTATGCCTAAAAGTTTACAGTTTTCAATACTATGTGTTACGTGGTGCTTCAGTCCCAGGCTTTGAACGTTATTACAAGGAAAAAGGGCTGATGGGATACACACACATGTAAGGAAGAAAGGCTGATAGGATACACACACATGTAAGGCTGATGGGATACACACACATGTAAGGAAGAAAGGCTGATGGGATACACACATGTAAGGAAGAAAGGCTGATGGGATACACACATGTAAGGAAGAAAGGCTGATGGGATACACACATGTAAGGAAGAAAGGCTGATGGGATACACACACATGTAAGGAAGAAAGGCTGATGGGATACACACACATGTAAGGAAGAAAGGCTGATAGGATACACACACATGTAAGGAAGAAAGGCTGATGGGATACACACATGTAAGGAAGAAAGGCTGATGGGATACACACACATGTAAGGAAGAAAGGCTGATAGGATACACACATGTAAGGAAGAAAGGCTGATGGGATACACACATGTAAACCAACGTTACAGGGCACAGGTAGACAGGAACCAGATGAAGCCGCTTCCAAGAACTAAAACCTTTTTTATTAATCTATGAAGGTAAAATCATGCTCTCAAATACTGAGCAGTACCGTAGTCCCCAAACTGTAAGGGAGATAAATATGCTCTACCGTAGTCCCCAAACTGTAAGGGAGATATGCTCTACCGTAGTCCCCAAACTGTAAGGGAAATAAATATGCTCACACACTAGAGTTACGAACCAGCGCTCTCACTTGCCAAAGTCTCAGCTCCGCTTCTAGTTACTAGACCACCTGAAATTCGCAAGTTTATATATATACATATCTCCGCCCATTTAAGTATACTTAATTCAAGGCGGTTATAAAAACTGTTGGTAGGTTCGGCTTAACATTGATAGTCCAGCAGTTTCTAACTAGTTTTACTATCGGCACCGCTGCTTTCTCTTTTGTCATCTTAGAAAAAATACTTTAAAAATAACACTAATATGCTTTCTCTTTTGTCATCTTAGAAAAACACTTTAAAAATAACACTAATATGCTTTCTCTGTCGTCATCTTAGAAAAACACTTTAAAAATAACACTAATATGCTTTCTCTTTTGTCATCTCAGAAAAACACTTTAAAAATAACACTAATATGCTTTCTCTTTTGTCATCTCAGAAAAACACTTTAAAAATAACACTAATATGCTTTCTTTGTTGTCATCTTAGAAAAACACTTTGAAAATAACACTAATATTAGCTGAATTAGACCCAATGTTGTGACCGTTTCAAAGTACAAAGAATGTAACGTATTAACTAACATTAGTTCGTTGGCTTTCCCAAAAAACTCTATGTAGCGAGGGAGGCGTCCGCTGAGAATCGAACCCCGCACCTCCTGCCCGCTTGTCTAGTGCACTGCTGACTGAGCCACCGAGGGGCCAGAAAATAAAGAGACGCAGAGAGAGAGAGAGAGAGAGAGAGAGAGAGAGACAGAGTTAGAGAATAGAGAAAAATATTGGGTAGTGAGAGAGAGAGTGAGCGAGAGAGATTGGGCAAGAGATAGAGTGAGCGAGAGAGAGAAAGAAAGTGACAGATTGAGCAAGAACGAGCAAGAGAGAAAAAGAAAGAGTGAACGAGAGAAAGATACAAAGTGAGCGAGGGAGGGTGATAGAGTGAGCGAAGAGAGAGAGAGAGAGAGAGAGTGATAAAGAGAAAGAGAGGGAGAGAGAGAAAGAAAGAGAGTGACCGAGTGAGCAGGAGAGAGCGAGAGAAAAGAAGAAAGTAAGGGGGTGAGTGGGCGAGAAGAAGAGTGGGAGAGTGAGAGCGAGAGAGAAAGAGAAAGCCCTATATTGTTCAATCTTGATATGTCTATATTTATTTATAGATGAACTGGATAAAGGTTCATTAAAAAAATCAAATTAAAACAAACTTCATGTTGGCTTACATTTTAAACATGCATGGGTTCTTTAACCCATTAATGTCTGAGACCCACACTATGCAGTCACTGTAGAAACGCTTTGAGGTAGGTAAACAAAACAAATACAAACTAGTTCTAACTAGGACGCACGCAAAAATACACTGTGGGCTATCTGTTTTTTACACCAATTGTTTTCGCTGTACTTAAGAAAAAAACACAAACAACATGCTTAACTGTGTAGGAAATTGTATTAGCTTTCATTAAATATATAGTTTGTATGTATTTGTTTTGAAAATGTAAGAGTTATTAGTGATTAAAAGTGAGAAAACAGGTAAAAAAAAGTTACCTTGACTTTGACCTCGATTTTCTCAAAACGTTCATTCCATACCTGGCTGTCTTTGATCGACGATATTTTCACTTCTAATTAATTTTTTTTCAATCCGTAAACGCCAAAATGTTCAGAAATGAATGGCCTTTCTGAAAATGTATATATCTCTATAAGTAAAAAAATCGAGATGTGACTGATTTTTCTGTACCCCCACAGGTTCAGCTCTTTCAACAGATAAGACTAGAATAGATAGCTTGATCAAAAGAGCAGGTAAAATAATTAAACTGGACCCACCACTTTTCATTGATCTTTATAAGAGGCCACTGTTGAAAAAAATGTCTAGATGTAACCAAAGATATCAACCATCCACTAAACCAGGAGTTTATGTTTTCCACACGCAGCGGTCGCATGATTCAACCTAAAGCTAGAACCGATCGCTACAATAACTCATTTGTACCATCAGGCTCACGGCAAATGATGTAACAATTGTGTTAATGCGAGCTTGTATTTGTGTGTTTGTGTGTGTAAGTATAGTGGGGGAAAAGAGTGAATGGCGGTAAAAGAAAAAGTTCACGTTTTCCTATAATTAGGCTTACATTCTTTTTGGTTAAACGTAATATTTGTTTCTACAGTATGCACTAAAGAGCCATCACTCAAATTAATGTAATGTAAAATGTTTCCCCTAAAAAATAGTATCGTTTTCATTTATTTTTTTTTGTAACCATGCTTATTTTTATTATCATTATTATGTGTGAAATACTTGTAACATGTCCAAATCGATTTTCCCGCAAAGGGAGAAATACAAATTATCTTAACTTATCTTATGTTACACAACATGTTGGTAAAGCAACGAGTTTTATATTATTTTATTGTTTTCCAGTTAGGATGTGAAGCTGAATTTTTGTTTCCATATGTTTATAATACATTTATTGGAAAGCAGTTTAGATTTAAAGTTGAAAAAAGCATTTTAGGTGTAGACATATTTATTGTGTAACAATTTGGATTTGAGATTGAAGTCAATTTGACTTGAGAAAGGGGTATAACTCCCCTCTTATATCAGTGAACCAAGTTATCTGAACGAGTGCGATTTTCAATCTTAAGCAATCACAACAGAGACCAGGTTCAAGCATCACTTACTTACACAGCCTTCAGGGGTTGACTCGGATTCGAAGTTAATCCAACTGTCTTGTAGAGACGACCAGGTAAACTCCCCTCTTATATCAGTTAACCAAGTTATCTGAACGAGTGCGATTTTCAATCTTAAGCAATCACCACAGAGACCAGGTTCAACCAGCACTTACTTACTCAGCCTTCAGGGGTTGACTTGGATTCAACGTTAATCCAACTGTCTTGTAGAGACGACCAGGTTCCCGAAACATTTGATTACAAACTATCCTGGCGCCGCGAGAAAGTTAAAGTAACCATATATGTATATATGTGTAATTATATATATAACCAGAGTTTTGCTAGATCTTGAACCGAAATCTCTGGGTATAATATGGCAGTATCAGGTCCGCGTGGACTGTCCGTCCTGGTGGTCAGGGTCTCTTAGACTGAGACGGGCGCTGTCCAGCTTGATGTGTTTAAGTGAGCGCGCTATGACAGGTGATGGTCACCCACTGTGTGTGTGTGTGTGTGGGTGATGGTCACCCACTGTGTGTGTGTGTGTGTGTGCGCGCTATGACAGGTGATTGTCACCCACTGTGTGTGTGTGTGTGATGGTGATGTACACCCACTGTGTGTGTGTGTGTGTGTGTGTGTGTGTGCCGAGTCCTGGACGGTCCTGTTAGCTGCTCAGCCTGTCCTCCTGTCACCCTCAGAGAGACGCACACTGCGCAGGAATTCATTAAAAACACAAGGAATTCGTCACAGCGGGCTCTCACCTTGTTTGCACTATATTGTATACCCAAAGTCGGATTTTTTCTCTCTTTCTTCAAATTATTCATAAGGGTCAGTGACTCTCAGCTGTCTATGTCAGTGTATACAAAATGATGATGAGCAAATAGAACAAAAAGGAAGAATAGTGAAACGTCACTGAAGGGTTAATGTTATAACTGCAGGAGCTTCTGACGGGAAAAAACATCCAGCCTCTTACGCGTATAGACATTACTTTTTCTCTCTATCTCTCTCTCTCTCAAATTCTTTCCATCTCTTACTTTCTTTTTTTTCTCACCCTATACCGTCACTGTGAATCGCTCCGATCGTAAAACCAAATCAAACTCGATCATTATGCGTTAGACGATCACCGCTCTACCAACTCAGCCACCCAGCGTCTGATGGCGGGAACCACTGACAAAGCGAGCTTGCAAAACAAACAAAGAAATACTTGTACCAATGTCGAGAGAGAAGAAAAAGCAAATGCTATACAAATCATGGAGTTCGAACCCGCACACCTTGTACCACTAACACCAGAGCAACTTGGCCAGCCTTCAAGCTTCACGCTTGTTTTGATCTTTCGCCGCTTCTGCCTGGTTTGAGTTAAATCTGAGCTCCACGTCAGGAGTTGGTTTCTACTTTCAGTTTGTTAATATCAGAGGACATCATGGAAAACGGGACTAGACACATATTGAAGTTTGAACTGTGTTTAACAAATCTCAAATCAGAATAAGTCATTAAGGGCAGTACGTTCAATGTATCTTTATTTGGTCAGGGAAAAATGCTCTCTACAACAGAACTAGGTACATGTAATTATCTTTGTGTGACGGTGCCTGTTTATCACATGAAGTTTTCTTCACTCTGTGTTTTCAGATCCCTCGCTCTGGCCTCGTGTGCTCCAGTACATGCATCCGCCGCTGTTTAAGCTAATGTTTTGTAGAGAGAGAGAAAGAGAGAGAGAGAGAGAGAGAGAGAGAGAGAGAGAGAGAGAGAGGAGAGAGAGAGAAAGAGCGAGAGAAAGAAAGAGCGAGAGAGAGAGAGAGAGAGAGAGAGAGAGAGAGAGAGAGAGAAGAGAGAGAGAAAAGAGATACGTAGTGTAGACGTGCCAGACGCTTTAACAACAACAGACGGTTCCAGGCAGTCCAAGGCAGAAGGGTAGAACGCGTGGCTTCTAGCTGGAAGTTTGGGTTCAATCCCCACTCTGACGATAGCGTTATTTACCATCTAGTTGGGTCGGTGTCAGTAAACTGGACCATGCTTTGTCTTGGATACCCAGCTTCAGCGCCGCGCGTGATGTTTCTAACATCTGGGGACGTTAGAGATGGAGAGACCGACAAAACATTAGCTTAAACAGCGGCTCTTTCTCTCTCGCTCTTTCTCTCTCTCGCTCTTTCTCTCTCTTTCTCTCTCTCTCTCTACGTCTCTCTCTCTCTCTCCGTCTCTCTCTCTCTCCGTCTCTCTCTCTCTCTCTCTCTCTCGCTCTCTCTCACGTGCAGACATGGGTCTTAAACTTGTGTCTTCTGGACCGTCTCTGTTTTCCTGTGTGGGCACATAGCTAAGGATTTAAACAACGACCCTCTTATCTGAAGCTCTGTCATCTGCCAACTTTGCTGTAGTGACCCCCCCCCCACCTCAGGTCTTACAACAACAGTTAGACAGTTAGTTTCTTCACAATCAATGTAGCCCGCGACTAACGTCTGATATTTTTACGGGTAAAAGCTAGGACTCCTGTCTCAATCAGTTAGATTGATGCTGGTCGTACTCACACCCACCCAGCCCGCTGAGAAAGATATTCGTCAAATAAATTATTTGCCTAATCATAGGTTTAAACCCTACAGCGTTTAACCAAAATCCAACTAAACGCCACCTACGCCAAGTCGGCCCTTAGGATTCGAACCTGTGTCCCTCCAGCTCCGAAGCTTGGCTCTCGGCACGCTGAGCGACATCGCCTCCGCCCCAAACACCCACACAATGTCCACACACACATGTCTATAAATAGATCTAAGATCTAAGGGGAGTGGACAGTGGTCAAGCCCGGCCAAACTGCGTGCGCCCAGAGACTGGACCTGACAGCAGCCTTGTCCAGCCCTCATCACCTGTCCGCCAGATCTGACCGCGGCCATTTCTCATAGCGCCAGTCTGGCCTTTGTCTGTCTGACAGCATGTTTGTCTTTCTCTCTGTCTGCTTGCCTGTCTGTCTGTTTGTTCCTACGTCAATCTGTTTGTTTGTCTGCGTGTCTGTATATGGGTCTGTCGTGAGTCCGTCTATTTATCTGTACGTCTGTCTGTCTATCTGTCTGTCGGCCTGCCTATCTGTCTTTCTGTGTGTCTAACTGTCTGTCTTTCCGTCTGTCTGTCTATATGTATGCACTGTCTGTCTTTCCGTCTGTCTGTGTATATGTATGCACTGTCTGTCTTTCCGTCTGTCTGTCTATGTGTATGCATACCTGTTTATGGATCAAAGTCTCATACCCTTTTGCTTTTTTCTTATATAACTAAGTCTGTCAGTCTGTCTATCTGTCTGCCTGTCTGCCTTAATGTATGTCGGTCTTTAAATCCACAGGGTATCTATGTGATACCTCTGTACTCATTTCTACACAGTTTGTTCTTCTCATTCTGTCTGTCTATCTGTCCAGCTGTGTGTTTGTGTTTTGATGTCAATTTGCCATGTCTGTCTCAGCCTGTCTGCCTTTCTATCTATGTGTCTGTTTTCCTATCAGATTATGTCTGTCTATTTGAGTCAAGTTCTAATATCGCCATTCTGCCTTTTGTCTGTCTTTCTGCTTTCCTGTTTCATTGTCTGTCTACCTCTAAGCGGGTGTGTCTTCGTATGTAAGTCTGTCTATCTTTCAGTGGAATGAAGAGTACGTCGTAGTGAAATTGTGTTCGTCTTTGAAGATGTTGTAAATCAAACATTTTTTTCTGGCACACTTGGATCTTTTTGGGAACTGTACAACTCTAAATTTTACACCTTGGGTCTTTTTAGAATTATGTACCTCTAAATTATTTTAGAAACCTTAGATCTTTACACAGTGTTGTGTAGCACAAACTATTTTACATAACGGTCTTGTTCTAACTGTGTCTTTCTTGACAGGGTCACTACATAGGGTTCATTCGGTAGTTCTCTTGACTGGAAAGCAAGACATGTGAAGTTCAAAGCAAAGTTTGTGTCAGCGTGTCTGTACTGGAATTTTCCCTGTTCTTCTTGGCTTAAATTTCCCTCATTAGTATTTTGGTTTATTAGACATTACACCTTCACGTTAGGGACAGCGCTTTCTCTCTCTCTCTCTCTCTCTCTCTCTCTCTCTCTCTCTCTCTCTCTCTCTCTCTCTCTCTCTTTCTCTCTCTCTCTCTCTCTCTCTCTCTCTCTCTCTCTCTCTCTCTCTCTCTCTCTCTCTCTCTCTCTCTCTCCCTCTCCCTCTCTCTCTCTCTCTCTCTCTCTCTCTCTCTCTCTCTCTCTCTCTCTGTGTCTGGTTCAATGTCTCTTTGGTTCCCCCGGGAAACCCTGTACAGCCAAGTACATCATACATGTATCCACCTCCCTACATTGGTTCCCCCCTCATCTCCAGGATTCTGCCTAATTTCTGCCTGCGCCATTAAATTCGTTTTTATAGTTAGAATTAACATAACAATTTCAATATTCCTAAGTGCTTTTATGCGTTGCCTACTCAGTCTTTGGATTTTGTCTGCTAGGGCACCTTTCTCAATGTTGCTTTTTGCGTTTGATTAAATACCTCTGTCTGCCTCATTGATTGCAGTTCCCCATAAACAATGATGCATTGAACTGTCCGCGACAGGGCGACCTAAACGTCCGTGCCTAGTGTCAACTATGAGTTATTACATTCTTGTACCTCGTATAAAACCACTATTGACTTCATGGTACGTGCTTTTTTTAACAGTCCATAGAATGTACCCATTTATTTCTAATGTGTAACATGCGTGTCTCTCTTTATCTCTCTCAACCAAGCCAGACCTTCTCTTTCCCGATCCACTCCATCCAAAAAAAAACCCCAAACAAAAACAGAAACAAAAACAACAACAAATAAAAAGTGGTACTGTGAGATTATTTCAGTGAACAAGAAATGACGTTCTCAGGATAATCGATTTCTTTGAATCATACCTAAGTGTACAAAACAACTAAGGTTTTTAGGATAATCGATTCTTTTGACTCATACCACAGTGTATAAAAGAACTAATGGATATAGACCTAACATGACACGTTTATGAGCTCTCTGTACTTGTTGATGTCAAGGTTTCTTGAAATAACATAATTTTACACAGAGTTTCCCTGAGGCTGCCTTACTTGAAAGAGCTTTCTGGTTGTGGCGAGTGCATGGTGGGATTGTTTTGTTAAATTTTACAGCCACCAACAGCTTTAGTGTGTTGTTTTAATATGTTCCACATGGCAGCTCTACCTTTAAGTTTAAGATTGGATCTTTCTGTTAGATTGAAACTTTTCCGGGTAAAAAAAATACATTCTAAAAATAGAGACAAATAAATAAATAGTAAAACAATACCTGGCACTGAGTGCCGTATTTTGTTATATTGTAACCACGGAGAGCGGTTTGTGTTTTACCTGACTGACATTTCGTCCATGTTTCCTATGACAACCTGTGTTCAGTATGACATGACATGTTGTTTAACGTAGAAACATGACCATGTCAGCTCTACAGTCATATTTAATATCCTGGCCTGGCTAACATTAGAAATACAAGGTTGTTACTGAAACACAATTTGCTTGAATTCGCTTCGCTCCCAGAGATTTCACCGATCAAAACGAAAATCTCCTCCCCAGTTTCTTGGTAAGAATTATAAATGAGTAACGATCAGTTTTAGTCTTACGCTTATTTTTCATGATGATGTTGATATGCGTAAATCTAATTACTTGGTCGTTTCCTGAGAAAGTCTTGCATTTTACTTAGATTTACTTTATGACTAATTTAAAGCTTCTTTAGACAAAGGCTAAAAATGTCAGCAAAATTGAATGTTTTTGTCGACTGCATGAAAGTCAAATGAAAATACTCTCTAGTTAGTATAATTATTGTACGGCAGTGTTAGGTCCACAACGTTATTGGAGTGTCCTTAAAAAGATATTAATTTACAAAGATATTGAAATATACAAGTATAAACACACAGAAAAATAAAATAATAGAAACATAACAAAGATAATAATGGTGAAAAAACTAATAATTATGATTAAAAATGAGATGGATAGAAAGAAGCTTATTTGAATCATTATAACAAAAAGTAAAAATACTCTTCAACTCATCTTACACATGACACGGGGGCAAGGTAATTCAATAGGTAGAACGGGCAACCTGTAACAGGAGGGTGTGGGTTCGAATTCTGACCAGAGCGTGCGTGTCCCTATTGGGTTGGTCTTTGCCAGTACCACGTGACCCGCTGAAACACAAAGTTCTCCTCTCAATTAATGTCTCTGTCCGTTGTCCCACACATGCATTAGGATGTAAGTCTTGGGACCCGTTCGCTAAACAGAGCGGCTGCTGACATTGGACTCTAGTTAAATAAAAGAACAAACACAGACCAGAATATCAAGTATTAGGTTTTATTCAACAAATACATTTCATGATGGAAACTGTCCTTGGTTGGTGCAACCAGCATTCGATACAAGGAGGACACGAACCGTAACTCCTCAGAAAGTCAAACCAACACACAGACAACACGGGGAATAGAATATACACACAGTTTGACATAGAATGTATTTTTACATAGACTTATCTATAAACACAAAACGTGGAATACCCGGGTGCATAGATGTGGCATAGAATAGAGAGTAGAAAATAACTTTAAAACATTTTGAAACGAAAAGGAACACATGTTTGAAAAAAATTGTCGAATAGAGTATAAAGAATACAGAGATTTTGACACATGGTTTTGCATCAGTTTAGTAACGGGAGAATGTTTGGATTATTGTTGTAGTAGTCTTTGCTGCCGAGTGGTTTCTACAACAGGATAGTCACATCCTCGTCAGCTCGCATTCCGCGCCTTCAGCGTGTGGTATATCTGGGGAAAATATACGGTATACTTTGCAATGAGTGTGTGGTATATCTGGGGAAAATATACGGTATACTTTGCAATGAGTGTGTGGTATATCTGGGGAAAATATACGGTATACTGGAAAATATACGGTATACTTTGCAATGAGTGTGTGGTATATCTGGGGAAAATATACGGTATACTTTGCAATGAGTGTGTGGTATATCTGGGGAAAATATACGGTATACTTTGCAATGAGTGTGTGGTATATCTGGGGAAAATATACGGTATACTATCAGTTTGTTGCATATCTGAGAAAAATTTGAGGTAAACCTATAAGTCAGTGTGTGGTATATCTGGTACGGTATACTGAATAGTGAGTGTGTGGTATATCTGACAATAATAAGCTATACCTGGCTTTGGGTGTATGGTATATGTGAAAAAAGTGTGGGGTATAAAATGTGTGATAAATCTTTTGGTACATTTAAGAATAAAATAAAGTATAGCACATTATAAATTGGTGTAGTATGTGGTATGTCTGAACCTATATTAAAGTATATCTCATCATAAAAACTCTTGGTTGGTGGTATATATAAATAGGTAAATTAAGTATACCTCATAATAAATTATACTTAACATACACGATTACAATTAAACAATGACACGCGTCTGTTTTATTTATATCAGAGAATATAAGTGTCTGGTAAATCTTTATAAATGCATTGTTTATCTACCCATAACGTTTGTGGGGGATCTTAGCATTGCGTTTAAACATTCATTGTGCGTATGGTAATTATACCAATACATTTATTATTAATTTTGGAAAATGGGTGTATATCTGAAGAATGTTGTACTATGTATAATTATTAGGACAAATGTCTGGTATATATCAGAATACGTTTAAGTAATACTTAATTTAATGATAAAACTTGTGTCTATATTTAGCCGAACAACACGTGTACTATACCTTACAATAAGTGTTTACAATGCATGATAACAAAGTGTGAACTAGAACTACTGACAAAACCGCCTGTGTGTAGTACACTAAAACACGCTCTTAGTACTACAATAAAAAGTTTGTGTACATTTTAGAATAAGTGACTGGTACATTTTGATAATTAATGTATGATATAGGTCTATAAAGTGACATGGATGGCATGGCATATGTCAGGCTAAGTATGTGGTACATTCAAGTTAAGTAGATATTAGAGACAAATGAAGATCTCTAGAAGTGTATGGTAGATATCAGGAAAATAAACCAATATATCAGTATAAATGAAGATCTCTAGAAGTGTGTAGTGTTTATCAGGGTAAATGAAGATCTCTAGAAGTGTGTAGTAGATATCATGGTAAATAAAGATCTCTAGAAGTGTGTAGTATTTATCAGGATAAGCGCAATTGACACCAACTATGTAGTAGTCCTATAAATAGTGATACTTGCACGGTGAGAACAAACGGTACAATACATGTTACTAGGTCACATGTTACTAGGTCACGTGTTACTATGTCAAATGTTACTAGGTCACATGTTACTAGGCCACATGTTACTAGGTCACATGTTACTAGGCCACATGTTACTAGGTCACATGTTCTGTGTGTCTAAGCGTACAGTGCTACTCGGGTAAATCATCAGCAGGTCTACGTGTGTTAATAATCTAGAGATAAATGTGACCTACTAATAAAAATATGATCTTTATGGGTGTGATTGTGTCTGTGTGATTAACCTTTTGATAAGTGTGTGAATAATCTAGAGATAAATGTGAGCTACTAATAAAAATATGATCTTTATGGGTGTGATTGTGTCTGGGTGCTAAACCGTTTGATAAGTGTGTGAATAATCTAGAGATAAACGTGAGCTACTAATAAAAATATGATCTTTATGGGTGTGATTGTGTCTGGGTGCTAAACCGTTTGATACGTGTGCCACGTTATTATCTGATGTTACATTTGTTCCGGGCATGGGTGCATGTAACATAGTTACAATGTTACACAGTTACATAGTTACATAGTTACACAGTTACATAGTTACATAGTTACAGTTACATAGTTACATAGTTACATAGTTACATAGTTACATAGTTACATAGTTACATAGTTACACAGTTACATGTATTTAGATAAACCTATGGATTAGCTCAGATCAGGCGCAGAACAAACATTCGTTTCAATAATAATATTATTATTATATTATATCACAGACTGAGTATACATATGGCATGCGTGATGGTGAAACTAGTGTAGAATAGATTTATTCAAAGATAAGTGCCAGGTCTTGGTAAATGGAACCAGCAAAACTGAGAGAAAGTAAATGGTGTAGTGATTAGTTCAGTGTGTGCTGAATCTTAGAGTTAGAGTGAAGTGAAATAGAAATGACAAGAGTATAAATAATGAGAAGGCAAGTGCTGGGTGTTTCTGTGACTAGATATAACGAAGCATAAAGCATGCATGGAGAACAGTGCAAGTTATTTGTGTCCCAATAAATTTGTCGTTTTACAATTTAAATTAAGAGTATATTATTTTATATTTGATAATTATTGCTGTACCGTATTACTGTAGTGTATTACTGTTTTAGTGGTGATCACACTTCCGTTGTACATTGGTGATCAAGTGTGTTGTATGTACGTGAATAAAAGCGTTGTATTATGTCCCCAGCAATGCACCCATCACAGACAAGCCAGGCCGACTCCTCACCACAGAATCAGAGCAAGAGGCAAGATGGACTGAGCACTTCAGAGAAGTCCTGAACAGACTACCACCGACAGCCGAGGCTGACATAAATTTCGCCGAGGTCGACCTTGCCATCAACACTGAACCACCAGAGAAAGCAGAGATAGAGCGAGCCATCAAATCTCTCAAGAGCGGAAAAGCCCCTGGACAGGACAACCTCAATGTTGAGCTATTCAAAGTGGACCCAGCCATGGCAGCTGAAATCATTAAACCACTCTTCACAAGCATATGGGGAAAAAAAGAATTGCCGAAGGACTGGACAGAAGGCATCATTGTGAAGATCCCCAAGAAAGGCGCCCGCAACGACTGTAACAACTGGCGCGGAATCACCTTGCTGTCAATACGAAGCAAGATCCTGTCCAAGATCATCATCCAGATGATCTCAGAAGCAGTCGACCAACAGCTTAGAAACGAACAGGCAGGCTTTCGTAAAGGGAGGGGAGGCTGTGACCAGATCTTCACCCTTAGAAATATCATTGAACAGTGCACAGAGTGGCAACGACAGCTCTATATCAACTTTGTGGACTTTGAGAAGGCCTTCGACAGCATCCACAGAGACAGCCTATGGAGAATCCTGCGTGCATATGGAATACCAGAGAAGATTGTCCTCATCATAAAGAGCTTCTACAGCAACTTCAGGTGCAGAGTTGGCAACAGCAGCACCAGCTTCGAAGTGAAGACTGGCGTTAGGCAGGGATGCGTGATGTCAGCACTGCTTTTTAACATCACCATAGACTGGGTCATGAGACGAACAACAGAGGATAAATCAAGGGGCATCAGATGGAACCTATTTTCAACACTGGAAGATCTGGACTTTGCAGACGACTTGGCCCTGTTGTCCCACACCCACAACCACATGCAGGAGAAAACAGCACGCCTCAGCAATTTTGCAAAACAAGTTGGTCTAAAGATCAACAAGAAGAAGACGGAAGTGATGATGCTTAACATCTCCAACCAATCACCAATTGAGGTCAATGGGGAAAACTTACCAACAACGGAAGAATTCACCTACCTAGGCAGCAAAGTTAGTCATGATGGAGGAGCGGGGACTGACATTCAGAGTCTACTCAGCAAGGCCAGAAACTCATTCAGAATGCTGAACAACGTTTGGCGGTCATCACAGTACAAAGTCAAGACCAAACTAAGGCTATATCAGAGCTGCGTGCTTTCCACCCTACTATACGGCTCTGAGTGCTGGAGGATGACCCAAAGCGACCTCAACAAACTGTCAACCTTCCATACCAAGATCCTCAGGAGAATCTTGTGAATATCCTGTTCTGAAACCATTTCCAACCAACATCTATTCGCCCGGTGCAACCAGCTGTACATGGATACCATCATCATGCAAAGGCGATTGAGATGGCAAGGATATGTCATGCGAAAGGAACTGGGCAACATCACCCGTACAGCCCTTCACTGGACACCGGAGGGGAGAAGAAAGAGGGGGCGGCCTAAAAACACCTGGAGGCGCACGGTGGAGATTTTCAACACTGGAAGATCTGGACTTTGCAGACGACTTGGCCCTGTTGTCCCACACCCACAACCACATGCAGGAGAAAACAGCACGCCTCAGCAATTTTGCAAAACAAGTTGGTCTAAAGATCAACAAGAAGAAGACGGAAGTGATGATGCTTAACATCTCCAACCAGTCACCAATTGAGGTCAATGGGGAAAACTTGCCAACAACGGAAGAATTCACTACCTAGGCAGCACAGTTAGGCATGATGGAGGAGCGGGGACTGACATTCAGAGCCGACTCAGCAAGGCCAGAGACTCATTCAGAGTGCTGAACAACGTTTGGCGGTCATCACAGTACAAAGTCAAGACCAAACTAAGGCTATATCAGAGCTGCGTGCTTTCCACCCTACTATACGGCTCTGAGTGCTGAGATGACCCAAAGCGACCTCAACAAACTGTCAACCTTCCATACCAAGAACCTCAGGAGAATCTTGAGAATATCCTGGCGGAAACCATTTCCAACCAACACTATCGCCCGGTGCAACCAGCTGTACATGGATACCATCATCATGCAAAGGCGATGGAGATGGCTAGGACATGTCATGCGAAAGGAGCAGGGCAACATCACCCGTACAGCCCTTCACTGGACACCGGAGGGGAGAAGAAAGAGGGGGCGGCCTAAAAACACCTGGAGGCGCACGGTGGAGAGCGAGCTGAAGACCATAAAGCACACGTGGAGTTCAGTGCAAAGGCTGGCCCAGAACTGACAGGAGTGGAGATCCTTCGTTGCTGCTCTACATGCCAGGAGGCATAACGGGCATGAGTGAGTGAGTGAGCGACTATGTCACAAAACATCCATTCTGTTTGTGATGACAGAAAGATCAAGGTGTTATGGTATATTTCAGGAAAATCGCGAGGTAATCTGATAATCGATGTATTTTTTATCTGGAACAAATGACTTTTTAAGAACGAATGCATAACATAATTTTGATAACTAGTGAATGCATTATCTTAAAAATAAGTGCAGGTGTAAGGGTAACATATCGAAGCCGATGTTAAGAGTGCACGAGGATGGGTCTGTGTCATGCAATACTGCGGTAGCACTCCCCCCCCCCCTTCAAAAAGCACACAGGTTGCCAACACAAAGCGTTTAATGTCAGTAATATATTCTAAAAATGTAAGCTCTATTAATTTCTTCACAGGCAAGCAAAGCTATTTTGTGCTAGGTTTGTTAAATAAGCCTATATAATATTGTGCATTTTGGACAAATAACGCAACATGACAAGTCTACAACAAAATAAACCTTCACATACACTCAATGTACACACCAACACTCGGGAAATAAAGGTCCAACCCAGCTACAACTGGACGCTCTCAAACTACCACGAGCTGAGATCTAGAGCCAAAAAATATACAACGACAACTCGGGCAGCCATTGACAAAGTGTCTGGGTTGGTTGGTTGATTTCTTAAAGCTCAGCGTCAGCAATAATACTATATCGCAAATGGGCCTCGAGACCAACGTCTGACAAGTGTACGTGTTGCCACACAGACACAGACCGGAGATACCAGAAGCTGTGTCTCAGTCAGTCACGTGATAAATAGACTGGTCCAACAAGAAAGTTAAAGATATCTCAAACGTCATTTGGACCGCTTGTATAGAAATAACCTGGGTGGTCTCGAAATCAGCCAAAAACAATACCATGAACCTGAAACTTTCCAGGAAAGACTGTACGACTTTCGTGTGGGGTCACTATTTTATCATGAGCATACAGTGCCTACTCCGAGTGCGTATTTCATGAACGGTAGCTCTCTGTAAGTACGATTTAGGTCTAGTGACTGGAAGTACAACACTGTCGTAAGCTTGCGACTCGCCTTAAGATGTAAATATAAGAAGGCTTACAATGGACAGAAACTCGATTAAAAAAGAAACACTTGAGATAAAAAATATTTTTGCCTGAAAGCTTTTCTTCCTAAAACACCGCTGATAACTTTCAAACTGAAGTTCATAAAACCCAACATCTTGTTGACTAGAATTATTTGCGCTCGTAACTGGGTCAGAAACTAGGTACACTAAAAATACAATTAAAAAGGAACTATAATAGTTCTATCTTTGATTCTGTTTTTGATGCCTTAGCGCGGACTGCCAATCTGGGTTGTCAACATCTTCAACTAAGGTTCTGGGGGGGGGCGCGGTGGTCCAGGGGTAGAACATCGGCTTCCGACGCAAAAGGTCCCGAGTTCGAATCCTGGCTGGTGCGTTCCCTACTGGTTGGGTCGGTGTCAGTATAATGTGGCCGGCTGAGACAGGAGTCATGGTATCCCCGCCCTGTCCCGTGTGTGGCAGCACATAAAATTGTCAGACGTCCGTCTTGGGGCCCATCCACAATATAGCCTACATAGAGCTGCTGTTGGACGTTAAACCAACCCAACCAACCAACCGTCAACTAAGGTTCGACAGGACAGCTTCGTGCTGGGGTTAGGTCCAGTTGCAAGTTACCCCGCCGTTTTACTTTCGAGGTTAGATATTTGTTCGATTCAATTCGCACTTAACTTTATTCCATAGACTTGTTCATTACTCCAAGCTTAGTACCTTATACAAGCACAGTTGTGCACGCTACAAACAACCCACCCCACACTGTGCACGAACTAACGATGCCACCCACAGACTCTCATCAAAACAAAACAACCCACCCCACACTGTGCACGCTACAAACAACCCACTCCACACTGTGCACGCTACAAACAACCCACTCCACACTGTGCACGCTACAAACAACCCACCCCACACTGTGCACGCTACAAACAACACTCCACACATTACTCCAAGCTTAGTACCTTATACAAGCACAGTTGTGCACGCTACAAACAACCCACTCCACACTGTGCACGAACTAACGATGCCATCCACAGACTCTCATCAAAACAATAACACGTGAAATATCCTTCTATCGAACTTTGGAAGATCCACATACTTTGCAAGGCAAACTGGTACTATGCAGCAAACGCTATGCACTACAAACTACACACTACACACTACACACTACACACTACACACTACACACTACACACTACACACTACACACTACACAGACCAACAGATATGGACAAGCACAGGTGTGACTCAACTCTTCAGCCCGAGGGGGGAGAAGTGGAGACTTCGCTCACGGAACCAGTACACTCACCAAGAGGGCGACACTGGTCACAGCTATCGTTGCCCCGGCAACCGGCGCGGCCGTTCCCAGCCTGCTTCCGCCGACCCTTCCGTCTGAAACACACAAACATGTCGTGCGCAGTGGGTTACGTGAGCCGCCATTTTGTTCCTTATTGTTTAAAAAAAGAAGAGCTAATTCGAATAACTGAGTAGAATTTGGAACTATCTTATCTTAATCTGTGGAATATTTTGTACTCGCTAATGAAAAGACAATAATACAAAATACTGTACAGAAAGCAAAAATCTCCAATAATGAATAGCACTATTGCCTTTTGTAACTTTGTAAACACGCGGACTAGTCTTTTTATGGAAACTATCAATAGATTTATGAAAGCAATATTTGAAAGTTTGATTCCCAAAGATCTCTATGAAATAAAACTAAAAAACAAAAATGTCAAAATGTAAACAAGTCAACCTTAATGCCATGCTCATAGGGAAGAATACTAAAAAAACCTGTAGATTAAAAAAAGGTAAAATACCATGTTTTTCTCGACCACTTATCTATTAAACATGGTTTCTCGACCACTTATCTATTGAACATGGTTTCACGACCACTTATCTATTAAACATGGTTTCACGACCACTTATCTATTGAACATGGTTTCACGACCACTTATCTATTGAACATGGTTTCACGACCACTTATCTATTGAACATGGTTTCACGACCACTTATCTATTGAACATGGTTTCTCGACCACTTATCTATTGACTATTGAACATGGTTTCACGACCACTTATCTATTGAACATGGTTTCTCGACCATCTATTGAACATGGTTTCTCGACCACTTATCTATTGAACATGGTTTCTCGACCACTTATCTATTGAACATGGTTTCTCGACCACTTATCTATTGAACATGGTTTCTCGACCACTTATCTATTGAACATGGTTTCTCGACCACTTATCTATTGAACATGGTTTCTCGACCACTTATCTATTGAACATGGTTTCTCGACCACTTATCTATTGAACATGGTTTCTCGACCACTTATCTATTGAACATGGTTTCACGACCACTTATCTATTGAACATGGTTTCACGACCACTTATCTATTGAACATGGTTTCTCGACCACTTATCTATTGAACATGGTTTCTCGACCACTTATCTATTGAACATGGTTTCTCGACCACTTATCTATTGAACATGGTTTCTCGACCACTTATCTATTGAACATGGTTTCTCGACCACTTATCTATTGAACATGGTTTCTCGACCACTTATCTATTGAACATGGTTTCTCGACCACTTATCTATTGAACATGGTTTCTCGACCACTTATCTATTGAACATGGTTTCACGACCACTTATCTATTGAACATGGTTTCTCGACCACTTATCTATTGAACATGGTTTCTCGACCACTTATCTATTGAACATGGTTTCTCGACCACTTATCTATTGAACATGGTTTCTCGACCACTTATCTATTGAACATGGTTTCTCGACCACTTATCTATTGAACATGGTTTCTCGACCACTTATCTATTGAACATGGTTTCTCGACCACTTATCTATTGAACATGGTTTCTCGACCACTTATCTATTGAACATGGTTTCTCGACCACTTATCTATTGAACATGGTTTCTCGACCACTTATCTATTGAACATGGTTTCTCGACCACTTATCTATTGAACATGGTTTCTCGACCACTTATCTATTGAACATGGTTTCTCGACCACTTATCTATTGAACATGGTTTCTCGACCACTTATCTATTGAACATGGTTTCTCGACCACTTATCTATTGAACATGGTTTCAAAAAAAGAAATTCGTGTTGAAAGTGTGTCTGAGTTGCAGGGAAAAGGAATTTTATTTTGTGTAAACATATAAATAAGCTATTTTATCTATAAAGGAAGAAATAGAATACGTTTTTTGTGTCTGCGAAGGAAGAAAATATGAAAAAAAATTGTGAAGTGTAATAAATAATAATGTGAAAAGTTTGTGTTGTCATTGCGCATCTTAAGAAAGAAAACAATAATCACAACTACAGCAACAACAACAACAACAACAACAACAACAACAACAACAACAACAACTAGTAGCAGCAGGAGCAACAACAACAACAACAACAAGAGCACTAGTAGCAGAAGTATCAACAACAACAACAACCGTAAATAGTAGCAGCAGGAGCAACAACAACAACAAAAGCAGCAACTAATTGCAGCAGAAGCAACAACAACAACAACAACAACAACAACAACAACAACAACAACAACAACAACAACAACAACAACAACAACAACAACAACAACAACCACAGCAACAACAACAACAACAACAACAACAACAACAACAACAACAACAACAACAACAACAACAACAACAACATCAACAACAAGAGCAACTAGTAGCAGCAGAAGCAAAAACAAAAAACAACAACAACAACAACAACAATACCATCAGAAGCATCAACAAAAAAACAAAACACAAAACAAACAATAAGAAAACCATTTACAACCAAAACAAGAATAACATAAGATGACGGTGTCGGTGACAGAAAGTTCAATCGTACAACTTTATGTCTTTGCTGGTAGGGTCGGCAAAACTGGCCTAATCATTGGTTAATAGAGCGCTCAGTCTCAAATCAAATGGTTTGGGTTCTGTCCCACGATCGATCCCACACCCAAAAAAATGGCTCCCTTGTTGTTGGGTTGAAGTGACCATCTAGAACATACGTCTTGCCATCCCACTTTGTCTCTGTGTGGCCACACGTAAACAATAATTGTTGTCAGACTTTTAGAAATGGTTTTGGGTTCCTAGCCGCATAGGACCGCCATTGGAAACCTTGAGACATTAATTAACGAGGAGACACTTTCACTTATAACGAGAGTTGACAATAAATCGCCTCTCGCCGCGTCTGATACTACCACAAATAAAAGAAAAAGAAAAAATGATGTTTAACAATATTCAAGATACTTTTAAAATGTGAATCATAGAAGTGGGAGAAGAAAGAAAATTTGAATTGTCATAAAGATGTCTTTACAGTTTTTTCCTTTTCTTCATGAAACCAACGAAATTAATTAGTATGGTCATAATATTGGTTTTACAAGTAATACTATTATTACTATACAGAACGAGACGCAGACCCACGACATACGGTGTTGGTGACATGGGACAACAATGGAAAGATAACTCGTGTTTGCACGAGCTGCGCTACAACTCAATTCATTTCGTTTCTTAAGCAGAGGTGAGAAACAGAAAGCAATTAATAAATGGTCAAAGGGAGATAAATGTTTAGTTTAATACCCTAATATCATTTTCAGAGTTATCTCCGTTGCGACGGTCGGAACACTTTTGGCATAAAACAATAATAACAAGAATAATAATATATTATCAAGCACGATGCTGACTCGTAATGTTTTGCGTTGGTCACGTCTAAAAGAAGAGGGTAAACAATAATGGGGAAAGACTTACGACTTTCTTGTTTGTTTGTTATTTATTTGTTGTTTCATTTTCCGCTGATGATAATCAAACCTGGAAACCCTAACTCGACAGGCAGGAAGTATTTGAATGTACCGATTAATTGAGGGAAACATAAGGTTTTCTGATGGGTTTTAGACCGACAATACTTTGATAATTATAGAACAACAACAACATTAACAACTACAACAACAACAACAACAACAACAACAACAACAACAACAACAACAACAACAACAACAACAACAACAACAACAACAACAACAACAACAACAACAACAAAAACAACAACAACAACAACAACAACAACAACAATAAAAACAACATTAACAACAGCAGCAGCACCACCACCACCATCACGAACAACATTAATAACAACAACAATAGCTGCAGGAGCAGCAATAATGACACGATTCCCAAAACATATCCCCAAAGAAAAGCGCGCCGTACCCTCGATATCACAACATAGCCGTTACCGTGCTGACGTGCCGTAAAACCAAACTCACCCTCGATATATTCCCTGATCTCGGGCCTGAGCTGGTGCAGGCGCATGAGTTGCGCCCCTTGCTTGACACACGCCTCGGCCGCCCCGCTGTGGTCCCGGGGCTCGCTGTGCACGGACAGGCAGAGGGAGGTCACCGCCTGGAAGCCCGCGGGGCACGGCACCTCCTCCAGCTGCTCTCTGCCGTCCACACCTGGAGACGGCTCGGGCGGTGGCGATCCTCCCGCCTCCACCGAACTGCCGCCCGCCATACCGCCAGAAACCTCGGGGGCCGGGGAATCTGTCGCCGCTACGTCCACGCCTCCTGCCATCTCGGTTGAGGGATCCGCCTCCATTGTGGAGGAGTTCTCGGTGTAGGTGGACATGTAGGTGGACATGTAGGTGGACATGCTGGAGTCCTCGCTGCTGCTGCGCAGGTCATCGCTTGTACTGGAGGACGCCTCACCCCCCTGGGAGGTCTCCGCTGACGTCATGTCGGTGGTGCGGGGAGCCCCGGATGTCGGGGCGTGTGTGGAGTCTCCCAGCTCCTGATCCCACCAGTCCGTGAAGTCCGGGAAGCCGTCCGGGAACACGTCGTTGAAGGAGTCCGCGATCACGGTGGACGTGGTTGGGACTGTGGTGCGCATCTTTGTGCTTTCCATCTCCGTAGACTGCTCCAGGTCAGACGGTAGCGCTGTGGATACCGCGATGAAGGGATCCGCTGTGGCCGGGGGTTCGGTGCTCGTAGGGGCGGTAAAGGGGATCTCGGTGCTGGGGTCTTCACTGGTCATCATGGGGGGCGTGGCGGCTGGACACATGCAGAGAGAGAGGGAGAGAGAGAGGGGGGTGAGAAAGAGAGAGAGAGGGAGAGAGGGAGAGAGACGGAGAGAGGGGGAGAGAGAGGAGAGAGACGGAGAGAGGGAGAGAGAAAGAGAAAATGAGAGAGGTAGATAGAAACATAAATAGATAGATAGATAGATAGATAGATAGATAGATAGATAGATAGATAGATAGATAGATAGATAGATA
>RQTK01000418.1:343334-353334 GCA_003991915.1 Elysia chlorotica
TTTCTGGACCTGCTACCAAGTGTTGAAGTCTAGACCTATTTTTGGACCTGCTGCCAGGTGTTGAAGTCTAGACCTATTTCTGGACCCCCCCCCCTATATCTAAATATATATTAGAATCCATAACTATATACATATATGTGTTTCTGTCCATATCTCTGTGGTCCTCTTTCTCTATTTATTATTTCCTTTCAATTCTCTTTTATCTTTAAAGCTGGCGATCGTTCGTTATGGCTACCTCTTTACCTTTCTCTATCCTTCCCTCCCCTCCCCCTCAGACGTCTCTCTCTCTCTCTCTGTGTCTCTCTCGTTCGCTCTTTGGGGGCGCGGTGGCCCTGCGGTAGAACATCAGCAAAAGGTCCGGATTCGAGCCCTGGCGGTTGTGCTCCCTACTGGTTGGGTCGAGGTCAGTTTAATGTGACTAGCTGAGACAGGAATCGTTGTATCCCCGCGCTGTTTCGTCAGCCTTGGGGCTCGTCCACAATATAGTCTATACAGTGCTGATGTTGGATGTTAAACCAACACAACAACAACAACAACAACAACAACAACAACAACAACAACAACAACAACAACTCTCTCTGGCAGCAGGTCCAGAAATAGGTCTAGACTTCAACACCTGGCAGCAGGTCCAGAAATAGGTCTAGACTTCAACACCTGGCAGCAGGTCCAGGCGCCGCGACACAGGCACCGACTGACGCACGGGTTCAAAGGTCAACTTCTAAAATCTTGTGGAGAAGTTGAGTTGGTTGTATAACGTCCAACACCAGCATTATTTTAGTATAATGTAAACGGAGCCCAAGACTGATGTCTGACAATTTACAACCATCAAGCTGCCACACAGAGACAGTGGGGATAGACCTGAATTTATGTTGTATGTGCGCCCGCCATCCCAAAAAGCTTTGCGGTTGTCTTTAACCACATGTTATTCGCTTATTTCTTGAGAAAAATGATAACTTCTAGGAGACAAACAACAAAACAAAAAGGTAGTTAAATGTATAAGTACGGTAGTGGTTAATGATTATTACAAAAAGGTCTTGTGGCTTACAGTTGTAGCTCCTTTGAATTTCACCAAGCCAATTCTCTCACGATGGCAATATTATTGTAAGTCACGAAGAACATCTGCATATAATTCTACCTGCCACGCCTTGGTCTACGTTACTCTAGACCTAAACACTTTAGCGTGGCTAACCACTCTGTGACACTGACGATGGCAATATTATTGTAAGTCACGAAGAACATCTGCATATAATTCTACCTGCCACGCCTTGGTCTACGTTACTCTAGACCTAAACACTTTAGCGTGGCTAACCACTCTGTGACACTGACGATGGCAATATTACTGAAAGTCACGAAGAACATCTGAGGCTCGTAGGAGATAGGTGGGTCTGTGCATCGTGTGACATTGGTGCTTGGGGACAGTTCTCGATAATCTTCAGCTTTGAAACAGCCGCCCCCACCACACTCTGACATGATAAGAACTAAATATAACCTGAGAGCAACATAATTTTTGGAAACGTGTCCTGGACGAGCTTGCTGGCTGAAGATAATCCTGTAAAGGTTCAGTTTGGGGCGTATCCCTTTGGGTTTTTCCTCAATAAAAATATTTGCAAATCTTGAAAAGTTGTGCACTTTATCTGATAAAGAAATGTCTAAATCAATTCGGCATCTCAAACAAGTGAATCTCTCCGCTGGGTTTTTATTTACATCATAAGAATTATCTGATCCCTCTAGCCCATTGCGTTTTTAACAGCAACAAATGTATACACATTGAAGCGTGTGTGTTTGTCTCAGGGCATTGTGCGCATTTATCAACTTACTGCATATATATGCCTTTGTTTAGATCTAAAAAGCAAAATAAAATGTAGAAAATAAAAGGAAACACGGACGTCACAGAGTGTCTGGCACTTGTGTCTGGCACAAAAGTAGGTCGTAATAACCTGTTGGAGGGAATCATCTATGGACAGCCCATGCAGGAGTATTACAGAAAGAGAACGGATCTAGAACTATACAGTCTATACATATCTATGGACAGCCCTCTAGAACTATACAGTCTATACATATCTATGGACAGCCCTCTAGAACTATACAGTCTATACATATCTATGGACAGCCCTCTAGAACTATACAGTCTATACATATCTATGGACAGCCCTCTAGAACTATACAGTCTATACATATCTATGGACAGCCCTCAGGAGTGTTACATACACAGACCGGATCTAGAACCATACAGTCTATACATATCTATAACTGTAATAGACAGTCAACAGTCAATGGAACGTACAATTAGTCACTTTTATGAAGAACAATACTGTCGCTAGAATGTTTGTACTGACCTTAGAACTAATAGGGGGGTTACGAGATTTTTCTCTCTTGTTTTTTGTTGTTGTATCTTTTGTTGTGTCGTTTGCTATCTTGGTTCCTTGTTGGGTCCAGTTCTTCTGTGTGTTTGCTATCTTGGTTCCTCGTTGGGTCCAGTTCTTCTGTGTGTTTGCTATCTTGGTTCCTCGTTGGGTCCAGTTCTGTGTGTTTGGGCGTGTATCTAATTCAGTTTCTGTTCGTATCCGATCTCGTTCAGGGCAGCGTTGCACCGTTTTGCTGCCTCGTTGAATTTATATCTTTTGGTAGACTCTTGATAACCTGGGGTGGGTGGTTGCTGTCGCAGTGGATGTAGAGGATGGTGTTGTTTGGTTTTTTATACGGTTTGTATACTCCTGTGTTATGGTGGCCTGTAAGTTAAACAGTAAGATAACACTAGACACTAGCTTAACACGGACTAGCAGTCCCAACCTTCGGCCTTCTACTCTGGTGTAATAATAACACTTACTAAAATCAGCAAAGTACTGATAGTTAAATAAATGGAGGGACTGGGTTTTTTTTTTTTACCTTCATCAAGTTACTGGTACATACAAACTAAGGGATTCCACTTATTATAATAAATATTGTATGAGGACAACACTTTGCACAATTTCTGTAAAAAGTGTAGTTTTATCTGGATGAAAAACTCACAGAATCTCATCATGCTCATCTCGAGAGACAAAAGTGTGGAAAGTGACACGACTGGGTGTGTACTGTGTAACTAGAAGGGTTTCAATTGCGCGGAGAAAGTGTGTGTGTGTGTTTGTGCGCCCCCAAAGGGCGAACGAGAGAGACAGAGAGAGAGAGAGAGAGAGAGAGAGATAGAGAGAGAGAGAGAGAGAGAGATAGAGACAGCAATTGAAAACTACCCGCTCACAACATCTGAAGGTCAAGGTCAAATAGGGGGGGGGGAGACACGTGAACAAAGATCGGGAGAGAATGATGGAGACCGCGATAAAACTGTATATAATTAAAGGAGAAATTTTGATGTGATAGTCATTCTTAAAGGATATTGATATCAGTGCTTTCTTGTGATGTTTTGTCTCTTCACGGAGGCCTAGGTATCACAGAAATCTAGCTTCATCTCTCCCTGTGTGATTTTTCTTTATATACCAATTTCTAAGTCTTCCTGACAAAGCGTTACACAATCTTATACAATGCTTCGTATAATGCAGGTGTCTTAGATTTCGTTTAAAAGCATACCGACCATGCAATGTATTGTTTAAAAAAAATAACCGACCAATTTCAGTCAATTTCTTTGATTTATATTAGAGTTAATAATAATAATAATACTATATGGCTTTTATTTAGCGCAACACCCAAGACTTTTTAAATGTGTCAATGGAACCCGCCTCAGTTAAATTGCTTACACCACAATTCCTTTTTCTGTTGCTGTGATTGATAAACCCGAGGCTATCTGTTATTTGGAATCCTCGGATAAACCCCATGCATTCTCTCATCTGACATCCAAACAAATTACCGGTAGTGAAGAAAGTAAAACTGTTAAGTGCCGTATATATGAAGTTGCTTGAGTAGTTTCACATTTTAAAGTTATCTGCAACGACATATCCGTTTCACTTATATTTATGCTCAAACCTCCTTTCTCTGTCGATCTATTTTATAATTTATATGCTTACCCCGTCTTCGATCTAGACTGAACTTTCCATACTTACGAACCTGTTTTTCGGTACAAAATCACTTATCTTTGTCTTCTCGCCTGATACATAATATATCCTATTCGGAACACACTCCACTATCTCTCTCTCTCTCTCTGTCTCTGTCTCTGTCTCTCTCTCCGTCTTTCTCTCTCTCTCTCTCTCTCTCTCTCTCTCTCTCTCTCTCTCTCTCTCTCTCTCTCTCTCTCTCTTCTCTCTCTTTGCCTCACCCTTCTTTATTTCTTCTCTTGTCTTTCTCTCTTCTGTCCCCCCCCCCCCCCACCCCATTTTTTCTGTCCATCTTTCTCCCCATTCACCTCTTTTTACGCATATCCGACCAGCAGTTACACGTCATTGTTTCTCATAAGTCTTCCTTTCATGAGTACAATCCAGACAATCAATCTTGCTCTCCCTCAATCACACAATATGCAGGATCGTGACATGCTGTTAAACCTCTCCTGCATGCGGAAACAGGTTTGTTTTGTTTGAACAACCATGGGTGTCATGAATGCCGCCATCCTTGCGCTCTTGATCCCCCATTCCTATCACGAGCAGCACCCACAGCTTATTGCCCTCTTCACAATGCACTCATCGCTATATGAACTAGAAAATCAATATCAATTATCATTTATTCCTATCTGCCCTATTGATACGTTTTCTGCACTGTGTAATGAACCTTATAGCCGAAAAAAATCCGTAGCTTCCTTAAATATTTGAGTTTGGGATATAAGCTGTTTTATAATATTATACGATATGTACTCTCATAATGGCCAATAATACATTTTTGGCTGTTATTAATGTTACTAAAATCAAAAGCTTTCGCGCATGCGAAGTACGAGAGAAATAAAAGGGAGAATTACTGGATTGTCTTGTGAAAATTTCTCTAAAATTCTTTGGCTCTTTTCTTTATCTATAATTATATTAAAACGTAAGAACAACGCAGCATTAGCTTACAACTCGTCATTGGCTTTCTTATTCTCTCATATCTTACACCGACTCGCAAGCTTACCGCAACTTTGTACTTACGGACTACAAGATTCTTTCTTTCTGACCTACGCTTTCAAAAATAAAAGGCAAAGTGACCATAAAGAAAAAGAACAACCTTGCAGTGAGAGTTAAATGACATTATTATTGAGCAACTTCCCATTGCACATTATTATCGATAATGACACTCTCAAGTAAGGATGAAGCGTACGGTCACCAGGGCGACGACCACTGTAAAGCTGACGATGATCGCGACAGGGCAGATAGGCTGACCACAGACGGCGAAGAACAAGCAGGCTGACAACGACGTAATGGACAGCGTCTCAGCAGCAGCTCATAGGTTGCCCAAAGACATGGGATTGACGGGCAGCGACAGTTACACAGCGCAGCACGAGTTGGGCGACTCGACAGCGACGGTTAATCGAATGTTCATACACAGTTGGAAATGCAGTTACGGTTCCTGATTAATACTAATAGTTAAATCCATGTGGTGGACGACAGGTAGGGATAAAACACTTCAGAAGAGGTCGAGCAAATCCACATTCACTATTGTGTTTGGACCCGTTGCTGTTTGGAGGCCAACAGCCTTTGATGGTTGCGATGGAAACAACCGCGGGTTGGTCGGACATGATAAGGTTGGCGGCCTCAACTTTTCCTCCAAATTGAAAAAGGGGTAAAAAATGTGGGTTTGGCTGTCGTTGGGATTCCTCTGTCAGGTCGCAGGGGTGGGAAGGACCCAGAGCGGATGGCGGAGTAGCAATTTCCTGGAAGATAACGGTGTGGCCGGACCTGGGGGAGATTCTGCCTTTTTGTTGTTTGGAGGCGGCTCGCTGGTTGCAGGGTGGTCGGGAAGACTGACTGAGCCAGGGGAGTCTTTCAGCATTGGGTGGGCGCCTTCTGCTGGTCTCATGGGTTGGGACAGGAAAGATATGCTGCCTTACTATCTTTTTCATTCTTTTTATAGGAGGGGGAGGAGTATGGTGGACGACCTATTCATGATTAGTTGGGTGTGCCTTGAATGCCTGCATCCTTTTTAACATATCAGGACCTCTAAGGGTTGGTGCAGGTATGTCGTCTAGCATTGGGATAAAACACTACATACATAAAGAGAGGGATTTAGCAATAGCAAGATAACACACAGCTCGGAAGATTACTGACTAAAAGCGAGGCAGGGCAGGCTAAAAAACTCAAACAACTCCAGAGGAGCATAACAAGTAGATCACACCTTTCCAAGGCAATATAAATTCACAGTACGCCTCTCCAAGGCAAGTACAAATTCACAGCAAACATCTCCAAGGCAAATAATTATAACTTCACAAATGACTATAGTGTTCTTGTTACAGGGAGATCCACTGACGCGTCGTAATACACGTCCTCTGGAATTGGAGGTATGAATCCCTTAACTCTGTCAAGAGAATAAAGAGAATAACGCAAAGTATCTGCAATCTGCTCCTGCCTCGTCTCCGGCTATAAGACAACTAATTTAGATTAGTATAAGTCCTAACAAAGAACGCAGAACAGCCTAGCTCCTCAACTACTAACACACGTGATAATACAACAATCACGCTTTCTTGTACTAAAAACTACTCTGACTACAATTTTGTCACAAGAGCATAATTATAAGGACAATTATAAAATACATCGATAAAATAAAACTAAAACTTACTCACAACTACATCTAATAAAACAGCTCTAAGCTAAATTTAGGTTTGGCATTTAAATTTAAAACAAAATGTAGTATTCAGAAGGTAAAACAAAATTTTAATTACTGTAGGCATGGAATTCCACTGCTGGAAGTCTCATAGTTGAAGCTGGTCAAGTTCTAACAATCGTAATACTTTTTAGCCCCTAGAAATGGCAATATTTAGTTTGTTCTGTGCTTGTTGAATCGAAATCTGTATAATGTGTCTGACCAAGTCACGACTATCCCGCAGCGGCTCTGGGGTCCCATCGCCGAATGAGACTTTTATTGAGACATTGGAAACGTTAGAAGAATCGAGAGAGCCTCACTTTTCATGACCGAATATTTGCCACATTTACTTTATGAACCCTAGTCTAAATTTTGGTTTTAATTTTCTTTTCTTGATACCATGAGCCTTTATTTAATTTCACACACTTTGTTAACTTTGAAAAGTCTCATCTTGTTATACACCATTAGGCTAGGAAAAAAATTATAAGATGTTTGTTTTTAAGTTATGTCTAACATATTCCACTATTTTCTGGACAGTATGCATCAAAATCAAACTTAAAAACAAACTACTAATGAAGGAAACATCGGAATACGGCCAACATAACACATAAAAAAGAAAATATTTTATATCAAGATAGGCCTATAATCTCTAACTCTGATAAGTAAGGGCCGTTTTTGAATAACTTTTTTATTTGAAGGACTACAGAAGCAAGTTACACATCAAATGAAAGCTTAGAGTCACCCTATCTGATGAACTATCATTTTTCAACATAGTCACCATCGCGTTCAATACAGAGGCGCCAGCGTTGTACAAGTTTTCGCATTCCGTCGGCGAAGAATTCTGGTGTCTGGGATCGGCACCAAGAGCGAACATCCGCCTCAACTTCTGCATCGGTTTCATAGTGATTTCCTTTGAGATGTTTCTTCAGCAAAGGAAATAAGAAAAAGTCAGACGGGGCCAAATCAGGACTGTATGTCGGATGTGGTATGGTAGGAAGTTCCAACTGCTGTAAAGCGCACTGGGTTTGGCGACTGGTGTGTGGCCGAGCATTATCGTGCTGGATGACAACGTCTTTGACTTTGTCCTGTCGAACCCGTCTGAGCACCAACAGAAGGTAGACGAAATGATTGTTGCAAATAGAAGAGTGAAACAAAAGACATTGCAAATGCGCTTGACATTTCAAAAGAACGAGTTCATCACATTATCACAGTCCACCTTGGTTACAGGAAAGTCTCGGCAAGATGGGTACCGAGACAGCTCACTGTGGAAATGAAGGCACAGAGGAAAACGATCTGTACACAACTGTTGGAAAGATTCACTCATGACGGCGAGCGTTTTCTGCGGAGCATCATCACTGGTGACGAGTCTTGGGTGCATCACTATGACCCAGAGAGCAAGATGCAGTCTATGCAGTACCGACACAAGAACTCTCCAGCCCCGAAGAAGTTCAAAGTCGTCGCATCAGCTCGAAAGGTTTTGCTGACAATATTCTGGGACATGGAAGGTATCGTCCATATTGAGTTTTTGGAGCAAGGCACAACAATAAATTCAGAGAGATATGTGTCAACTCTGCGTGCATTGAAGGGCCGACTCAGACGGGTTCGACAGGACAAAGTCAAAGACGTTGTCATCCAGCACGATAATGCTCGGCCACACACCAGTCGCCAAACCCAGTGCGCTTTACAGCAGTTGGAACTTCCTACCATACCACATCCGCCATACAGTCCTGATTTGGCCCCGTCTGACTTTTTCTTATTTCCTTTGCTGAAGAAACATCTCAAAGGAAATCACTATGAAACCGATGCAGAAGTTGAGGCGGATGTTCGCTCTTGGTGCCGATCCCAGACACCAGAATTCTTCGCCGACGGAATGCGAAAACTTGTACAACGCTGGCGCCTCTGTATTGAACGCGATGGTGACTATGTTGAAAAATGATAGTTCATCAGATAGGGGAGACTCTAAGCTTTCATTTGATGTGTAACTTGCTTCTGTAGTCCTTCAAATAAAAAAGTTATTCAAAAACGGCCCTTATTTATCAGCCTGCCCTCGTAGATAGATAGATAGATAGATAGATAGATAGATAGATAGATAGATAGATAGATAGATAGATAGATAGATAGATAGATAGATAGATAGATAGATAGATAGATAGATAGATAGATAGATAGATAGATAGATAGATAGATAGATAGATAGATAGATAGATAGATAGATAGATAGATAGATAGATAGATAGATAGATAGATAGATAGATAGACAGATAGACAGGCAGATACACGTATATAAAGATAGACATATAGATAGGCAGCTACTTAGACAGATAAATAGAGAGCGAAAAAAACAGAGAGGGGGTCACGAGAGAGATGTCTGGAGGTCGTAATGTGAAATTTCTGTCGCTTGTCTGTTTTATAAGGCATCCATTGGCTCAAGTGTCTGCACTTTGCACCGCTCATCTGAAGGCGCAGGGTTTGAATCCCAGAATAGGATCACGTTCCCCGCAAAGAAAAGATAAAAATGAAACCAGAGAGAAAGTAGTTGGAGCTTTGTGGTAGAGCGCTCAAGCGTAAAAGAAGACGAACTCACTTTAAGATTTGAACCTAACCTCTCAACTCTAGCGAAAAGAGATGGTTGGGACGTGTCCAGTAACATCGTATTGACACCGACCACACATTGAAATAACAACGTGGACTAGAACCCAGACCTTCTACACCGGAGGTCGACGCACTAACCGTAGCGCTAGCAGACGCTTCCTAGAAATCCAAACCCGATCTATGGAAGCACGTTATGGCAATATCAGTTATTACATTCTGCCAACATTACCAAAACAAAAACAATAAATAAACATGACTAACCCGAGCATTTCTAAGCATTCTGTAACACTTGTTTACCACTAATGTAGATTTGTATGGCTGGTTGCCATGGTGATGCTCTCTGTATTCAGTGCACTATCTGGTGTATTTGTATTTCTCTATTCGAGCTCGCAGGAGGATCTGTAAAGCTTCGGTCTGAGAGTAGAGGTCTGGCGTTAGCCGGGCCAGGAGTGAAAGTGAAGACGGTGACGGAATCTGCCCCGGTGTCCAATCACAGCTCTACCTTAGACTTGCCGAGCCAATGAAATATGAAAACAAAACCGCCATATTCGTTATTGCCATTATAATGAATTTATATTTCAACAATTATTGTTTGGCAGAGTCGTTCCACAAAGTCACATGTCACATCAGACACACCCATCGTTCTTTCTACAAATGCTCTAAGGTGCAGGTAGGTATTAAGAAGGATATGCTGAAAATAAACATTGGCAAACAACAAAGT
>RQTK01000418.1:364946-367446 GCA_003991915.1 Elysia chlorotica
AAGTAATAGTAATAATGATAATGGTAGTAATAGTAGCAGGACAATGGTGGTAGTAGTAGTAGTATTAGTGGTAGTATTGAGGGTAGTGGCATTAGTGAGGATGTGGGTGGTTGTAATGCTAAGAGTGACAGTGGTGACGGTGGGGACAATGGTTAATCTAGTGGAGGCAGAGTTAATAGCAATCGCAACAATAGAGACAATATTATGGTAATGATAGGGTTGGTAGTGGGGTGGTAGCATTAATGACATGGGTGTTAATAAATAGGGTAACGATAATCATACTGGAAAACCTAGCAGCAGGGATAATTAAAAACAAAAACAAAAAAAAACGTAACTTGTGCTGAGGTAGTATGAATCGCTATGGTGGGTAGATGGCGATCGTAGGAGCTGCAATAGCCACGGCCATATTGGGAATGGGGAACAATATTTAATTGGAATACCAATAGGGTAATACCCCCGGTTTTAACTATGCAGCCATATCAGGTGCACCCACTTTTTCAATCTCCCGCCTCATTAAAAAAAAAAATTAAATGTACAAACCCAAAATAAGAGGACCGGCCTCGTAGTAATAGAATGAACCAGCATAGGATCTATCATGTCTTGCCTTCCTCCTGAGCTTTTGTCTTCTGTCAACGCCGCCTGTCGCCGTATAGGATCCCTCAGGGGAACCTAGGACACGACCCGGAGAGAGGGAGAGAATTCTCTCCCTCCCTCTACAGAGAACTGAGATACTCTCGACCCGTGAGACTGGACACTTGAGTTTCCTCTGGTTAGACAGACCTGCCTGGACAGGAGCATCCGGTTACGTCACGTATCGAGTTCAGTCCCTGCTTGTAGTACTATGTTAACTGTTACACAGGTTTTCTTCAGTCCCTGCTTGTTGTACTATGTTAACTGTTACACAGGTTTTCTTCAGTCCCTGCGTGTAGTACTATGTTAACTGTTACACAGGTTTTCTTCAGTCCCTGCTTGTAGTACTATGTTAACTGTTACACACGTTTTCTTCATTCCCTGCTTGTAGTACTATGTTAACTGTTACACAGGTTTTCTTCAGTCCCTGCTTGTAGTACTATGTTAACTGTTACACAGGTTTTCTTCATTCCCTGATTGTAGTACTATGTTAACTGTTACACAGGTTTTCTTCAGTCCCTGCTTGTAGTACTATGTTAACTGTTACACAGGTTTTCTTCATTCCCTGCTTGTAGTACTATGTTAACTGTTACACAGGTTTTCTTCAGTCCCTGCGTGTAGTACTATGTTAACTGTTACACAGGTTTTCTTCAGTCCCTGCTTGTAGTACTATGTTAACTGTTACACAGGTTTTCTTCAGTCCCTGCTTGTAGTACTATGTTAACTGTTACACAGGTTTTCTTCAGTCCCTGCTTGTAGTACTATGTTAACTGTTACACAGGTTTTCTCCATTCCCTGCTTGTAGTACTATGTTAACTGTTACACAGGTTTTCTCCATTCCCTGCTTGTAGTACTATGTTAACTGTTACACAGGTTTTCTCCATTCCCTGCTTGTAGTACTATGTTAACTGTTACACAGGTTTTCTCCATTCCCTGCTTGTAGTACTATGTTAACTGTTACACAGGTTTTCTCCATTCCCTGCTTGTAGTACTATGTTAACTGTTACACAGGTTTTCTTCAGTCCCTGCGTGTAGTAGTATGTTAACTGTTACACAGGTTTTCTTCAGTCCCTGCGTGTAGTACTATGTTAACTGTTACACACGTTTTCTTCATTCCCTGATTGTAGTACTATGTTAACTGTTACACAGGTTTTCTTCAGTCCCTGCGTGTAGTACTATGTTAACTGTTACACAGGTTTTCTTCAGTCCCTGCGTGTAGTAGTATGTTAACTGTTACACAGGTTTTCTTCAGTCCCTGCGTGTAGTACTATGTTAACTGTTACACAGGTTTTCTTCAGTCCCTGCTTGTAGTACTATGTTAACTGTTACACAGGTTTTTTTCAGTCCCTGCTTGTTGTACTATGTTAACTGTTACACAGGTTTTCTTCATTCCCTGATTGAAGTACTATGTTAACTGTTACACAGGTTTTCTTCAGTCCCTGCTTGTAGTACTATGTTAACTGTTACACAGGTTTTCTTCAGTCCCTGCTTGTTGTACTATGTTAACTGTTACACAGGTTTTCTTCAGTCCCTGCTTGTAGTACTATGTTAACTGTTACACACGTTTTCTTCATTCCCTGATTGTAGTACTATGTTAACTGTTACACAGGTTTTCTTCAGTCCCTGTTTGTAGTACTTTGTTAACTGCTACACAGGTTTTCTTCAGTCCCTGTTTGTAGTACTATGTTATCTGTTACCCAGGTTTTCTTCAGTCCCTGCTTGTAGTACTATGTTAACTGTTACACAGGTTTTCTCCATTCCCTGCTTGTAGTACTATGTTAACTGTTACACAGGTTTTCTTCAGTCCCTATTTGTATTACTATGTTAACTGTTACACAGGTTTTCTTCAGTCCCTGTTTGTAGTACTATG
>RQTK01000418.1:369946-376272 GCA_003991915.1 Elysia chlorotica
TATTGCACCGTTAGAAAAGGGTTAAGCTTATACACGACAAGTCGCCAGGCCCTCTGGATTTCCCCGAACGCGTTGGGAGTGAAACTCTTCAAGGCGGAACCAAACCACGTCCACCGCTGAGTTAAAGTGTGGCACTCACTCACTCACTCACTCACTCCACGAGTATGAAGTAGACAGGCGTAACGGACACTTGCGGGCCCACTCGGTGGTCACATACTTACCAAGCCCTCGCTGTGTACGGTAGTCACATACTTACCAAGCCCTCGCTGTGTACGGTAGTCACATACTTACCAAGCCCTCGCTGTGTACGGTAGTCACATACTTACCAAGCCCTCGCTGTGTACGGTAGTCACATACTTACCAAGCCCTCGCTGTGTACGGTAGTCACATACTTACCAAGCCCTCGCTGTGTACGGTAGTCACATACTTACGTAAGTATGTCACTACCGTACACAGCGAGGGCTTTGTAAGTATGTGACTACCGTACACAGCGAGGGCTTTGTAAGTATGTCACTACCGTACACAGCGAGGGCTTTGTAAGTATGTGACTACCGTACACAGCGAGGGCTTTGTAAGTATGTGACTACCGTACACAGCGAGGGCTTTGTAAGTATGTGACTACCGTACACAGCGAGGGCTTTTACAAAGCCCTCGCTGTGTACGTCTGACGTAACGTCTGGAGGGCTGTGTCCTATTTCACATTGTTTTAGCATCTTTACTCCCTACAGTGCACATTCATTCAGACTATAACTTTTCCTTCATCTCTTTATCCGTCTCTCTCCCTCTCTTTTGCATCGCTTTTTTTTCTTCACTCCCTTCACACAATGTTCTGCATACCCACCCATGCTTCCTAGCACAGCTTCCATTTTCAGTACATTTTCCGGTGACTTCATTCATGTTTTGTTGCATCTCTCTTTTAATCATCTTATCTTTCTTTCTATCTTTCTCCAAATCTCTTCCACTTTTTCCATTCACATGTGTGTTTGTTTGCTGTCTGTTTTTTTTTTTTTACATCATTGCTCACCCCCCCCCCCTTTTTTTTCCCTCCCACTCACTTTAGAGAATTCTCTCCCTCTCTCCGGGTTTAACGTCTCCTAGGTTCCCTTGGGAGATCCTATACGGCGACAGGCGGCGTTGACAGAAGACAACAGCTCATGATGAAGGCAAGATATGATAGATCCTATGCTTGTTCATTCTATTACTACGAGGTTGGTCCTCTTATGTATGGGGTTCCCTATATTTTGGAGGTTCTAAAGTGGAAAGGGGGGATAGGTTGAGACAGATAAGACAAACCTTCCCTTCTACGCTGGGGGGACGGGTAAGGTTAGGTTTATACATTTAATTTTCTTTTTATGAGTGAGGCGGGAGATTGAAGAAGTAGGTGCAACTGGTATGGCTGCATAGTTAAAACCGGGGGTATTACCCTATTGGTATTCTAATTTAGTATTGTTCCACCATTCCCAATATGGCCGTGGCTATTGCAGCTCCTACGATCGCCACCTACCCACCATAGCCATTCCTGCTACCTCAGCACAGTTTTTTTTTTTTAAATTATCCCTGCTGCTTATTTTCCCATTATGATAATCGTTACCCTATTTATTAACACCGATGTCATTAATGCTACCACCCCACTACCACCCCTATCACTACCATAATATTGTCTCTATTGTTGCGATTGCTGTTAACTTCACTAAATTAACCATTGTCCCCACCGCCACCACTGTCACTCTTAGCATTACCACCACCCCCATCCTCACTACTGCCACTACCCTTGCGATTTTTTATTCTAAATCGTATCCTTGAAATGCTTTATTTCGCCAACAAAGGCTAACCTCTGATTGACCTACACACATGTAGATCTTGGCTACACAGATGTAGATCTAGGCTACACACATGTAGATCTAGGCTACACACATGTAGATCTAGGCTACACACATGTAGATCTAGGCTACACACATGTAGATCTAGGCTACACACATGTAGATCTAGGCTACACACATGTAGATCTAGGCTACACACATGTAGATCTAGGCTACACACATGTAGATCTAGGCTACACACATGTAGATCTAGGCTACACACATGTAGATCTAGGCTACACACATGTAGATCTAGGCTACACACATGTAGATCTAGGCTACACACATGTAGATCTAGGCTACACAGCTGTAGATCTAGGCTACACACATGTAGATATAGGCTACACACATGTAGATCTAGGCTACACACATGTAGATCTAGGCTACACACATGTAGATCTAGGCTACACACATGTAGATCTAGGCTACACACATGTAGATCTAGGCTACACACATGTAGATCTAGGCTACACACATGTAGATATAGGCTACATCTAGGCACATGCATCTCTTTTTCATGAATCTTATTTAATGACCCCATCCCTCCCAAAAGTATGGCTTCTGTTTTATCGTTATTGAGGAAAAGTCTATTTTTATCTTTGAAATACAATTTGTCATGGTTAAAATAGAATCATTTATCTTTGATGCCTCGTCAATATAGTAAAGCTGGCTGTCATCTGCATAAAAATGGTAATTGACACCACACTGGCTGATGACATTTGGCAATGGTTTCATATATAATGTAAATAAAATAGGACCTAGCACAGAACCCTGAGGCACACCATACTTTAAGTTATAACATTCTGATCTGACACCATCCACCACAACATACTGCTTGCGGTTTTGCAAATAAGATTCAAACCAAAGTAGTGCTTTCTCCAGTTCAACAAGTTCACGCACAATAAATATTGGTGGTTGTTTTTTTTTTACACCCACTTTGTTAAAACACTTGGTTAATTGTAAAAATCAAGAGATAAACCTAAGACTGCTTTAACTTATCAGAGCGACAGTTTTTTTTTGCCAACAATGCTCATAAAAATCACACCATTTTTTAGTTTGTTTTTTTTTTTTCAAAATTTATATCCTCTGAACCAATACAGAGACAATAAACATATTTGCATAACGGAATACTTTAGCTTTTTAACTTTGAAATAAAACGTGCATTTTCCGCCCAGGTCTAGACCTGTATGTACGCGATGTGAATCTAATGAGTTAAAAACTCAATCTCCTGTAAAAACAACTGGTCTAGACCTATATGTACGCGATGTGAATCTAATGAGTTAAAAACTCAATCTCCTGTAAAAACAACTGGTCTAGACCTATATGTACGCGATGTGAATCTAAACAGTTAAAAACTCAATCTCCTGTAAAAACAACTGGCGCTAGCAGCATGTGGCTCTATTGTCTTATGACTTTTCAAAATGCCCACACAAAACATTGCAAATAGCTGTTAAAGACAAAAACGAAAGAACAACACAAATGTTTACAATGATACCCTATAGGCGTGTTCCATGGCATGAAAGCGTTGGTGTATGTCTTCGTGAAAAGATTTTAATTCCTAAGGGCAGATTAAATATTCTACCGGGACATGAGATTGCGTGTAAATGTAAGCGTGTTTGAAATCTATCTGCGATCCTCCCGCTCTGTCCATCCCAAAACCCGCATGGATAATTACATCAAGACGTTTCGTTTAAGGAAACACGGATGTCACGTGGCCAGGGTCAAGTTCTGAGGGCCTGGTCGTTGTCCCTGGCCTCCCCCTTCACTCAGTGGAGAATTTGCGACAATCATTCCTAGGGCGAAAATGATGTCGATAGGACCGACCAGAGACCTTCCTGTGTCAGGGGCGTGCTTATGTTATCTTGCATCTTTACATGCGTGGCAAAGCTTATAGAACCCCCCCCCCCCCCCCCCACGCGTCTCCACCACACCAGATATTACGTGGGGGGCAAAACATATAGACCCCCCCCCCCCCCCTCCATAGCTTGACACACGAGTCAGAGCTGATTAGAGCTGAGCGGCCTGACACACACGCGCATTCTTTCAATTCTTTCAATTCTTGCCGTGCTGGGTAGGTCCAGGCTTGCTTTGCTGTTTGATACTTAGAAGTACGTAAGTATGCTGATCAGATAAGGAGAGAGTGAGTGGGGAGGGGAGACGGAAGACAGAAGGGGAGAGCGACAGGGAAGAAAGAGAGAGAGTAAAGAGAGAAAGGGAAGCGAAGGGAGAGAAAAGGGGTAGAGGGAGAAGGAGATAGGGAACAGAAAGAGAGAGAGGGGGGAGGGACGAGAGAGACGGAGTGAGAAAAAAGAGAGAGAGGGAAGAGAGAGAGGAAGATGCAGAGAGAGAAGGAAGAAACAGAGAGAGAGAGAGAGATTACAGAACAGGGATGGGCACATTTTTCCTGTCGCTTATGCAAGTAGGAAGCTTCTAGATAGGGAGAAGAAATATTCTGTGATGGAGAGAGAATGTCTCGGAATTGTTTGGGGTATAAAGAAATTTGCTTTGTATCTTTATGGTAAGCAGTTCACGCTTCAGACAGACCACCGACCCCTTGAATTTCTAAAGATTTCTAAATTTGATAACCCTCGTATCATGCGTTGGGTATTGGCTATGCAAAGTTTTGTTTTCAGAGTAGAACACATTAAAGGCAAGGATAATGTGGGAGCTGATTTTCTTAGCAGAGTTCCTGTATAATATTTTGAATACTTATTATTAAATGTAATGTTTAGATTGCATTGTTGGCATTGTTGTGAAGTGGGCAACTTCTGATATGCCTGTACCTATTGTAATATTTTATTTTCCGAAGTAATACTTTTATTGTTTGAATTGCCAGTATGTAATACTAATCGTAAAGCATGACTGCCAGTACGCCCACTTCAAGTAAAGGTCTCATAATGTATCTACTTTATTGATGATATTTGTATCAAGTGGAAGGCAGTATACAATGCTTTGGATGTGAGAATAAATTTTTAGGAAAAATTATTTTAAGTGGGGGGATGTGTAACGCTTTGTACTATAAGTTGATCTATTCATTTCCTCACCCTTTTTAGGTGCGTAACTTTTGGGTAGCGGATTGGCTAGATGTATGTACATTATCTTGTTTGTTGCATAACGATTGTATTTCAAGCCTAAGAATTTAGTTGTGAGTTTTGCTTACTGAACACAGCCCTTCTCGAATCTCCGGCTAGTTCTAGAATAGTAATGACCTCGTTACCTCTTGTTTACCTTTGTTTTTATTGGTTGATTAATTGCTAAAGAGTTGTACCGAGAATATTCTCTTATGATTTACATAATTCTTTTTCTGGATGATTCGACGAAACTTTGTATAAATAAGAATCTTAATTAGATTTAGATGAGTCAACATTGTTTTCCAGAGTCTAGTAATTGTACTATTCAGCCGTCCTACAAACATTGTAGAGTATAGCCCTTTTGTTGGATTAAACAATTTGAAATTGTTACTTGCGGACTTCGGATATATTTTCTATGGACGAGTCGTGTGATTGGCTGTGAATATTTTTAATACCGCTAGACAAACAGAGCCTAACAGATTACCACCATCACCAGCAAATCTGTTACAGGGATTAAGAAATATGAAGGATGTAGTAAGAAATATGGAGAAGGATGGAGTAAGAAATATGGAAGAGGGAGTAAGAAATATGGAGGCGGGAGTAAGAAATATGGAGGAGGGAGTAAGAAATATGGAGAGGATGGAGTAAGAAATATGGAGGAGGAGAGTAAGAAATATGGAGAAGGATGGAGTAAGAAATATGGAGGAGGGAGTAAGAAATATGGAGGAGGGAGTAAGAAATATGGAGGAGGGAGTAAGAAATATGGAGGAGGGAGTAAGAAATATGGAGGAGGAGTAAGAAATATGGAGGAGGGAGTAAGAAATATGGAGAAGGATGGAGTAAGAAATATGAAGGAGAAGGGAGTAAGAAATATGGAGGATGGAGTAAGAAATATGGAGGACGGAGTAAGAAATATGGAGGATGGAGTAAGACATATGGAGAAGGATGTAGTGAGAAAATGAGGAGGGAGTAAGAAATGTGGAGGAGGGAGTAAGAAATATGGAGAAGGATGGAGTAAGAAATATGGAGGATGGAGTAAGAAATATGGAGAAGGAGGGAGCAAGAAATATGGAGGAGGGAGTAAGAAATATGGAGAAGGATGGAGTAAGAAATATGGAAAGTATGTAGTAAGAAAATGGAGGAGGGAGTAAGAAATATGAAGGATGGAGTAAGAAATAATGAGAAGGATGAAGTAAGAAATATGGAGAAGGAGAGAGTACGAAATATGGAGAAGGATGGAGTAAGAAATATGGAGGAGGATGGAGTAAGAAATATAAAGGAGGGAGTAAGAAATATGGAGGAGGGAGTAAGAAATTTAAAGGATGGAGTAAGAAATATGGAGAAGGATGGAGTAAGAAATATGGAGAAGGATGGAGTAAGAAATAAGGATGGAGTA
>RQTK01000419.1:4901-58024 GCA_003991915.1 Elysia chlorotica
AGGTACGGGGGGTGAAGAATGGATCTGTGTGGGGACAGTTGGAATTGTGTTACATTTTCTGTTTATTTTGTGTATTACTATTGTAATTTTACTTTTAGCAAAAGAAATAACCTAGGATTTCAGGTTTGTGGTCACTTTATTTAAATGTATTGCTTACGGTCGTAAAATGGAAATGTTTTTGAAAATAATATACAAATCCTGTTATTTTTTTCTTTAGTTCAACTTTAAGATAGCTCCAATTGTTACTTGAATACATTTCTAGACGTCAATAGTTTTGTTTGATTTTGGGTAGAATCTAATTTGTATTTTAATTTTTTTTTTTTTTTTATGATATAAATTTTGATCTTTCCTCATCAGTAATAGCCTTATCCGTGAAAAGTACCTTTGTAAACAGTGTGGGGTTACCAAATAAAAACAATCCTCTAAATAATTTGCTTGTGAACCGTCAGTGATGACTATTGAGCATTGTAACAGAACAATTATGAGATTCCAATCTTCCTCCCCGCTGTTGATTTTCCAGGTGTGTCAGATCAGCGCCCAGAAGGAGGCTAGGGAGGACTTGATCCAGAGGTTCACGTCTATAGAGGACCGCCTTAACAGCCTCAAGGTGGAGAATGATGAGGTACGTGGCACTATCATATATATATACCTCAAAACAGTAAAGGAAAAAAAACAAGACAGAAAAATTTAGTATTGTGCTGACTTTAATGCAGAGTTCATTTTTTCTTTTAAAGTTTATTGTTTTTTTGCAGGGTTTTTTTTGCAACCTATGACTTTTCACTTTAGTTGATTTAGACTTGGCCAGACAGTTTTATGTTCTAGCAAATAAATTCTGTGATCTGACAGAAAAGTACTGGTAAGTAGAAAATACATTTAACTAACGTTTAGCTAGTTCCCATAAGTAGATTAAAATATGCTTAAGTGAAAAGGTTCTGAAAGATAATTGCTCGCTGTGGGATTATGACCCTCTACTTAAGATTGTGCGAGCACTAAACAGTACGGAGAATTCAGGTTTTCTTTTTGTCATGAGTATCTTTGACCGATGTTCTGTCCAGATCTGGAAAACTCTGGAGACGACGGAGAAGACTCTGGTGGACGTGATCCAGGTCGGGGACTACGACATCACGAAGTACTTCAACACGGAGGAGCCAGCGCCGCCAAAATCTCCGCACGAACAGGCCAAGGTCCGCGCCGATCGCCTGGAGACGGAGTCCTACTACCTAGCGGTGAGGATTTGGGGGTATAGGGTGTTAAGATTTTTTTACTGCAAGTACAATTAGAGTTGTAACAGGGTCCAGGGATCTTTAATAGTTAATAACTTTGTTTAGTTCAGAGGACTAATTTTTCTTCTGTCCAGATCTGGAAAACTCTATCTTTGACCGATGTTCTGTCCAGATCTGGAAAACTCTATCTTTGACCAATGTTCTGTCCAGATCTGGAAAACTCTATCTTTGACCGATGTTCTGTCCAGATCTGGAAAACTCTATCTTTGACCGATGTTCTGTCCAGATCTGGAAAACTCTTTTTATCTTTGACCAATGTTCTGTCCAGATCTGAAAAACTCTATCTTTGACCGATGTTCTGTCCAGATCTGGAAAACTCTGGAGACGACCGAGAAGACTCTGGTGGACGTGATCCAGGTCGGGGACTACGACATCACGAAATACTTCAACACCGAGGAGCCAGCGCCGCCGAAATCTCCGCACGAACAGGCTAAGGTCCGCGCCGATCGGCTGGAGACGGAGTCCTACTACCTAGCGGTGAGGATTTGGGGGTATAGGGTGTTTAGATTTTTTTACTGCAAGTACAATTTGAGTGGTAACAGGGGCCAGGGATCTTTAATACTTGATAACTTTCTTCAGTTCAGTTCAATGAACTAATTTTTCATGACCAGAAATTGCGCCAGTACAATCTGAACTGTTTATTGGGCCAATGGCCTTTAATACTAAAAAAAATCTTTGTTTGAATCAGTTTGATAGTGTTAATTTTGTACAGCCAGAAATTCCATAAGTAAACTTTGAGCTTAAAATATGCTAGGGGCATTTAACACTAAATAAGCTTTATTCAATCAGTTCAATGTACTAATTTTTTATAGCCAGAAATCCTGTGAGTACATTCTGAGCTGTGAGATAGACCAATCAATGACCTTGATAACAAACTGTATTAATAGTAAACTCAGTTATACGTAGGTCTCTAATTATTTTTTCTGGACCATAAATCCTGTGACCACATTCAGAGCTGTGAGAGGAACCAATGACCTTGATAACTAACAAACTTAACTAAACTCAGTTATACGTAGGCCTCTAATTATTTTTCTGGACCAGAAATTCGGCGAGTACATTCCGGGCTGTGAGATAGACCAATCAATGATTTTGATAATAAACAAACTTTTATTAAACTCAGTTACAGTAGATGTACTAATTTTTTTATAGCCAGAAATCCTGTGAGTACATTCTGAGCTGTGAGATAGACCAATCAATGACCTTGATAATAAACAAACTTTATTAAACTCCGTTATACGTAGGCCTCTAATTATTTTTTCTCGACCAGAAATTCCGGGAGTACACCCTGAGCTGTAACCGGCTGGCGCGGCTCCAGTCCAAGTTCTCGGCCATCCAGAAAGCGCTGGGAGACAACCAGAGCGTGGGGGCGGGTCCCACCAGCAGGTCTGTCACGGAGGAGCACGGCTTTGGGTTGGTCTGGAAGGGCGTTTCGTTACCCTCCCTTTTTATTTCCTCACCCTCCGTCCTCTGGAGTTTTTAGCTCCACTCCGCCTTGCTGCTTGGCTTCCTCACCCTCTGTCCTCTGGAGTTCTAGCTCCACTCCGCCTTGCTGCTTGGCTTTCTAGATTTCTCTGCTTGCAATCTGTGTTGCTGATTTTTTTTCTGTGAAGTTAATCAATTATTTTGTCACACTCCCATTCTCCTTCCTCTGGAGTCTAGCTAAATGCTTCTTGCTTAACTTTCTAGCTTTGTAGATTTTTCTGCCTGCATTATAAAGTTGCCTTTTTTTCTGTGTTTCAAGTTCATCTTTTTCTCAAACTCTCTTTCTATTTTCTCCATTTTCTTCTTAAAGAGTTTTAGATTTGTAGTGTCTTGCTTTTACTTTCTAGGGACCTTAAGTACAACGTAGTACAAGTAGCTTACAACTCTTTGTCAGGATATGCAAACAAAGGCTGTTTTACTTACAGCCATAGATTTCCAGGTTTCTCTGCCTATCATATAGTATTTTTGTCTGTGCATTTAGTTTGGTGTTTTTTCACCCTCCTTTTTTGTTTCCTGCTTCCTCCTCGGGACTCTTTAGCTTTGCCCAGTCTGGCTTTGCTTTTGAGATTTTTTTCCTAATAATTTTGAATAACACCTACTCATTTACTCTTCACTCACTTTGTGGCTAGAAGCACAACTCTGTTCCTACTTTGCTCTGTCATTTCTTGCTTTTTAATATTTGTATTTTTTATATTTAAACATCTTGGCTTTACTATTCTTTAAGTTTTTTATTAATTTTTTTAGTGATATTATATTTTTTCTTTGCACATTAGTTTGGCTATACGTTTCTTTTCATTAACTTGATAAGAAGTTTTTTGTTTATTTTTCTTTTGCTTGGCACTCTTCAGTCAACTGTACTTTCATATGTAGATATTTTCTTAGTCTTGTTTCAGCACAAATCAAATCCATTACTAAAACCCTACTATTGACTTTTTTGTTTGCTACTTTGGTTATGGCCAAGTGTGGGGGGTTTTTTTGTCTAACAAATTACGCTTTTTTTTTTTTTTTTTTATTTTCTTTTAAAATCTAGAATATCTAATAAGCCCGATAATTTGAGGAGCCTTGCACTTATTTCAAACATTTTGTACCTTTTAAAAGTCTTTGCCTCTTTATCTTTTTTTGTTTGTTTTCAATTCAAAGTTTTTCCTTCAAGATATGCCTGTGTATAGCTCAGGTCCATAACCACTTTATTTATCTGAACAGCAATTAGAACTTCTTTTCTATTATTTTTAATTAGAATGAATAAGTTTTAAGGGAAGTTCGTAACTTTTTTGGCCTCAGGCTGTAATTTCACTTCTTCGTGTGATAAAACACTGTATGTGTGTGCACCCATACTACTTTGAATTGAGTTCTTTTCACTGCTAATGTGTCAAAAATTTATGAAACTTTTTAAATACTTGAATTGGCATTAAAGTATTATGGAATAATTATCATCCTTCTTGATCGTCTTCAAAATTTGTTACAATAATTATAATTGGAAACTGTTCACTCTCAAATATGTAGCAACATTGTAGATTGTTATTTTGAAGAAATCATTTAATGTAGATTTTTTTTTATATATAACAAGTAAATCTAATGCCATTAGTTTTTATATAGTAAATGTCGTATTTAATTTTCAAAAAGCATGGAATTATCATAAAGGACTTTAACATCTCTGATAAGACAGTTTTGAAGAAAACATTTTGTCTTGGAAAAGTTTTCAATAAAGATCAAAACAATGTCAGAAATTATTGAGTTTCAAACATGCTTTTTAAATAAGATTTTAAAGTGTAAACATGGTAAATGTGTGAATATCAGGAGATCTGTTATGATTAACTGACTTATACAATTCAGTGCACTCCTCACCATTAAACTTATATTGTAATGATACGATATATATAGTTAAGATCATCAAAATGAAACTAGAAATATAGTTGAGATTATCAAAATGACAACTGGAAAACAAAATTATGATACACAGCTAAGCTTATATAAACGTTCCTCATTGCAACTATGTTGTATTCTGCTTGTTTCCGTGACCAGACCCCCGGCGCCCCCTCCCAAGCCGAAGAAGCGGAGAATCGGCCACCACCCGTTGGTCGGGCAGCCCAAGCTGTTTGGCGGAAGTCTGGAGGAATATCTCGAGGTAAAACTTTGTCATGGTCCCGTCTATGAAGACATTTTAGTTTTTTACTAATCTCAGGTGTTTTGAATTGTTTACGTTTACCTTAACAGGTCACCCCTGTGATAGCTCAAGGTTGACCTCACAAACATTGAATGCAGCATCAGCTTGAAGCTTGACATTTCTTTCCTGGTGCAGATTATTTTTTTTTTCAAAATAGAATATTGGCAGGGCTGTTGTGATTATCATAAGAATTAAGAGCAATATGGGGAAAGGGAAATAGGTTATGCAGTATTTTACTATTCAGACATTGAAGCTTGAAACTAGTATTCCAATATGCATAACAATTAAAAATAATAAAATAACAAAGATTTGTGAAAAGAGTAACCAAAAAAAACATTTTAGCATGACAAAAAAGATAATTTCATAAGTTCATAATAGTTTGCAAGCAATAGGTAAAATAAAAAATATTTTACAATCGTGATCGCATTGTTTCATGCTTTTTCTTCCAGACTTGATTAAAAGATGTAGATTTAATAATAATTGTTCTAAAATGTTGATTCATTGTTCTCTGAACCCCTACAGGCTATAGGTCAGGAAATCCCCCTCATCATCAAAAGCTGTATCAGAGTCATCAATCTCTATGGTGAGTGTAGTCCTCTCTATCTTGTATATTAAAACTCTCATGGCTTGGCTGTAATAACAAGCTATATATTATCACTGCACTGTCTGAGTAGTACAGTATTTGTTTTTCCTTGCTATTGAAAGATTAGTTTCAATATTTCTAAGGTGGTCATCTTACCATGATCAATCTTATGTCTGCGATTTTTTGTTTAAATCAGTTTATTTAGAGACATCATTAATATCATTATCAATATCATCTTTTTTATTGTTATCAATCATCATCATTATCAACATTTTGTCATTGCTATCAACATCATCGTCATCTTCATTGTTATATTATACCTCGCTGACGTTATGAACGCCTTTATTATATTTCTTAGAAATGTGTTTAGGTTATCGTAACCAAGAAATATTCATGATTACCCTGGTATACATCAGGACTAAAGATACAGTTTTCAAACTAAGTACACCCCTCCACCTTCTCCCCTCCCCCTCACTGAGCAGGTCTTCACCACCAAGGAGTGTTCCGAGTGTCTGGTGCCCAGGTTGAAATCAACCAGTTCAAGACTGTCTTCGAATCAGGTCAGTCTTGCAATGAACAACAGTCTGAACTTAATGTTTGGATTGTTCAAGACTGTGTTCGAATCAGGTTAGTCTTGCAATGAACAACAGTCTGAACTTAATGTTTGGATCAGTACCACTTGCTGAAATTTATGTCTAGTTTACTTCTCTATTGAGAAGGTAAAATCCTTCAACTAATAAATTTGTGTATAATTTATTGCAAAACTTCACTGATCTGACACATTAAGCAAAGGTATTTTCTCTGTGTTGGAAAGTTTGGGAAGGTTAAGTTTTTGCAACCAATCAGAATGAAGTAATGCCAAATTTTACTAACTTCGTAGAAAAAAGCAAGAAGTGACTGTTAATTTATATCAAGGATTCAAGACAAGCTACTTTAAACCAACCTCTACCTTAATAAAGAAGTATATGAAATGTTTAATTAATTATAGATTTGTTTCAATAATTTGTTTTTTACATTTTCGCGTGTGATTGTGTTTGTGCAGGAGAGGATGCCCTGGCGGATGTCGTGGACGCCAGCGATATCAACTCTGTGGCAGGGGTTCTCAAACTGTACTTCCGTGAGCTGAGAGAGCCCTTGTTCCCCCTGCACCTCTTTGATGCTCTTGTGGAGTGTACGAGTGAGTAAATAGCATCACTGTTTTCAGTTGATCTTTCTTTCATAGCATGATATCAGTTTTTCATTTTGCCTTGTTTTTTGTTTTGTTTTCAGTTTGAAAACAAAGACTTGAATAACTTTCTTTATTTTTTGAAGGTGCATATGATAACAGTATTTCAAATTTGGTTTCTGTGATGATTATGCTGGTCTTATCACAGTACTAGCATTTTACTCCTAGTCTAGTCTTTTTTTTTATTTCTACCCATGGAAGGGAATAAACCTCTTAGGGACCTATATGATGCTCTTACTAGGTACGGCATAAATTTCTATAAAAGCACTTAACCCTTGTGTCACAAAGGGATTATTAAGCTAATTTATTTTTGTCTTACATGTTTTTGTCACACAATCACCAATGAGTATTAAGTTTGATTGTCACATATGTTTTTGTCACACAAGCTTTAATGAGTATTAAGTTTGATTGTCACATATGTTTTTGTCACACAAGCACTATGACTAATGAGTACTGATTTTTGTCCCCATTTTCCCCAGGAGAGAAGGAGGTGTCCAAGTGTGTGGAGAGAATCAAGGATCTCCTGTCCGGCGTGAACCGGGCTATCTTCGTCGTCATGAGATACCTGTTCGCTTTCCTCAACCAGTGAGTCCAGATCTTTCTTGATGGGATCTGAACGTTAGAAATATGTTTGACAAGATAGCTGTTTGTTGTTGTTTCGTTGTTGTTTTTTAAGTGGACTAAATTCCATAACATAAGAAGAAAAGATGTTTGTTTGGGTGTGTATTATTCAAGTTAAATGAAATTGCTTAGAGGAAACATAATTATTGAGGTCTATGTATTTTTAAGTTTTAAATTTGTATACCTGAGCGAAGCTTAACTGATTTAAAAAAAATTTACAAGCAAAAAGATTTTATTTTATTCTCTTCACTAGGTAAATTATTCTTTTTCTTTTGCTGTAGCTGTTTTATCCATGAATCAAATCTCGTATTTGACCCTGGAAGAGATGTTATGGACGTTTAAAAAAGACAACACCTGCTTTCAGCTTACATGCACCTTTTCTTCCATAAATTCTACGACTAATATATAACTTGTAACATGTGATTCAGTTGGCGGCCGTGAGATGCTGTTTTTCTTCCATACAGCCCTGAACTTAGGTGTGTTAAACCTCAATCCTATTTTATTTTCATTGGTTCCGTTTTTCCCCTCAGTGTGACGGAGTACAGCGACGAGAACATGATGGACCCCTACAACCTGGCCATCTGCTTCGGGCCGACGCTGCTCCCCATCCCGCCCGACCGCGACCAGGTCACCTTCCAGGCCAGCGTCAACGAAATCATCAAGATCATCATCTGTCACCAGGAGGAGATCTTCCCCAACGACGGCGGAGAGATCTACGGCAAGATATTCCTCGACAGGTACCGTAGCAAGTGGAGAGTTGGTTGCTAAATGTTGAACATTATCACTATACAGGCTATAATGTGGATGCATACAATTTTAGGGAACAAAATTGGAGAAATGAATTTTTTGAATCAGGGACTTCCTTATTGTGAGACGAACATTCTAACAATTGGGCCAATTGGGCTCTTTCCTCAATAGATACATTCAGAAGTGGTTGAGAAATTCTTGTAGTGGAGATGCGTTGAGTTGGTTGCCTGATGTCCAACATCGGCACTATACAGGCTATAATGTGGATGCATACAAGGACTAACATCTGAAAATTGTACATGCAACACAGAAACAGTGCTGGGATACCATGACTCCTGTTGTAGCTGGTCATGTTATACTGACACCGACCCAACTTTTAGGGAACAAAATTGGAAAAAAGTTTTTGAACTAGCGACTTCCTGATTGGGAGACGAACATTCTAACAATTGTGCCAGTTGGGCCCTTTACTCAATAGATACATTCAGAAGTGGACATTGGCAATAGATATATATATATACTTTGTGCATTATGGTTGTTTCTCAGTAGATTTTAGGATAAATATTCTACAGGATAAAGAGATAGTACTCACAGATTGCTCCATAAAAAAAAGAAAAAGATCCAAATCGTTTGAAAAAAAAAAGATATTTAAATGGCAGGTTGCGTTTTACTAAGTATTTTTTTTTATTTAGAAGCACACAGTTGCACTTTCTCTATAAAGAAGCTCTTAAATATTGGGAGAGTGAGAAATAGTGACAGACACACAATATTGACAGTATGGGAGAAAGAGGAAAAGAGTGATGAGAGGGACATAGAAGGAAGGCAGATGGAAAGACAGAGCCATTGTGGTAGAACCTGGTGCCATCCTCTAGCCTTGCAATGTAATCTGAATCTGCTGACTTTGTGTGTACCTCCATTCAGACGAGACAGCGTGATGGTGGACGATGAGGAGACGAGCTCGGTCCCCAGTGATGACGAGGAAGGTAAGAAAACTAAGACCACTCCAGTTCTTTCATTCCACTCTACAGTAGTGTTGTAGTGTGTTTCCTTCTTGTTTCTATTTCTGCTCTTTCTTTCTTTCTTTTACTCTCTACAGATGCTGATCACAAGTATTTAACCTTTTCTTTTTTTTTTTCTTGCTATTACAGAATACGTCTAGGCTTTGAAATCTAGTCCCAAAAAAATATTCCCCAGAATTTTCGAAAATTTAATTATCTTTGTTGATTGAGGGTTTAGGACACTTACGTAGATAAATATTCTGAAGCGTTTTAAAATTTTTATTTTCTTTTGACAAAGTCCATCTCTATAGCAGTTCAACTTTTGTCTTGAATCGAGTTAAAATTTTAGTGCTACCATGAAGAAACTCTTAAAGTTACAATTAAATATATTTACTTGGAAAATCATATAATTTTAGACTAATCTCATAAAAGCCAGTGGATGCATACAAGAACTAACGTCTGACAATTTTACATGCTGCAACAAAGAAACAGTGCTGGGTTACCATGACTTCTGTTGTAACTGGTCACATTATACTGACACCAACCCGGCTGTTAGGGAACAAAATTGGACAAATAATGTTTTTGAAGAGTGACTGCCTTATTGGCGGACGAACATTCTAACAATTGTGCCAGTTGGGCTCTTTCCTCTATAGATACATTCAGAAGTGGAAGAAAAAATGTTGTGGACATCGCCATCTGCAATAGATATATAATGAGCATTATGATTATTTCTTAGTCGATTTTGAAATGAATGTTCAACGGGACAAGGAGATAATACTCACAGATTGCTCAGTAAAAAAGGAAAAGATCCAAATCATTTGAAAAAAGAAAATAGATATATTTGAATGGCAGGTTGCGTTTTACTAAGTATTTTTTTTTATTTAAAAGCACACAGTTGCACTTTCTCTATAAAGAAGCTCTTAAATATTGAGAGAGTGAGAAATAGAGACAGACACACAATATTGACAGTATGGGAGAGAGAGAAAGAGAAAAAGAGTGATGAGAGGGACATAGGCGAGAGGCAGATAGAAAGACAGAGCCATTGTGGTATGTGATAAGAACTGGTATCATCCTCTAGTCTTGCAATGTAATCTGAATCTGAATCTGCTGACTTTGTGTGTACCCCCATCCAGACGAGACAGCGTGATGGTGGACGATGAGGAGACGAGCTCGGTCCCCAGTGATGACGAGGAAGGTAAGACCACTCCAGTTCTTTCATTCCACTCTACAGTAGTGTTGTAGTGTGTTTCCTTCTTGTTTCTATTTCTCCTCTTTCTTTCTTTCATTCTTTTACTCTCTACAGATGCTGATCACAAGTATTTAACCTTTTCTTTTTTTTTTCTTGCTTTCACAGAGTACATATAGGCTTTGAAATCTAGTCCCAAAAAATTATTCCCCAGAATTTTCGAAAATTTAATTATCCTTGTTGATTGAGGGTTTAGAACACTTATATAGATAAATATTCTGAAAATTTTTTTTTAAATTTTTTGTTTTGTTTTGTTTTGACAAAGTCCATCTCTATAGCAGTTCAACTTTTGTAGTAAATAAAGTTAAAATGTTAGTGCTACTATGAAGAAACTCTTAAAGTTACAATTAAATATGCTTGGAAAATCATATAATTTTAGACTAATCTCATAAAAGCCTTGTTTTACAGCATACATATGTATGTTTTATATCTTTCAAAGAAAATTGTTTTAAAAAAGTTATCTTAAGTTTGAATTGTTTGAATTTTTTGTCCAAAGTGACACAAATTTAAAAAGTCTTTTTATGATTGAGTTTGGTATTTCTTTTTATTTACTAGTGATGACTGCCTTGGCATTAATCTGAATCTATTTCTATGTATTGTCTCAGATTTCAAAGCTCTCTTTGTGAATTCTGTATTTCCAACCTGTCCGCTTTAGTCTGTCTGTCTGTCTGTCTCTCTGTCAGCGTCATTGGTTACGATGGTTGCTGCCCCACTTGATGCTCTGTCCGCTTTAGTAGGTTGGAAAAAAAAAGTTTCACTGGTATCTTTTAAAGTGATACAAATCGAAAACTAGAGATTGTGGAGAGTTGGACTGTAACATAATACTCAAATTTCTAATAAAAAACATTTTCAGTTATCAAAATGTGTGTTATTTTTAGGAAAGTTATGATAATATACCAAAAGCTCTTACTTAAACACCACCTAAAGTTATTTTTAGTTTAATACAACATTCCCTACTCTTTGTTTAAAAATCCAAGTTGGTTCAATGGTTCAAATATTCCCTAAGGGGTCCTCAAATCTGATTTCCTTTTTAAATTTTTAATTTTTATTTAAACTATTTTTTTCTGCTTTCACCTTCAGTTTCATAGTAGTGTGAAATTTGTGAAGTTCTTGTTGTCTTTGATTGATTTCGTCTCTCTTTGCTTTCAATTCTCTATCCAATACCTTTACTTTCTAACATCTTGAGTTTGACTTTTTACTTTTATCAATAGCCGCTGTCTTCAAAATTATAACATCCTCACTTCTTTCTTTTAACTCAAAGATTTTTTTTTTTAATGTAATATTTTATGAATGATGAAATATCTTTAGTTTCCCATGATGAAATATCTATACTATAGTTTCCCTGGATCTTTCTTCCATGGAGGCTCAAAATTGACGTGATCGCTATATGAGTTTGTTAATTCATCTTTTTAGGTTGGCCTTAATGCATCCCTCAATTATTATTTAAAATTTTAAGACTCAAAATAGTTTTTAAAATCAATATATTTGTGTTTGTGCGGTTATTCTAGTTTGGTATTAAAAAGAAAAAAAAAGAAAAACTTTAGTGAGTGTCGGATTATTCATCTCGTCTTGGTTTCCATTTGATACTTTCACAGAATCCTACTTTGGTAAGGCAGAAGAAAATTTACTGTGTTTGTGTGTCTGGGTATATCTGTAATTTGAATGATTCAGAATTCTCTGTTGAATGTTGTGTATGCCTGTCTTTCTGTGATCTAATGATGATTCTCATGTGATTTTCTTCGCTTGTGATTTCTGTTTTTGGCATTGTGACTACACCCCTTCTTTCCTTGATGTCGTCTTAACGCCTTTATGAAAGCAGTTTCACTGGTGTCGCTGTTTTTGCTTTGCATGTAATGCTTTGTTGATGCCCAAATTGACTTAATGGGTTATAGGTGGGTTTTTTTTGTTATTTTGTTTTCACTTTTAATAGTAACTTTTTGATTCTTGGCTTACCTTTTCAAATTGCCATTAAAGGAATTAACAGGAAACAGGTCTTACTTTTTTTTTTTTAATTTTTTTTTTCAAACTCTATCCATTGCACTGGTTTTTGGTCATGCTTCGTGGTCAAAAGAAGTTCACTCAAGATATGTTTCAGAGAATAGTCTTTCAAAAGTACATGAACCGTTCATTGTTGCATTACATTTAAAGATAGACATTTTGTTCATTGTTTTTCCCAGTGCAAGTTTAACCTGCTTCCACTTTTGATCTCACAGCAACCACACTTTTCTTTGCATTAATGTCTTGAGAATGAAATCTTCGAGCAACTTCATCACAATCCGCCTGGCTCTCACTTATTTTTAATGATGATATTATGTCATGTTAACAATAGTGAAAATTTCTGAGTTTATAGAAAAGTCATGGTCGCCGTTGAAATATCCATTGGGGTAAGAAAGAAAAAAAGAAGAAAAAAAAATGTCAACAAGAGCCATCTTACCAAACATCAGAGTAATAAGAGAAACAGTTTTGCCATTTCAAATAAAGAATGTTCAATACTTTTTTTTCCTATTGATATTGTCCCTGGTAATTTACATAATCACTCCAGTCCTGTTTGGCTTATCAATTGTTGTTTGGGTTTATTTATTTATGCCCAAAAGTTTGTTTTGATACCGTTAATCAAAGTATGATATAGGAGAATTCATATGGGTTTGTTGAGAAAGTTGTAATAACACTAATTCACCTATTCCATCAGTATTTTAATAATGCATGTTACTGATTTAGTCTACCTTCAATTTTATCTCATTTACATTATTTTTTACTTTTGATCCGGGTGTCAAAGATTTTTTCTTAAACCAGCTTCATTGAATTTTTCACATTTTTTTTCCCTGATTTGTATTAGAAATGGAAAAGGTGGGAGTTTTGAGCTCCATATTGATAGCACTAAACTCTTCAGTTTTATTTGTATCAATGGATCCCAGTGTTGTTGAGAAAGTTGCGAACTCGTTTAGTTCCTTGTGCTTTTTGAATATTCTAAATTCATTCGTTTCTGACAAAGTGTTAATTTTTAGATAATGTATTTTTTTACTCCATAAATTATTATGGGTATTGGGAAATAATTACAAAAAAAAAATACTCAAAAGGACATAAAATTCATATGAACGATGGGTGAACTAAGTTCTGATCTGCTTTTAACATTTTGTTACCTGTACTGTGCCAACACTTCCATGTTGCTTATAAAAATCACTTTAAAAATTTAAAGCGCCACAATGTCCTATCCATCCTGAGCACATTGTCTGAAAGTGTTTTCAAGTTGATAGGCTCTGTCTCAGTGTCTGAAAGTGTTCAAGCTGATAGGTTCCTTGTTGTACTCAAGCAGGACAAATGTTTATTGACAGGTCAAACTTTTCAACATACAGAACTGTGGTGTCAACCTTTTTACAGATTTGTTTGCTTTGGTTCCCATGCCATGTTATACAAAATGCTCTTAGTAGGATAGCGTTGAAATGTTGTTGGCGTGTTATTGTAGACCTTTAGTAATTAGTTCTAGATGAAATATCCGAAACGGGAAAGTTAGTCTATTTGTACGATGATTACTAAAATGATGATCATTGCTTCTGACAAAACTTGATGTCTTAACATTTTGTGGAATTCTAATCAAGGCTAGGTGCAGATAGAATGTTTTATTTGTCCGTCATTGTGAACTAAATTTTAAACAGGTAAAAAAAGAAAACCATATCCATCACATGTAACCCTTTTCTTGAGTCCTATGAACTGCCCTGTGCAACACCACAAACACATTGCTTTTTGCACACACTTTGGTTTTATGCTATGATGTGATCTCAGAAAGTGCTCGTTATTGCCTGCCATCATTTTCAAACGATGAGATGTAGAAATACATTAAATTTTCACTGATGACATGTAGAAGTTCATTAAGATATATCCCATACCATGATACAACCAGCTTTCAGTCCTAACTCCTTTAACAGCCCATAAGAATTAAGATGCTCTGTAATTTAGTGCTTCATTCAATAAGAAATCAATATATAGATCTTGTATTGATGTTTTCTGATACTGCTTGATTACTGCAACCAACATGTCACGTTCTTAATATTGGTTTATTATATTATTTTTATCTTTAAAAAAAAACTCAATATATGTATCATAAAGTAATCATGAGAACTCAAAACTGCTGATGTGATTGTTGATATTATTTATTTTAAAGTATTTTTTGGTGCAGGAGAGTTGGACATATTTGTTGTTGTTTTTTCTTTATGGGTAGATTTGCTGTCAAAGTAGACACACATTTTCTTAGAATCTTTCTACAATTATAACAATAATTCAGAACAGAAAAAATAGACACAAGCCTATCCTTAGTTGAATTTATTTCCCTCACAAAAACCCAGGTTATGTTACCTGTTAAAGCAGCCTTTAATCAGACTGTTTGAGAAAGGATTACCATACACAACACGGACTAATAGGTCTATCTCTGAGAGCTCATACAGTTATGTACGCTTGGATCTATCTGTAAAGATAAACACTAATAGATTAATGGCTTAGAGTTAGATAGAGTTAAACCAACGTCCAATGTAGGCCTATGACTTGAGACATACAAATAAATCTGAACGAGTTTTATTCTAACCCAAGATGTCTTTCTCTCATCAGAACCAGACGTCATTGAGGCGACGGCCATCTTTGACTTTGAGGCGCGGTCGGCCCGAGAGCTTTCCTTCAAGCACGGGGACACGCTGGTCCTGTACCACCAGGCCTCGGCCGACTGGTGGGAGGGATGCTTCCAGGGCAGGGAGGGACTCATCCCAGACAAGTACATCAGCGTCAGGCAAAGGTGGGGCTGCCCTCAGGCTCAAGTCTTGTTTTCTCTCGTTCTTTCTTTAACTCTGTCTTTCTGTCTGTCTTCCTTTGAATTTTAATCTTTTCTCCAGGCTCAAGTCTTGTTTCCTCTCGTTCTTTCTGTCTGTCTGTCTGTCTCTCTGTTTGTCTCCTTTTGAATTTTAATCTTTTTTCAAGGCTGAAGTATGTTTTCTCTTGTTCTTTCTGTCTGTCTGTTTTTCCGGGGAAGCGGTGGTCCAGGGGTAGAACATCGGCTTTCAACGCAAAAAGTCCGTCAGCCTAGAGAAAAGATTAAAATTCAAAGGAAGACACACACTCAAGTCTTGTTTTCTCTCGTTCTTTCTTTAACTCTGTCTTTCTGTCTGTCTTCCTTTGAATTTTAATCTTTTCTCCAGGCTCAAGTCTTGTTTCCTACAACAAAAAAGTCTGTCTTTCTGTCTCCTTTTGAATCTTTTCTCAAGGCTGATGTCTGCTTGACAAACCCTCTACTCGCTCTAGTTTACACCAATTTATATTGAAATGGTGTCCATAGAGAATCACAGTATTTTAGGTAGTTTGTCCTGAAAGTGTTAATGCTTTTGTCCTCTAATAGATGGCTTATGTTGTAAAAATCAATTGGCACGCTTTTTATTTTCAATTTATTGGAAAGGAGAAAACAAAAGAAATTATGACATACATTTGAGTATTTAATTCACTTTATTTAAACATGTCAGATTTCCGCTTTATTTGAGACATCACCAACCTCTGGTTTACTCAACATTAAAACTATTATAGTTATATAATATATATATATAGTGATATAGTCTATATCTCGTATTTGAAACTCTCTCTTATTTTCATTTCCAGTGACGACTCCAAGAGTCAGCATAGCCACGATGAAGCGGAGACGAGCAAAGGGGGAGGTAACTCTGGCGGGGCAGCGGGTGCCGCGCTCATGACAACCAGCATGACGCTCCCGCACCGAACAGCTCGCCAGGCAAGCGACGACTCTGGTCTCGACGCTTCGGAAAAGTCTCTGTCTCAGCCCAACGTGGCGGTAACGACATCGGCGACTGTCTCAAGCTCCGCCCACACGGTGACCCCACCCGTGTCCACCATGATCCGAGAAACGGCGATCCTCGGGGTGGATGCTGAGGAGACGGATATCGACGCTCCTGACCAGACGAGACAGCCCGCCGGCAACGTGTCGGGTTCCTCAGAAGTGAAACCAGCGGCAGATGGACAGAACAGGAAGAGCAACGGAGAGAGGGATGAATCTGCACCGAGGAAAATGAGTGCAGGCGCCCTGACCACACCCCGCGTAGTTGTTGCCCCTGGCAACCCGGTCTCTTCTCTGAACAAATCTGGAGGTTCGAGCAGTTTGGTCTCATCCTTCACTTCGCCGTCATCGTCTGATGGAGCCAGGGGTGGGAAAACTGTGGCAGTGGTGAAACCGTCTCCCAACTCCTCCCCTTCCACCACATCCCTGATGATGAAATCTGCAGTGATGACTTCGTCACTGATCGGAGCTGGTCCCAGAAAAGAAGTTGTGGCCTCGTCCGCAATACCATCATCAACGCCAGGCCAGGGGCCGGGGAAGGGGAAATCTGGGCTGGAAGAGAATGGGAAGGATAAAGAAAAAGACATTTACAGCCCAATCCTGAGGAACACCTCGTCCAGCATAAGGCGTGGAAGTGCCGGGGGTGAAACGTCCGGCATTGTTTTGTCCAATGTATCATCTTCCAGTGGAGTCAGCTCTGGTCTGCCAGGAAATATGATTTCCCCAAACACATCGTCGGACGACCTGGTGGTGGAAGACATTGACACGGCCCTGAAGGAGGTAATGGCGGGTCTCGAGTCGCTAAAGATGCAGCAGAACTTGGACAAGCGCATGTCTCTGCCGGGCGTGAAGGTGATGCAGGCCAAGCGACACACGCCCGACGTGCTCCTCGACCTGCCAGACGAGGGCGTGAGGGCGGCCAGACTCAGCAGTGGGCGGGTCAGGGAGGAGGACGAGGACGGGCACCACCTCCATCACTTCCAGCACCACCACCTGAACCGGCACCGCGAGAAAACGTCCCCAGCGGGCGGAGATCCAGACAGCCCGACGATCAGCGCGGCGGAGACCTTCGCTCAGTCCAACCAGGGCACGCTGAAGAAGGCCGAGGTGCGCGAGGTCCGGAGTGGGGCTGGGAGTTTCCATGGCAACCCGTCCGCTCCTGCTCCGCGCCAGGACCCGGCCAGCAGGCTCAGCATCTCGTCGGAACCGGGCGACGTCTCTCGCGGCGCCAGAGACCTGGACGTCCACCATCCCCAAGGTCAGGGCGTGTGCGCGGGCTCCAAGTCGACGCCGGTGTCCTCGTTTCAAGGTTTCTCCATGAAGAGAGCTCAGAGTGCCATGACCAACCAGGGCGAGCGGCCGGAAATCTCGCCCTCCTCGTCCCCGTCTTCCCAGTCCAGCCAAAGCCTACACTCGTCCCCCGCTGCGGGCCCTGGAGTCTACAGCCCCCCGACAGTCCCCCCGATGTTCACTCCACCCGCTGGCGGAATCCACCACCCCGCCCCTCCGCCACTCAGCAGCTCAACCAGCCCGAATCCACCGCCAGTTGCTCAAAAGCCAAAGACCCTGAGAAAGCCCCAGGTGATGAAAAAACCAGCACACGGTGTTCAGCCCCAGAATTAACCCTTTCAGCGCACGGCGTTCAGCCCCAGAATTAACCCTTTCAGTCCCAGGCACGGGGTAACAACGGGCGTCCACACAAGTTTGCTTTGGGACGTGGGCTAGCAACACTACCAGCAAAGCCAGATCAACATACTTTATTGTTGTTGTTTTTTTTCATAATATTAATAATATAACACTCAGAACTGCAAAATGTTTGGAAAAAAAATTTACAAATCCAATGCTTGTATTTCCTTATGATTAATACTTTTATTTAAGTTCGGAGTGGAGAAAAAAATCTTCAAATTTAATGGGGGAAGTACATGCGGAATTATTCCTAGAGACTCTTGCATTAGTTGCAAGGATACCTGAAAGGTAGAAACTTCAAGAGAAGTTAGGTATTTTCAGGATTTCTTTTTTTAAGTTCCCCTCTCTGCGTATTCTCTGCCTACGGACAGACTTAACACCAAAGAAAATAATATCATCATGCCGCAAGCCTCAGTTTGGTTAAAAGCTGAAAAAATCGTGTTCTCTGAAGAATAATACATTTTTTTCTTACTTTTATCATCTTCTTAGTATTTATTGTGAAAAGTTTTTTTTTCTCTTCATTATTTGTCAGTCATTTTTCAAATTTGCAGAAATATGGCAATACTTATAGTTTCTGAGATCCTGAAAATTTGTTTAGTGCCTTGAGTTGAAGTATTAGGAAATTGTGTTCGTAGAATCAAGAAGGGGCAGTACAATAATTGTGCCCCATTGTTTTCTTGGAACTGTATTGTACAAAAATACACAAGTCAAGTTTAAAATAAGACTGTTACACAAAGGCTACCAACCAAAGTCGTACGTTCAGGGACCTCTTATAATTCCAGTTTTGCAGCGCTATATTTCAGTGGCAGGAGTCATCAGGCATGGCTTAAACAATTTTGTAAACTGGCATTAACAGAGACATTTTTGACTGACAGGCTGAGATTTAATCTTTAAAACTTGTTGAAGGTTGCAGAATGTTGGAAAGGATTTTTTAATTAAATAATGCCAGCAGATGCCTGTGAGTGTGAATGAATGCTTTCTTCCTCCTAACAGTATTGACTGCCATAACCAATAAAGGAACGCAAGGAAAACAAAAGTTATATGTTATTTTTACTATTTTCTTGTATTCTGTTGGCCTTGCTATTTGTTCCTTTATTTTACTTAACCCCCTATGATAACACATGAACAGAGCTATTTTTAAAGATATATGCTGCCAGTTGTCTGCTCTGAGCATTACATACTGAAATCCATTTTTCATTGACAACACCATACTTGTATTTTATCCCATTGTAACAAATATCATGCATCATAAATTGTAGAAAACAAAATCAGTGCTTCCACATACTTCTATAACCAGAATTGAGCATTAGTAGAACTTTATATATAATTCTGAACTTAATTGTTTCAGTTCTTCAGTGCCCAGTTGTTGAGTATGAATGCTTCCACTTCTTGCATAATTATCACAGCTTAAAAGTATAATTTCTCATTTGCAATGTAATTTCTGTCTTCTTTGTAGTGGATCTGCGTATCTTGTGAAAAATGGAGACCAAGATCATCTCTTCAATTTTATATTTTATATTGTGTATGTACTAGTACCAGTACATGATAAAGTCAGAAATAGGACCTAGGACCTCTCTTAGGTTGTTAGGTACAGACCCACTATTTAACAGACCATTGTTATGATAATGAAAATAAACATGAGATTTTTGTTAATAGCAGCAGAGTGGCATATGATCTCAATCATATAATAACGGTGGTACATGATTTGTTCATTTGTTTTGTTGTTTTTTGTGTGTATATTTTTGATTATTTCATATAACTTACACTTCTTTATGCTATTATTGCGTTGATTTTTCTTTTTCTATGCTGCCTAATTAAGGAGATGAGATTCAAACTGCCCAAGTGTATACATGTAGCTGTGACTCTATCAAAGGCAGTTTGTATAAATAATGTTTACAAATTACAGATTACTTATACACCTACCGAGTGTACATTTTATCTTTGTGTTGGTGTTTCTTTCTGTTAATGTTTTTATGAGAGTACCATAGTTGAGATTCTGTTGGACTGACTCCTTACTTTCAAATCGGCATTTAGTAGATTTAGAATTCCCACATACAATTTTCAATATATTTTGCTGGGATCAAAGACACACAACTGAAGGATTTGTTATAAGACTAAAAGAGAGATAGAATTTAATGTCCCCTTATTTTTTCATAGACAATGAGGAGAATTGTAATTAAGTCGTGGTCACTCAGATGGACGTTAAGGACCTCCGTCTTGCAATTATGAGTATAATGTGTAACCCACTGTGTCCGGATGAAAAGAGAAAACTAGACAAGTGATTCAATTTATTAGATATTGCATTTTTGGCAAGGAGACAGACCAAGAGATCTCAGAGAGTTGTTTTGCAGAATTTATCTTTGAATTTGATATTATCACTGCTTGTGGTAATTTTGACTGACATAAATATCGTTGTATACAACAAGTATAAATAATACATTAAATTTGTCTCAAAACTAAATTTTGGGTGCTAACGCTTGAATTTCTTACGGTGCTTTTTGTTTTACTCGTCTGAAATTCTGTCATTACTGCAATGTTTATGTTACAAAGTTTGCATTGCTCATTAATCTGAATTGCAGGCTTACACTGTTACAGCACTTCTGTGTACAGCTTATGTAAATGATGTGTTCAAAAGATTTCGACTTGTACAGATAAAATATTGTACATTTTTATTAATCATGACTACAAAATGTATATGAGTGTGCTTATTTTTTAATTTTCATCACTTAGTAAGTTTGTTGATTTTAAAATCTTTTGTGCTTTTTTTGTATGCTTTTAGTAGCATACTATTTGGTCCGCTGTGAAATCTTTTGTGCTCTTTTTGTATGCATTTACATGTAGTAGCATACTATTTGGTCCACCGTGCTGTAAAAAATACCTTTTGTTTAACATGTAATTGTTTCTCTGTCAAGGTGAATTATCAGTAAAGAATTTATTTTCTCCATTTTGAAGACCATGTACAAGTTTACACTAGATAAGTAGAAAGATATTTTTAACCTGTTAATTTTTCAGGTGCCAGCAATTTATGTACATGTACTTCACTGAGCCAACAGAGCCATTACATGAAATGTCATCTGGTAAAATCGGAGCCTTTGATTTTTGCTTTCCATTTTGATCAGATGGATACACAGAATCTAGTGCATATTTTTGTTCTCTCTTTTGTTTGTTTGTTGTTGTTTTTTCCTCAAACTATTCTTTATATATCATGAGCTATAATGATTAAAAGTAATAAAATTGACTATCAATCAAATCATTGGACTTCTCTCTTTTGGTGTGGAAAAGATGCAAGATACTTAGTTCATGTTAGATTTTATTGGCAACATCACCCGTACAGCCCTTCACTGGACACCGGAGGGGAGAAGAAAGAGGGGGCGGCCTAAAAACACCTGGAGGCGCACGGTGGAGAGCGAGCTGAAAGTGGAGTTCGATGCAACGGTTGGCCCAGAACAAACAGGAGTGGAGATCCTTCGTTGCCAGAAGGCATAACGGGCATGAGTGAGTGTGAGTGAGATTTTATTGCTTATACATATCATCTCATCTCGCCCCAGGATTCCGATCATGTCGGTCTAGAGCATATATAGCACAGTAATAAATAATACATGTTCTTTTAATTACACATGTAAAAATATTTGTTAATCACCTCAGCTAAATCAAATTAGTTTCGTTAGAAAAAAACTTTTTTAAAGAATAAACGTACAAATTCCCCTTTTCATGCTTGACGGTGTCTTAAAGCTTGAATAAGGCACCACACATGTTTGATGGTGGTGGATTTTTTTTTTCCCTCTTTAGCTGTTGGTGGATTGTTAGATCAGTACTGTGGTTAAATACTACATCACAAACTTGTATAATGTAATATGCACTTTAGAAAAAATAAATGCACAAGTTATCAAAAGTATCAAAAAATCTACTAATCTTTGTTATGAGATATGGAGTGGTAAAACCATTTTAATATTTTATGTTTGCAAAAAGTGTAAAACAACAATTAAGGTGTCATTAAGTTTTAAATAAAACAAAAAAACATTCAAAAGTGTTAAGCGAAACAAAAAAGTCAAAACAGTAGAGAAAATAGAAAATAATTGAAACTTAAGATATCAAAGCTTTAGAAGTTATAGCACTAGTTCCCTTCTATCCTCTTAGTTTTTATTCAAATTATTTCCCTTCTATCCTCTTAGTTTTTATTCAAATTAAAAAAGATGCAGCCTTGTTAAAAAATTAAAATGTTTAAATCATGGTCGAAAAGTTTCCCCTGATCCTAACAATGCCTGTCATATTTTTAAACCCTCACTGCACTGACAGCAACGTTTTGCTCTACCCATTGCCTAATTAAGAAAACTTCAAAAGTGATGGTAATCCAATACATTTACGATATGACATTAGCATTTGAGATATATATATATATAACGTTCAACATCAGCACTCAATAGGGTATATTATATATAATGCCAGGCAGCATTAAGTGTTACTTTAATGTAAAGTTGCTAGATTCGTTATATAAGCATTACTGACACTGGCAGTCTGAAATATATGGTGCAACAAGGAAAAGCTGTGTTTGCTCTAGTTGTTTAACCATATTACAGGTTTGAAATAAAGTTTTGATCTACTGATCTTAAAAAACAAAGTCAAGACTATTACACTGTATTTATGAGCCTCGATTGAGATCTTTTTAGGGATTAAAATTTAATTGCAAAGCACTGCGAAGAACCCATTAACACTAACAGCAGTTAAAGGGCATGAAATATTTAACAATAAACGAAAATATAATATAAACGGAAAGAGAATTTTGATCCATGTCTAGATCAGGAAAAAAAGACATCAACACAATGCCTCTAACTGGCTTCAAGGAGCCAACTTTTTAAAAACAACCATTAGCTTTCTTTTTTTTCTTTTTTCAAAAGTGTAAACAAGAACTGGAGATAGGAATAAAATAAAAATATGAATCAATCATAAATAACTAAACGAAATATAATTATCAGACCTAGAAGTTTAAAAATTTGTTCTAAAAATATTAGAATAGAAAGATTTTTTTTTCTCTTTTCAATTTAAGTCAACAAAGGATTTATTGCTTATTAATATGTTTCAGAATCTCTTCTCTGGAACATAACATTAACATATGATCATCAAATTATAGGTAAAAAAGCTGATATCATGAATTTATTTCAGCTACAATTGTCTTAAATTGTACTTAATTTCCTGTTATATTAAATAAAATCATAGCTTTTAATCATTTGTTCAAGTATGTTCATAACAGAGCATCTCTCATCAGTAGAAGACTGCATGGCAAACATTAACAATTCATTTTATAATCCCAAGAAGATTGCAAACCTTCGCAGAAGTCTACATACATTCTCAAACAAATCACAAATCTTATTTCCTGCCCATATAATGGACATATTAAACATAATGAACATATAAAAAATTAATTTTCTCTCTTCACATAGCTAGCACCATAATTAAATTTATAATTAGATGTATAGCTCGATTTTTATTTTCCATTTAAGGACAAAACCATTTTTTTCCCCATTCTCTTTTAAATTCAATCAATGCTTGCAAAACAAAATTAGAGAGGAAAAGTGTTGGAGTTCAGTTGGTTTAACGTCAGCACTAAATATGCTTTTCTGTGGTTGGGCCCCAAGTCTGATGTCTGACAATTTTATGTGCTGCCACACACTGTCAGGGTGGCGATACATGTACCATGATTCCTGTCTCAGCCCATCACATTATACTGACACTGACCCAACCAGTTACAGGGACAAAATTAGACAAATGAATCTGCTTGCTGATTGTGGGATTCAAACCACGGACCTCCCGATTTGGAGACTACTTGAGCCAGTTCATCCCCTGGAAAAGTGTTGGAAGTATTTTTAACAAATGGGTTGTTAAAATAGTTTTCCCCCTCTTAAAAAATGTTACAATGTAATTTGTAAATAAAATAACATTCTAACTGGTTGTCGACACATTCCTACAAAAAATTAAGAATATTATGAAATGCTTAACAAAAATTATAACAAAACCAAACAAAAATAAAATAAAATAACATAATTAAATGAAAAAAATTTAAAGAATCAACTTAATGTAATGAGAACGAACATCACTAAAATTGTAATAAAAAATGAAACTTTTGCAGGGTTAGCAAATAAAAAAAAAATTTGCCTTTACGAAATTTTTTTTTTTTTAATAATAAAAATTGAACCATTTTTTAAAAATCGTATTACATGAGTTTTTATTTAGCCAATGAAGGAGATCCTAAATTTAATGTAACCACAGGACAATGTTTCAAAAGCTTTAGACATAATGCTTGCACAAAACACTTCAAAAAAGCTTTAGACATATGCTTGCACAAAACACTTCAAATATCCATCATCACCAATTCAACAACGTGAGGAAACCACCAAATAGAAGACACTAGAACCACCGCATCATAGCCATCACAACTAAAAATTTTAACAAAAGCATGGAGACGGATTACTGTTGTATCTTTATCAATATGCAACATAAAAAAAAAAATTAGACTTTACAGAATTTGTAGAGCAAAATAGAATCTCATATAAATTTAAGGGTTTTCTTCAAAAAATAAAAACAGAAACAGAAAATAAACACATTATTTAAAAATCTTTTTTTTCAAGCTTTATGTTGTATTGGTGAGCTAAGCCAGATGTTTGATTTATAAAGGTCTGTCCACTACAGTACAGCACAGAGGTTGAATTGAAATCCCTTTTTGATCAGTCTGACGAGAGGGGAAAGTTAACCAAACAACGGCAACAGAATTTGAAATCTACTGACCAGAGATATTCACCAAATGAAAAAAACATTATTTTAGATAGCTTTCAAAACTACGCGGCAAGCACTGCTGTGCACTAGCTAAGCTTTAGCTCTAAATAAATTCCATGTGTTTACAAGTACATGTACATGTCCATGTATCTATGGCAAACACTAAAATCTCATCCTTCCTTGGTTCTCTTTCTCTCAGGCTTAGTTTACATTCCATACATTGTTGCCAGGCAATAAGGGTCTTAATTCTAAGATTCTCGACTTATGAATCTATTTTTTCACACGACTGCATTCACTATAAATTATAACAAATCACAAAAGAGGACTGTACATATTTGCATACGAAACAAGTTACAAGTTTAAAAATTTCAGAACCAAAAATTTATGTGACTGTGCATGAGGTTTATAAATTATAGCCCATAACAAGTGTGAACTTTGCAGAAACCACCACAAAAGGTACTGCACTTGTTCAGAGTTCAATCACAAAAAACGCTGAATTAGCGAAAAGGCACAAAATGTATGGCTACTCTCACCACAAGGTAAAACTTAGTGATCAATGAAATAAAAATAATTTATAACTACATAAACTAAAGGTAAGATTTTTACAACAGAATGCAAACAAGCAACATCAAGTTCATAATAATATTCAGGAATCAGCTTCTCGAGTTCACATTCTAAAGCATTACTACAGTACGAGTTTAATTATTGTAGAGCAAAGTCGGCCAATGTGAAATGGAACTTTAATGACAATTTCACAAAACTCTTTAAGTCCACAGTGAAACTGTAACTGTGGCCTTATGACTGGTTCTTTTATTGGCCCTTCGATTTCAAGCCTTGGATAACAAACGCTGTTGGGTTTAGGAACTGAGTGACATAGGCATTTTACTCGTTGCTTCCCTTGGGCCACACCCATCACCAACATTGATGACTCCCGGTGAAATTGAAGGGCTAGGGAGACTGGTCTACAGAAAGGCTAGGCTAGGTAGATAAAGCCTAACAGAGAGTGAGAGTCAGTCGCCAACGATTTATGAGAGGCACAGAGGCAACTAGTTGACTCGCAAAGTCGACTTTACCCTGGCCGACTGTTTAAATATCCATATTGACAGTGACATACCTACACTGACTGCCTGTGTTATAGTATACTTTTATCTGACACACTTTGAGAATCGCCATTTCATAAATTTAACTAAGCAAACCTTGATACATTTTGGCCGCAGCAATCAGTTGACAAGTATACTCTGTAGGCAAAGACCGTTCTCTTCCATTACACATCTACACCTGTAATAATTGGATATCACAGACACAAATCAAAATTGTTCCCTTTACATTTCTCTCTAGTATTCTGAAATGCTGAGTGCAAAATATCTTTATCATTTTTTTTTCATGTCAGAAAATAAGTTACAACAAATTTCACGAGGCTTTAAAACAAAATTGGAAATGACCTCCTCAAAAGTTCCAGACTAACGTCTAAAGATCTGAATGACTGGAATGGTAGCATTTGTCAGTATTTAGGGGGAACAGTTGTGTCTTTTTGAGCCATCCTTAACCATACGGGCACTGGTTTGGAAGCTTGAATAGAGTAGTTGAAACAACTTTTATTTTTGCATTCACATAAATACAGGAAGCTTTACAGTACACTCAAGACATACATACAGTATTCATTGTTGGTGTACGTTTCAATGGTCTCGGAGGTCTGTAAAATACTGATTTTAAGATTTTGACTTGGGGGGAATGTAAACTTGATAAACAAATCATATAATTTTTTAAACAAATTTGATCTTGTGAAGGTTCAAAAACCAAATTACAAACAAGCCTTTGTGGAGCAAGTGAAAAATTGCTGCTAAGTTTTTTTGAGTTTTATTTTTATACTTCGTTCAAAGTAAAACTAAAAGAATTCTTATTAATCTTAAGCTCTGGTTCTGTTCTAGCTTATAATCAAGAAAAGATGTAAGTAGTAAACACTGCTCAACAGTCATAATTAATGAACCAAAAATACAATACAATATATGTACACATACATATTTTGCAAATTAGAAAAAAATATAATTACAGTGGAAACCTTACAAAACAAAGTCTGATAATTCCAATTTCTCATTTATAAACAAAATTTTGAAAGAGGATAGGTTATTTTTTTCTTTTTGGCTCTATTAAAATCAGTCTCATACATTTTTTCTGGTTTGATTCTCTTGATTCGAAGGTCACACTATTAGACATTACAAACGCACTATCTATAGATCAAGCAGAATTCAATTCTTATTGCTGCCCAAGGCATGTCTCTAAAAGATATAGAGTTGAGAGAAGGTCGATACAGAAAGAAAACAATACTAAACTATCGTTTATAATAACCCGATCTTTCATATTTGGTTTATAAACACTAATTTTAACACTTTTGTGGTTCACGTTTGTCTCCTTCCGTAATTCAAATCCTCTTAATTTAAATTTTAGATCAAATCCCAATCAATTCCAATTATGAGATTTCCACTGTATATATAGACTATAGTATACCTACCACTGAAGAGATCCATGAAATGCTACAATAAATCTTAGTTTTGAACAGAGCTCATGACTTCTATACTAAATGGTTAAAACTGAAATAAATAAAATGGTGTGGTTTAGTTTTATTTAAAACTAGCCAGCAGTATACAGAAAACTTTTGCAATCATTCTACTAAATCTTTTGCTAAAAAGAACATTTTTTTTTTCAAGGCAGGAAATAAGTTACAACAAATTTCACACAGCTTTAAAACCAAATTGGAAATTACCACCTCAAAAGTTCCACTTCCAGACTAACGTCTAAAGATCTGAATGACTGGCAAAATAGCAGTGGCAAAATGATGGTACAATTGTCAGCATTTAGGGTGAACAGTTGTGTCTCTTTGAGCCAGTCTTAACCATACGGGCACTGGTTAGGAAGCTTGAATAAAGTAGTTGAAACTACGTTTATTTTTGCATTTACAAAAATACAGGAAGAGTTACAGTACACTCAAGAGCTAGATACATGTATTCATTATTAGTGTACCTTTCAGTGGTCTCGGAGGTCTGTAAAATACTGATTTTTAAGATTTTGACTTAGGGGGGAAAGTTAACTTGAGAAACAAAAAGAGTAATGTGATATGATGGAAAAATTTGGTCCTATGTTTGCAATTTTCATAATGAACCTTACAACAATCGATTATTGTCTTTCTTGAAAATGTGTTATATTTAAAAGTTTTCAAAAAATGTAACAGGGCTTTTGAGAATCCATCATTAGTCACTTCAAAAAAACATAAATTATAAATATAATGTAACAAAAAAAAAAAAGACACTGTTCAAACTTCAATACAGGGGTACAACCATGCTAAGAACTAATCTTGCCAAATCATATGTCGATTACAATAGGTGCCTCATTTTTATACTGATCCGTTCTTTGATCTAATGAGCTTGACCAAAAGTGCATTGGACTTGGTATAAATGCAATTTATTAACATTATGACAAACCTTTATTCTATCTTTAAACTAACAAAAGGATAACAAATCACATAATTTAATAAAATTTGATCTTGTGAATGTTCAAAAACCAAATTACAAACGAGCCTTTGTGGAGCAAGTGAAAAATTGCTGCTAATTTTCTTTGTATGTTTTATTTTTATACTTAGTTCAAAGTAAAACTAAAAGAATTCATAAGCTCTGGTTCTGTTCTAGCTTATAATCAAGGAAAGCAGTAAGTAGTTTACAAGCACTGTTCAACAGCCACAGTTAATGAACCAAAAATTCAATACAAATGTACACGTACATATTTTGCAAATTAGAAAAAAATATAATTACAGTGGAAACCTCACAAAACAAAGTCTGATAATTCCAATTTCTCATTTATCAACAGAATTTTGACAGAGGATAGGTTATTTTTTTTCTTTTTGACTCTATTAAAATCAGCCTCATAAGTTTTTCTGGTTTGATTCTCTTGATTGGAAGCTCACACTATTAAACATTACGAAGCCTTATCTACCAAGCAGAATTCAATTCTTATTGCTGGCCAAGACATGTCTTAAGTTTAAAAGAAATAACCTTTATAACCAAATTTTCATATAAGGTAAGTAAATGTTTTAATTTTAAAACTTTTGTGGTTCAGGTATGTCTCCCTCTTTCATTCAAATCAGGCTCTTAATTTGAAGTTTAGATCAAATCCCAATCAACTCCAATAATGACTACTGAGGTTTACACTGTACTGGACTATAGTATACCACTGAAGAGATCCATGAAATGCTTACAATATATATATCTCAGTTTTGAACAGAGCTCATGACTTCTATACTATGGTTAAAACTGAAATAAATTAAATGGTGTGGTTTAGTTTTATTTGAAACTAGGCAGCAGTATACAGAAAACTTTTGCAATCATTCTACTTATCTTTTGCTAAAAAGACAAAAACTGAAGCCAACATTTTTTGATGGAACAGATATATTAAAAGAGCTGTGAAAATCTAAGACAAAATATTAAATTATCAATTTCAAACAAGCCTTGGAAAGGGCAAACAACTAAAAGCACCATTGATTTTCAAGTGTTCAACAAATCGAAAAGGCCTACATGTAAATAAAACGGTATCTGAATGAACCACAGAAGGAACACTCAGGTTCCTGAGCAAAATTCTCTACAGCACTAAATTACTACAGTATAGAATAGCTATCACCCACTTCGTCAACTTTTGCTTAAAACGAAAATGGCATATTGGTCCCAAATCACATTTTGTTCTACTCTGAGTTGAAGAAAGTATGAACCCTACGTCAACATTTCTTTAAATTCACGTTAGGATTCCACAGCATTGCATTCTAGAGATTTTGGAGAGCTGACAATAGGTGTTTACTTAAATCTCAAATTTTAAAGTCAGTGCTAAGGAGAAGATTTGAAGACTACTCTGTTAACGTCAACTTATAATCCTATTTTACAACCTTAACTGACTGATGCAATCATAATTATCTAGAATGAGTATGACAGAATCAATTCAATTGAGAAATGAGGCTAAACTATAATAAAAATTATATGCATATATATAAATTATAATACCTGAAAAATCATAATTTTATATTGCTATCAGTCTTACTGCCTTATTGCTAGAATCATGGTCACTCACTCCTTTGAATACTTTTATCAATAAAGGGCTAAAAAATTAAATCAAAGAGCAAATAATACAATTCTATTAAAAGAAAAACAAAACATCAATCCCTCAGAATTGGCACTTTCTTTTTTCTCTACTGGAGTATAGTACATTTTTTAAATTGCGTTTAAAGATCAACTACCTGATGGGCAAAGATATACAAAAAGCGAAAAAAAAGAGATTTATTCCGGACTTTTTAAGTATGTCCAATTAAGGGAAAATTCCGAATCATCAGATGTTGAACTAAGTTGATTGCACTGTACTTCAGAGCATTGAAACTATCAAAGCTGGTTTCTTAGTAAGGACAAATATTCACACAATGGAATTCGCTAACTATGCTTTTTTTTTTTGTCACTTCAGAGTCACTGCTTAATATTACAGTGTATAAACCTGAGAAAACATTAGGCTTTCCCTGATAGGTTAAGTCTTAAGCAAAATTCACTGTAATTTATAATATATATGCATAGCATGTTTCAAGAGCTCTATAGCGCTTGCACTATACAAAGTCTACAGGCATAGGATTCTTCTTTGAGGTTACTTTAGCTTTGATGTTTGTGTAAAAAGGTTTTCTGCCCGGAGTGCCAGAGCGCTTTCCAGCACTGGAGGAAACCAAAGCTTTTTTATTATGGGAGGAGAGCCCTTTCCGTGAAAGCAAACGGGGCGTTCTGACAAGGCCACCCATATTCTTGCGCAATTTACCACTCTCCGATTTCTCCTTTTGTCCTCCCTTCCTGCATCTCTTAGTCACTGTGCCAGCCCTGTTTTCTCTTGTGGTACTTCTTGGGCGCCTTTCACTCTTCAGCCCATCAACACGAGTGGTCACATTGGAAGCACCACAGTTGTCCTGCGCAGCTCGTGGCTTGTCCACAGGGAAATCAGCGCTCAGATCCGACTCGTTTTCCTGGTCTCTCCCAGAGCTAGGGGAGTGTGACACGCGCCAGACAAGACCTGCTTTCATGAGTTTTTTCTTCAGTTTTACATCAAACATCGGTGACTTTGTTTGTGGTAAGGCAATACTGCCATCACAAGGGGAAGACTTGAGATAAGTTCTAGACTTTGAATGGCTTGAGTAAGAAGGAGACTCACCTGCTGTAGAGGCGCTTTGCTGACACAGAATAATTTTTTCTAATCTTGGGTTATCGTTTTTAACGACCTGTCCATTTTGTGAGGATTCATTAGAAGATGGCGTATTCAAAGCACTTTCTTGTTGTTGCTGTGCTGTGTTGGTTTTGCTTTGCCTTTTTCTAAGTGTTCTAGATAAATGTTCACTCGAATTGGATGAGGATGAGCCAGGCCTAGAGGCAAGCTCACCTGGAAAGACTAATCCGTCAGTTTTCTCAGTAGAAGAATGTGGAACTTCATAATCACACCCAGTGATAGTCTCTCCCTCCAGAGCCAGCCTAACAGAGGTGGACTTGGTCTGACTCTGAGAAAGGCGAGGAGAAAATCGAACAGGATGCGATTCTGATACTTCCGATTTTCTTCTGCTTTTAGGACGTACTTTCAAAATGTTATCTTTGCTTGTAGTTTCTTTGTGGGCTGAATTTTCACCAAGTTTGTTCCTGCTTGGCTGGTTCTCAAGATCAAGCTGACGGGAGTTTGCCCTGAGAGCCTTGGACCTGGCAGCAGGTCCCAGATTGGTGATGTCAGGTAAGGTGTGCAACTTTCCCTTCCCCGCTTGCAGGCTGGGCGAGGTAAGCAAGCTCCGCAGGGTGGCGTACTTCACAGGCATGGCTGCGTTGTCTGGAAGCAGATCCTTACTGATCTCCCCTTTAGCAACGAAGTCGGAGAGAATGCTGTTCAGCACAGTACGCCTGTTCTCCGTCACTTCTGCCGCCACCTCTTCTGAAACAAAATTAGTCACCGAGAGGTGAGGGTACAGAGGCTCTGGGCTTTGATCTTTGTCACCACGCGTTCGCAAGCCCAGGACTTTGTTCAGGTTGGGAGAGGTCAAGCTGAGACCACTGGGGAACACAGCTGGCTGCTCTGAAGTTGAAACGGATAAAGGTTTCGGTGACATCCAGTATTTCATCTCTTGGTTTGTGAGCGGTTTAAGGTCAACCGTCAGGTGATTTTCAGAAGGCATCCAAATTTTCAAATCAGCCTTAGTCAGTTTTGTTAGGTCAACCTTGCACTTTTTCAGCTTCTTAAGTAAAGCTCGACTTTTACTGTCTAATCCTGTTGCAGTGTTTCTCATAAATTCCTTTTTGTGTGCCTTGGTCATATTGTACTTGTGACAGTAGGATGTTTTTCTTCTTGAATCACCGCGGAATGTAACTGGGTATACCATGTGCCTTGTTCTGAGGCGACAGCCCTCCTGTTTGTTCTTAATGATCTCTGTCAAACAATGACTTTCTGTGTCTGAGAGTATATGCAGACTGGGGTCACCTTTGTAATGCTTTATGACACACTGACCTAGGGGTGAAGAGACAGCAATGTTAAACAAGGACTTGACATTTCTCAGCCTGTCACTGACTTTTTCATAATCATCCGATTTACCATCTCTCCTCTCACAGCCCTCTCGATGTGAATCCGATTCCCCGTCTCCGTCTACCCTGCTGGATTGAGAAGAGAACAGAGAGCGCATGCAGGATCTATTATTATCTGCCGCTGCACCGCTCTCATCTCGACTCAGGTGGGAAATGAGAAGCTTTGGTGTCCGCGGTTTCGTTGGCGAAGGCAGAGTGTCTTCATCTAGATCTATGTTTTCACACTTGGTACTGCGACGTCTTTCAGACACGCGCCGCGCCTTTTGTATAGGCATCAGTCCCAATCCCGCCAGGTATTTGTTCTTTGAGAACTTACTGGGGGAAAAAAAGGGGGAATTTTGCACCCCTGTGGTCTTCAGAGGTGTAAGCGATTCTTTAACTCGAATTTTCCTGGGACTATCTGGAGCGTGCACTTCATCCTGAGAGTGAATCACCATGTACACAGACTTTTTAGTAGGGCTGCTCGGGGGCTGGGATGGGCGTTTGATCAGCTGGGCACGACGTCTGATCGGCTGGGCTGTGGGCTGCCTCTGGAGGGGACTTGCTCTGCTGGGCTTCTGTAAGGACATTCATATTGCACTGGGTGTGGTGCGTCTGTAGTATCTCTCGAGAGGTGAATTCCTCGCCGCAGAAATAGCAGACATAGACAAACACAAATCTAGTCTGACACGCTGAAAAACAAGAGAACCAGAAATTAGTCTAGTATAAAGTAGTATGATGTTCCAATCAAGTCATTAACAACACTAGTTAAACTTTTGCTCAATCTTTCGTTAACTTAAGATTCATATTTCTTCAACAAGTTTTACAAATATTTATTAAACAGTTTCAAGAGAAGATGAAGGGAGTAAAGAAGGCAACTCCCATAAAGGGCACAAACGATGGAAAAACAGGCGATTTTTCATGAAACTTTGTCCCATTTATTTTTGCTTTTATCATATCAAAGACTTCAAATTATTAAAACATCTTTGAGATAAATAAAAAGTATGATTGTCACTTAGTTATACTAGCCCAACACTGAACATCTTACTTTGGTTGAAGAATCACTCTCTCTCTATCTCTCTCACTTTCTCCGGCTCTCTATCCCTTCCCTTTCTTTCTTTCTCTCTCTCTCCTTCAAAGGTATAGTAGGCTCTTACTTCCTCTTTTTAATGTGTATTTTTGAAAGAGGTTTCAATTTATAACAAATTCGTGTTTTGCATAAACATGCTCATGATTTAAGCATCTACATCATATTAAAAAGCAATACATTTCTAGTGTATGTTTCTGTACCTTGAGGGAAACAGGCTTTTGCTAAGGTTGGAAGTGTTCTTTTGCGGTCATTCTGAAATGGAAAATATATCATTTTAAGATGGACACAAATAAAAGCCATACAAGTGCCCAGCAGACGGAAACCTGGAAGATAAAGATTGGTCTATTAACATCCAACATCAGCAACTAGGCTATATTGGGGAGAACAAGTGCCCCAGAAACAAAGGTGGGTTTTTTTTAGGACTTCTGCCTCAGCTGATCACATACTGACACCGATCCAACCAGGAGGGGACAAAATATAAATTTGCCCAATTTCAGAATCATATCACTAAGCTAACTCAACCACTCCATTTCACTAAAACTGTAAAAGACAGAGCATTTGAATTCTAATAACGAAGTCCCTAGTGTGATCCCCAATCAGATAACCTTGCTCCATTCTGCTTGAGGCTGCATCACTGTCAGTACAATGTTACCGCCTGGTATGCCCATTCTGTATCTGTATGGCAGCGAACACATATATGTCAGATTTTAGTTAGTCTTGGACCCGTCTGAGTGAGATATAATAACAGCCCTGTTGCTGATTATGGATTTTTAGAAAGCAGCAGATCGACAAATCAAACCTAAAGCGTAGCATTTTTAATAGGTTTTATCAGTAGAACATTCATAAAGTTCTTAAATTCCAGTGAAACAGAATGAAAACTCTTTTACAAGTTGCAATTAATTAACATAAATTTACAAGCCTAAAATTTGGGTAACTCAACAAACTATGTAATTTCAAACTTCTTTCATCAATTTGAGACCAACATCTTAAATTACTTCAGTTGGCTTCAAAGTTAAAAGCAAGAAATAATTATTAATATTATAGTTGATGCTCATTAACTGTAATTTTTTTTTTTTTTAAACAACAAAAAGAATTTCAGTGACAAATTATTAGGATCCAAATCATAATAGCTTACAGGAATCACATGGAATATTGAATAAATTAAGACAGAAAAAAAAATCCTTCACAGAAAAATATTCTCTTCAATTAATACTTGCATTAATTTTCATTTGACCATATAATCCCAGGATGTACAATACATTTTTTAAAATCCCTTTCAAAACGTTCACCTAAAATTTTGCGATACTCACCCAACACTAGTGAGTGTGTAGTAACACTTGCCTGCAATCATAGATTGATTTTACACTGCATTGACAGATTTTAACTATAATGTATTTGTACTGCCCATAGAGTACCAGAAGAGATATTAGGGGAGTGGGATTTACTTTTATTTTCTGATTCAGCTTTTAAACTTATCACCACCTCCTCATTTTAGTGTTGATGATGAACTCTAGAAAAATTAATATAAATATAATCATTATAAATCTGTGAGATATCGTATGATCATAATAGTTTGGCTTCAAAGTTAATTATAACAGCAAGAAATTATCATACTATGGTTGATTTTCAACTGTAATCTTTTTATCATAAAACACTTATGAACTGATGGAAACTTTATTTTCAAGCAGGTAATGGAAACAGAAGACGACAACAACAAAAATCAATGTTTAGGAATAACACTCACTGTATGTCCCATTTTCATTAAATTGTTGTTAAGTGAGCTGGCACTCATGTTTCGACTCAAGATTCAGGACAAGGCTGCCCCGAGTTGATGCCAATCTAGATCATGCTACTTGCATCTACGTCCTTGTGAGGGTGACTTTCAGTATGCTGATCTCTGAAAATGAAGGATGGCATTATTATATCACTATAGGATCATAATGTTTAACAGCTATTGATGTGATATACATGCAGTGGAATCTGCTGTCAGATTTATAAAAGTCTTAGGGACAGCCTATTTATAAGTTGGTTTTAAACCGAGACTAGCGTAAAAAAGTGTCTTGGTTTTGGCAGAAGTATACAGTACGACCTACATTTCGAACAATAAATCTTAAACAGGGTTTAAGAGTTAATAAGCAGATTCAGCTATACATATAGATGAAACACAACATTTTTTTTAACTAGGAGAAAATTTTGAGCTCATTTTCACAAAAGCCCCAAACAACTTTGAGCTCATTTTCACAAAAGCCCCAAACAATGCAACATAAAAGTTTAAAATAGCAAGTGGAGATTCTGAATAAAATAGGAACAAAGAGTGTGTGCTTGGGATCGAATCCTGACCACCTTATCCTCAATCCATGAATCCAAATCAATGCTAGAGAAATCTGGTGCCTAAATATTGATATAAAACATGTAATTTCTAGATCTAGGTTAGCCTGTACTGTACTTTGTCTTTGAGCTGTTCCAATCTAGACTCTAGATCTAGCTAGGAACTAGAATCTAAATCTATTCTAGATCTAGGTTTATAGATATTCTAGATTATAATCTAGTCTAAATCTTGAGAGATCTAGAATATCTATTCATACCTAGATCTAAATCTAGATCTAGAATCTAGATCTGATACCTGTAGATCTAAATCTAATCTAGAATCTAGAAATCTGGACCTTTTAGAAGTAAGATTCTGGATCTATTTAGAATAGAGAGTCGATAGCCTGTATTATAATATAGATCTAGTATCATATTGTTTCTAAAATAGAGATCAGATACATAAAACCATAAATTTGTATTAAGTTACCGTCTGCTAGACCTTTAGGTTATTTTAGGTATCGTCTGGCGCGAATAAATTTCGTTTCTGAAGCGCTGAAGAATTCGAGTCTACAGAGATCTTTCCGGGTTGTGAGCCTATGAGCTTGACCTAGATTCGGAGGTCTGGCGGCGCCAATGACTTCAGCAGCGGACTCGTCTCTGACCCGATACCTGAATACAACCACAGTGTACCAGTGGTTCCGTACACGAATTTTTAGGCTCTGGGAACGTGTCTTAACTCTCCATTTTCTGAGCAATTCGAGTAAGCTTATCTAAAATCCACTCGTCGGCTCATCGCTCTAAAGGATTGTTTACGCCTACAATTTGATTTTGATGAGACAAGCAAACAAAATGTAGCACAACAAAAAAAAAACTTATTAGATCGTTGAAGTACATTTGTAACTTCCAATTGTGCTCTCCTGGTTTGTGTTTCTTTACGATTCACATTTTGTTTGAGACATGATTCACGCCAAACACGGGAAATATCTCCCCAACAAAGTACGGACTAAATTACTTAAAAGAGCGCCGAGAACAATTTTTTTTTTAATATTAAGAAAAAATAAATGGGATGTTATATCGATTGGTCGTTTGGTGTGGCCCATCCAATGGGATAGAACGACATGCATTTAATTCCCACTACAAGTTAAGCCCTTGGCAAGCTGAGTCCCTTGCAATCAAGGGCTTATACAATAATCCACGTTTTTTGTTTTGTTTTAATCAGCTGTGTTTATCCATTTAAGGGCATGTGAGAACAATGACTTAGGGTAAGCTTATTTATTTGTCCAATTTCGTCCCCTTCTGGTTGGGTCCCCCATCCACCACAGCTAGTCACAGACAATACATGCAATTGTCCATTTATCACTCGCGTAACACACGAGATCTCGGGAGCGTGATAACATCTTGCAACGTCAGGCTGACATCCTGTGCTTTGCAACACTGCGGCAAAACTTGGGTTATGTTGGACCGGGCGCCATTTTTTCCGAGTCTCGGTTCAAAACTTTAAACACATAGTTAAGAATGGTATAATTGTTTTAGCCTCAGATAGTAATAAGATGTCACAATAAAAAACAATTCATGAATAATTATGGCTTAGTTATAGAAACATTTGAACATTCATTGACATCCGTAACCACCGGGCATGCATTGACCAAGATAACTGGTCAAGCCAGACTCTAGCTTCGCGAGTTCACGTGATCCTGCCATCACGTAGTTCAGTCGGCGAGTGGTTTGCGTGTTCCCTAATGTTCCCGGCCGAGACAGGAGTCCATGTCTCCCCGCCCTGCCTCGTGTGCGGCAGCACATAAACATACCAGACATCAGTCCTGGGACCCGTCCACAATATTGCACATTAAGTTCTGACGTTAGACGTTACATCAGCTCAACTCAACTCAGGGTGTTGTTAGACCATGGATTCAGAATGCCTAGTTGTCCAGACCACAGGTGACATTATTAAAATAATATTTTAACAAACGAGTTCCACATCTTAATTATCATACATTTATTGCAACCGTTTATTTCACTAGAGCTTTATTGAAAAGCTGCCAACTAACCAGTCATCAATATGTACCAAATTTCGTACAAGTTTGAACATGTTTTACTCTTTTTCTAGCGTAAGGTTGGCACGTCTGAGAAAGTGACATTGTACTATACGCGTAGACTACATTGCGGCTAATAAAATTAATGTTAAATTTAGTATCAATTACTTTCATACTATTCAAACCAAGGCGTCCAAAAATATAAGGCCATGCCACCGAATTGGACGATGTGAACAGATTTTATAACACCAAGGATAAATTAATGTGATTTTATTTCATTTAATTTTAAACATAGATAGAAAGGATTGATAGAGTACTTTTCAGACAAAACAATAAGCTCACACGGCAAACATGCGAACTGTCAAATCTACATGCACACTGTATGGGTTATTTATTTTTATTAATGGACAATCATAAATGATTGGTTATTTGATATCTATTGTTGCTAAAATTAATAATGGTTGCGCAGCGCGATGCGAAAATGTTCAAAAATATAGCTCACTTTGATTCTTGCTGCAAGTTTATGTACCATTATTTCGGTGAATTTGCCTTTTTTTTGACGCCTTGATACCTTAAATTTGCTTAATCTGTTATTATGAAAACTGAAAAAAAAAGTTTATTCTGACTTACCTAGCGTTTTGATTTTTTTCCTATTAACCCCTTGTTGTGTGGATCAAGTGATTAAAATTTTGATCAAAAATAAAATTCACTGTTACATACTCAGTATTTTAATGATCAAGTTGCAGTGAAATTTTTTATAGAACGTTTTATTATGTTAATTTTTAAAAAGTGGCAAATTTTGTGGGTCAAAATAAAATAATTATCAAAAACAAATCGGAAATACGTGCACTGATTTTCGGGAATTTATGCCTGTTGCGCATGATTTTATAGTTTCGCAGTTTCTGTGACAAGAAAAGTTTCAAATAAAGGACATGGAAGCTTTATAACTGTTCTGTAATAGAAAAATGAAAAGAATAAATTTAGTAAAGCATGACAAGTGTTTATCACTTTAAAAAAAATATTATTGAACAGTTCGATTGTTTACACTCTTTCTCTTGCTCCCACATCACCCACCTATGGACGTCCTTCAACAATGCCTTGTGGGGTTTCAATAAACAACTGACAAGACACGCTATTCAGGCTGGTGTCTCGAAATCATCATTACAACGTTTTGATGTTGAGAATAAAATGTTTAAAAAGGACGGAAAAGAGGGGGGGGGGGGGTATAATAGAACAGTTAAATGTCAGTCACAGATGACTTTAGATAATATAACGAAAATTACCTGCACTTTTGTTTAAAGACGCATGATTTTTTTTTAAGAATAGTGCCTTAGACTCAATAAATAACCCTGGATACCATTTTTGGAAACATATTTTTTAAAATAAAACCATGGACCCGAAAGGGAAAAAAGCATTAAAAGAAAATAAAATTTTGTGGGTCAAAATAAAATAATTATCAAAAACAAATCGGAAATACGTGCACTGATTTTCGGGAATTTATGCCTGTTGCGCATGATTTTATAGTTTCGCAGTTTCTGTGACAATAGAAGTTTACAAATAAAGGACATGGAAGCTTTTTAACTGTTCTGTAATAGAAAAATGAAAAGAATAACCTAGCAAAGCATGGAAAGTGTTTATCACTTAAAAAATATTATTGAAGAGTTCGATTTTTTACACTATTACTCCTCTTCCCACCCCACCCACACAAGGACGTCCTTCAACAATGCCTTGTGGGGTTTCAACTAATTTTTAACTGACTAGACACGCTAGTCAGGCTGGCGTCTCTTTAGCTTAACATGCCTTTTTTCATTTACGAAATCATTACAATGTTTTGCTGTTAAGGGGGTAAAATAAAATTTTTTTAAAGGACGGAAAGGAGGGGGGGGGTACAAAATAACGAAAATTGCCTGCACTTTTGTTTAAAGGCGCGTGATTTTTATAGAAGAATAGTGCCTTAGACTCAATAAATAACCCTGGATACCATTTTCGGAAACATTAAAAAAAAATAAAACCATGTACCCGGATGTTACGGGCTTAGAGTCACCATTCTAGTCAAATTTATAAACTACGGGACACGGATTCGATATAGGAATAGAATGATTACTGTTGGGTTGTTGTTGTTGTTTTGTAGAGAGGGCAGTGTTTATAAAATTCTGCTGATCACGTTGTAACATCTTGCGGCAGTGAACGCTGTTATTTTGCTTTCTGTTGAAATCATGAAATATGTGAATGATTCATCATTACGAAGATGAAAACGTATATTATGCAAATATATTACATCATCATATATAGTCATATCCCTTAACAGTTTAATATAAGACGGTAAGTTCTTTGTACTGCCACTAAGTTAAACCTCTGTAAATCAACTCTGTAGGGCATGTGAAGTATAAAACATGTCCACACTATTTAAAAAACCAACAACATGATACTGCCTAATTTTCATTAATTACAAAAAAAAAAAAAGTATGAAAAAGCAGTTATTTTTACTCCATATTTTGTGTGTGTGGTAATTACATGTTTCTTTCGACACGACAAAAATCCGAATACTTTGTTATTCTCGATATGTTCTGATAAGCTCCTCAACTGAAGCTATAGATAATAGAGCCAAAAAACGAACATAAATAGCGGACTTGCTAAATCCTTGACGCCTTAGTCAAACGAGAGTTCATTTATCATGCACAAAAATGTAAGTTTGTATTTTTTCCACATTTCAACGATTTTTGCTTGATAAAAATGACTGTTAGCACAACATGATAGGCGTTACATATAAGCATTGAGGAAAAATAGATCCACATTTGACTTTATCACACTGGCAGGACAGACAAATCCATTTTAGCTTGGTTCTTTGATTTCCCCTCAGAACGATCTTCGTTGCTCGGAGATCCATTCATTTCCTGTGTGTATATTTGTAATTCTACTGGTTTCGGTGTTCAATCCCCATTGTCATAATTTCATAATTGTAAACTCTCTACGTGTTATTTAATGATAAACTTAAGCGAATAATGGACACCATAAGTGAGGCGCAAGTCAGATAAGCTTTGTATACGTGCAACAAAAAAAAAGTTGTTCTCGATAGAGGTTATACAAAAATCAAAAGGATATACAATTATTAGTTATCCCTCAATACTGGTTTAAGATTATTTTGAGGTATACATTCAGAGCATTATTGTGATAAATAAATTACTTTTTCAAAGTAGGTAGCCTATCACGACAGATTTAACACTTATTAATTTTAAAGATTTTTGTCAATTAGACAATAATATCTTTTGTGTTAGTGCAATGATTGAAACGAATTTTTTTTTCAGATTAAAGTTTAACCATTTCGCTCTTTTAAAAACATTTTTTCATTCAACCAATCATATTGCGGCATATATGGATTTTAAAAGTCGGCTGCCCCTTTTTTTTTCTTCTACATAAACTATTCGGATACTCTCTTAGCAAATAATTGCATTAGCGACCATGGCTTTGTGAATATACATAAAATGTTAGTATCTTGAGTTAAACCACACAACAAAAACAAACAGATGAATTTAGTCCGGCAAAACCATCCTTTTTTTTCTATTTTGTGAGCATAATAAAAGCAACGTACTCTCTGTGACATGTTTTTGCCAAGACTGCACTTCAGTGTGCTACACCAATAGAAGACTAGGACTCCGAGTTGAAGAGTTCAAAGTCCATATCATTCCCTTTATTATTTTGTCACCTTATATTTCTTCAGATATAAATGCAGTCCTATCTATCAGCATGCGGGAAAGACATATGGCACCTTTTATTTTGGACATGGTTGACAAACTGATCAAAAACGTCTCGAATGAGCTCGGCAGAGATGGGAACTTTACCAAAAATCAGCGCAGAAGAGTTACAGTTCTGTACATTATTTTTACCCCTTTGCCCCATAAAAGATCTAAGCTTTAGCCTAGCTTTCGTAGCGGGCTGTCACAAGCCTGCGAACCGGATAAAAACGAATCGATGTAAAATAAGGCTTTTGCTGGTGGGCAGGATCGAATACCAAATTAGCTGTTCGCCTGTTCGTCATGCGAAAGGGCGAGGTACAAACTGGTTTCGGTACAAAAACTGCAAGTAATGTAGGGCTAAACGCTAAAGGATGGGACATGTGTCCTGACAGAGGTTGATGACTTGTATACAGCTGTTCTCTTTGCCAAATATTGTTAGAGTCGACAGTAGATGATGCATAACACTTAAACCGAAGTTTCAGAGAGCGTCGTTCCATGCGGTTGAAACCCCGATTCATTGAGATTGCTTTTACTAAAACAGAATAGTACAATTTTGTGATCTGCAATAGCTTGTTTTATTTAAGTATTTTCCCTTCATGTTGGTGGGAAAATAATTGCTCGTTATCAAATTTTTTATTTCAATTTGGAAAAACCCATTCAAAGTACAGACCAGAGCACAGCGATGTTTGTTACATGACACAGTGTCAGATTTAGGTTGCTTGCGGACTTTATGAATATGGTTGTTCTAGGATGCATAATTTTACAAAGTGTTTTAAAAGCGGATCTCGTCTTAAATCCGACACGGACACAACATACCGCTTATCATTTTTAAAACGCGTTCCCACCTTTTGAGGATAAGACTAACGCCAATGACGGGCCCAATTTAGACTAGGTCGGTTTTTCTTTTTAGACAAACTGATACGATTTGCATATTATACGATTTGTATCCACCTAGTGATACAAATATAGGCTCTTCTTTTTTCGAGGAGTCTAACCAAGAATTCGGATTGGAAGGCGCCTGGTTCTATCGACTTCGCTTTGACCCACGATCAGCAGTAGGCCTACGTCGTCGAAAGGTTTACATAATCTTAATCTTGATCTGCACTATACAAAAACACAATACTCTACGACACGAGAAAGTTATCCTCTATCTTAATTTAACAAATCGGTCTCTAAGAAGGACTCCACACGCCCACGGTACGTCATAGCGGGATATCATCCACTTGATCAATCCCTTTATATTTGATTCTGAAACCAACCAAACCAGTAGGCCTACGTTGTAGCTAACTCGGGAACATCATCAAGGAGCTGAGCCAAGAATTCGGATTGGAAGGCGCCTGGTTTTATCGACTGATTTACGTCCCGTTGGTAGTTTGGTACACGTATCGACAATACTGGAAATGGAAGCGACGCTTATAAAAAGCAACATGCCTCATAAGCCGGAGACAAGTGGGGTCGACGGTTCAGCGCGAGGATTCTAGTTTCTAATGGTGAGGTACTGATTTTTTTCTGATCAGTCGCCTTGTTGTTTACTGGTAAGGTCGGGGTCACAGTCAGTCAATACAGCTTCATCGACTGGCGGCAGAAATTCTGGTTGGGGTATCACCGCTCCGCCTTAAGCTGGCAGCATGTACCAACTCATTCATGTATGAGTTGGTATATCTTCAGCTTTAGAGTTGATTTGAATCGGTTTACGTCCAACGCCAGCACTGTATATGCTATGCAGTTGACGGACCCCAAGACTGTCGTCTTACAAATTTATGTGCTGCCACACACGAGACAGGGCGTGGATACCGTGCTTCCTGCTTCAGCCGATAACATTATACTGACACCGACCCAACCAGTTACGATGTCTTATAAACCAGCGCAATAAATTAGACATGTATGTATATAACTTCCTGTGTGAATTTAGGAGACGTAAAACTACGAGATAACCTCTCTCCTACAAAGAAACTTTAAGACCCTAGCTACGCCAAACTAGTGCAAGCGTCGGTCGTCATTCACGGATGGCAAAGTACGCGGTCTTGGTAGGAACAACTCAAGCAACACAGATGCCAGGCGAAGTACGTGATGCCAGGATCAAGGTCGACGTTCAACTTCGACTAATTTTAAAAATCTAATCGAGGTATGCAGACAAAGTTAAAGAGCTATTATTTAGACACAACTATGTGCTTCCGCTCGCCACTATTCCGAATAACATTAACAGGCCCGCCGCGGAACTATCTGAGACTGAATATACTACTTGAGTCTATACTTATAAAGGCATTCTAGAGAAAAGTGTGTTTAAAGTTTTGAATCGAGAGCCGGAAACAATGGCGGGCGTCCAACACAGACCATCACAGATCAAATTTTGCCTCCCTGTCGCAAAACACAGATTGTCGGTCCGTCATCGGAAGCTGTTATCCGTCGTCCGACATCCTGTGTATCTCAAGGAAAGAAAAACCACTAAAAATAGATAGCAGCATATCGTTTGTGTCTGGCTGGAAGTGGGATGGATGTATGAGTTGGTACAGGCGCGTACAATAGCAGTACACGAAGTCCCACACCCGTCACAGCCAGTCACAGAAGATACACTTGAATTGTCCATTTTTCCTCGCAAAGCCCAACGGATATTGGGCGACCTAATGATAAGGGTACAACTTGCGGCGACGTTGGGCTTGTAGCATGTGGTTTGCAAAGGGAATACGCAAGCCAACCTAGCCCAACAACAGTCAGTCACTGACAGTGACACCTGACGCAGAGTTGGGTTCTGGTATACCCACCCTAGCAAGCATAGTCTGGTACTAGCTGGCAAAACCACGTGATTAACCATCCAGGGCAACGATCAGCGCCTGGCCGCAGAATTAAAAGTCTCTTTATACTTGTAGCCGAGAAGAAACAACATGGCGACCAGTCTGGGGGTTTCGAGGCCCTTGATTGGTCGATCCGAACATAAGGCGTAAAGAGGAAAAAACTAATGGCTTAGGGTACGGACAACTATAACGCAAAAATAGCGTTTCTAGAGCTCTGCTGTCAGGGGTTTGCAGGAGACCAGTGAGGTCTACCTCGTCGGTATGTTTGAGGACAACCATTTGTCCGCGATCCATATAACCTGATTTGGACGGAGATGAAGAACAAGCGTCCCTGGAGCTAACATTTTAACCACTGCAGGACTGCCAGCTTAAAAAGTGACGCGTCTGCCTGATACAGGTAGCGCGTCTTTTTCACGCGTCCCTCTTTAGCTACCAGATCGATAGACAGGACCACATACATTGATATTTTGAATCATAATAATAGCTGACAGCCGAACGTTGCTAAAGTAAAAGGCTCGGTGGCGCTGATATTTTAAACCACTGCAGGAGTACGGGCTTTAAAAAGTGACGCGTCTGCCTGATACAGGTAACGCTGCCAGCTGCCAGCTATATTATGATTCAAAATATCAATGTATTTGGTCCTGTTTATCGTTCTCCTAGCCAGATAGGGGCCTGTGAAAAAGACGCGTTACCTGTATGAACAAGCGAGGCTAGAGGCTAGCTTGACTAGTTATCTAGGTCAGTGCATGCCCGTGGTAAAACACATCACTGAATCTTCAGATACATGCATTTCAATAACTGAGCCAATAATCATATTTAATTTTTACTGCGACCTTCTTTTATTGCTATCTGAGGCTAAATATAGGCATTCTTAAGAATAATGTGTTTAAGTATATATATGACGAGAGCTGGAAAAAAGGATGTTCTGCCTAAAGTCCAACACAGCCCAAGATTTACCGCGGTTTTGCAAACTACAGACTGTCAGTTTGGCGTCGCAAGCTGTCATCTGTCGCTCAACATCCGTTGGGCGCTGCGAGTGAAATATACACAGTTGCATATTGTCTGCGACTTGTCGCGGTGGATGTCGGATTTGGTTTACTTTCATACTAAGAAAAAATATTCATTTTCCAACATGATACTAAACATAAATGTTGACCTACTTGACCTGAACTTTGATTTGAAGAGCTCCGATCGCTAATCTGGTAAATGCACAGAAAAGCGGGAGTATAATCTCTGTTATCGATGCTTCCTGTGCCTCGCCGTGACAGTAGACAGCCACAGTGGCACGAACTGCCGACTACCAGGTGCTAACACGAAAATGTTTAGTTACATAGTTACAACCTAGACGAAAATAACCAGATGGGACTCCGCGAACTTCTACAGCTAAGCAAGCGGAAGTGATGAAACTTTGGCCCAGATTTTAATTACACAACGGTAAAAAAACTGCATTGGTTTTAATAGAAATTTAGTACCACTAGACCACGCACAATGCGTTTTTGTTTTTACCCCCGCCCATCTTGCAAAAACAACAGAAGGCAGTGGGCGCATAGTACTGCACGTGATCGTTTACCGCGGTGAAATTCACTAAGGAGCGGAGCGATCACAGGAAGTAAAATAGGCTAGCTGCCCTCTCTGCCGGGCTCGCCGGCGTCTGGTTATTCTAGTCTGAGGTTACAGGCACACCTGTCAACATCTGTATACATTTCTCATGCAATACTCAAGAATAAATGTCAATGCACGTAACCTTTACTCAAACGTCTCCTACGTTCTTACGGGAGATCCTACACGGCGACGGGACCCCGGGGGGATACATAAAAGTAGTTTGGTCATACCTATAATTCTTGCAGGGACTCAACCATTGGGGGGAAATGAGGCGGCCTTAGCGGGGATCGAAGCCGTAACCTTCCGATTATAACTTATAAGCAGTGTGACCCACCCCTGATGTTAGACTAGTGATCTAAGATTGATCGATGTAATTTTAGCGATATATGAGTGCCAGCTATAACGTCTGCTGGCTGGCTTCCGGTAGAGTAACAAACCTGTCCCTGCGGAGTTGTGCCAATTTTTGGGTTATTTTATGCCAAGTTATGCCCCCCCCCCCCAAAAAGTCAAATTAAGGTTCAACATGGACACAGAGCTGAAAGTGAGGGTATTTTATATACGTCCTGTCTGTCTTATTGCGGACGCGTTGCTTAGCCTATCCAGTCTATAAATAGAATATCAGTGAGTTGACCCAACCAGCTTCCTACAAGATTGGTCTGACTCTAGATCGGTTTTAAAAGATGACTTGCTTACTACATCAGGGGAACTTTTGATTAGGGTGACATTCTTATTGGTTTAGGATCAATCCTCCAAGAAGACGAAATAGCAAACCAACACTCTATCATTCCAAAGGCTGAACTCCCGAAGATCCGAATTCATTCCAGTACAATAACCTTCGGCTACTGAGCTGTTGGTGTTGCCGATCACACCAAGATAGACCAAGCGTGGGTCGTCGTTCACACTCACAGATGACAAAAAGCGCGGTCTTGGTATAAACACACGAAGCAACACAGATGCCGCCGAAGCACGTGATACATGTATCTCTATCAATCAGCATCAAGGTCAATAAGCAGCGGCGGACCACTGTTCAATTCTCTATAGAGAGAGGGAGAGAATTCTCTCCCTCTCTCCGGGTCGTCTCCTAGAATCCCCTGGGGGATCCTAGGCTATACAGCGACTGGCGGCGTTGACAGAAGACAAAAGATCAGGAGGAAGGCGAGACATGATAGATCCTATGCTGGTTCATTCTATTACTACGAGGCTGGTCCTCTTATGTATAGGGTTCCCTAATTTTTGAGGTTCTAAAGTGGAAAGGGGGGATAGGTTGAGACAGATAAGACAAACCTTCCCTTCTACGCTGGGGGGTTGGGTAAGGTTAGGTTTATACATATATGTATACACGCAATACTAGATTCTGGTTTGATGAGCGCAGTGGTTACGCGCTTAGCTAGCTTTAAAAATATTAAAAATACTAAGTTTATTTCATAAACCATTTTTATTGTAACCTTATTTTATTACTATCTGAGACTAACTATACTACTTATAAAAAAATTCTAGAGAAAAATGTGTTTAAAGTTTTGAATCGAGAGCCGGAAAACAATGGCGGGCGTCCAACACAGACCATCACAGATCAAATTTTGCCTCCCTGTCGCAAAACACAGATTGTCGGTCCTTCATCGGAAGCTGTTATCCATCGTACGACATCCTGTGTATCTCGAGGAACGAAAAACAACTAAAACTGGATCTGTGCATATTGTCTGTGTCTGACTGGTAAGGGAGCGACTATACCAACTCATACATCTATCCCAGTCAGACACGGACAAGCGACTATACCAACTCATACATCCATCACAGTCAGTTGCAAACAAATCCATTAAGTTTAACTTTTTTGTGCTTTCTGAAGGCGTGTATATATATAGGTAAAAAGGGGTATCGACAAGAGCCAATCTAAAGTCCTGAAAAATACACTGTATTAAATACATGTATATATCGGAGTGTTAAAGTGTAGAGGCATCAGCAATACAATGTGCAAACGTGTAGACTACTGTATAATGGAGGATAAAACAAAGTCGACGGAATCAAGATACCGGTACATGTAATTTCAACCAAATTTCTGCCCACGCAATAGCTTGTCTCTTCCTCCGTCTTATCAACCTCGTCTACGCCGGTAATAATACACACAGAAAGTTGATGAAATGATTAATTTTTCTCGTGAATGTGGAGAACACAACAGTACAAATCAATATAGTCCGTCCAAACTTCGTCAAGAAAGTCCCTTCTTTACTTCTTGTTTAAACAGCAACGCACAAAAAAAAACCCTGCAAAAACTCCCCTACCCCACCCCGGAAAAAGTACCACAAAAAGGGGGGACGGGCCAAATACCAAAGCTTTAAAAGGAAAATTGGTAGATAATGGCAGTAGATTTATGAAGGAAACTCGTGTAATATTCTTGCCACACGCCGCTTTTGAATCAGATAACATGTCCCACTTTTGTAAAAATAACAGTTACCGATTGTGGTTGTCAACAGCGCAGAATGTGACGCCAGCTGTCGAAAAAATGGCGTTCATGAAACTGTGCAGTATGCTATTGCTATGTAATTGTAAGCCAACATCATGCTGTTAGTGTTACAGACCCACAGTAGGTAAGGGGCCGGGAGGACATTGTCGAATGGAGTTATTGACCTATTTTTCAACGTGTAACTCAGAAAATAAACACAGTCACGTGACATGTGTTTAATTTGGCCAGATCATAGATAGTGCTACATGTATTTATATATCTATGGACCAGCTAGATAAACTACCCGGTTTGTGCTCCTCTGTCGACAGTTACTCAGCTACATGTATTTTATAGACATCGGACACAAAGTCATGTTCAACTGTGTTCTTGTTGCTCCGGGGTACAACTCTTATACATGGAGAAGTATGGAAGTACATGTAAAACCTATGAGACTGAAGTTTGAACATGTCAGATATATTCCAAAAGTTATTCTTAACAAGACATATATATGAGCAGACAAACATATTCAAATCTATGGATCATGACACAGAACCGGAAGTATCTCCGTGAGAGGAACAGGGAGTAGCTAAATACAAACTAATTTACTTTTACCAGTAACAATAACACATACTATATTTTGAACATTACGTTTAAAAATAAAAACAGTCAGGAAAAATATGTAAACGAGCAAAAGTTGATCTCCGAGTGGACTCGTTGGCGGGGGTTGAGGGTTAGGCTTCAGCATTGCACTGACCAAATGTGTGAAGGACGATGAAGATGAGAATAAAGTGGACTAAAAGTAAAAAGAGACGATGAAACATTTCAATTAAATTGTTTGCCCGCGACTGGTCTCTTTAAATTATGATAAACACGGTCCTTACTAATAATATACTGTGTCTAAACTGATAAAACAGAACGGACAAGACGCATTAGAAACGGTATTAATTGGTTATTTTTTCTTGAGAATACAATACACACCGCGTAAAAAAAAACCCACTGTTCAGTCCACAAGCCCTTTGCAAGATCACCAAAACACGATATCCCTGTAATGTATGATCATTATATATAAAAACAATAAAGGAAAGGGAAAAAACGAAAACAAAAAGGCCCTTTCCAAAACTTTGAAAAGGAAAGAGAGACCTGAGAGAGATCATGGCTATATAACAGCATTTCAGATTTAATAACACCGTTTACATATCAAATTAAAACACTAAAATAAAATTAGATATGTCAGGAAACTGCTTAACTATAATTTATTTCAGTTCTTAAAAGATAAAAAAAACAAGCATAAAATGTCATAAATTTACTTTTAGTTTTACTGCCATTCGTCACTTTTTACCCGCACACCATCTCTCTTAAGTTTTAAACATCTTTTCAAAACACACACGCTAAAGAGCAGTATACTTCATAAAAAAAAATCTTCAATTTACAGGGCGGGATAATTGCAACAGCACAAACAAAAGTTACCTAGAGTGGTTGTGAACAGCGCAGAACGAAACGCCAACTTTTGAGCAAATGGCGCCCAAAAAACTGCAAGTCACAATCGCGCAGGCTGGAACACAGCAAGTAGCTTGGAGAGAACAGAGTCGAATGGCGTTGTTGACCTATTTTTTAATAAACGGCGCAGTAAGTAAGTGAACGTGACTTTTAAGCTAAAACCCACAGTAAATACACCGTTGTGGTTGGTGCTGGCGGCGAACTGTGCATTGTGTGGAGTGTGTTCAACGCTAGCCACTCTCGCTCCGTCGTTCAGTGTTGGGTTTAGCCTAGCATCGCACAGGCGCACACTGGCGCGCAGCACACCAGTCACCTTCCCGAAAAAGCTGCGCAGGAGGCCCGATAATGTAACGGTAGCCAAAGTGTTCTCAAGCGTGTACCCCTCTCTTTCATTGTCGTGTTCGCAAGCGTGTATCCCTCTCTTTCATTCCCGCCCCATTCTGACACGCTTTCGCCTTTGCCTAGGGCCTTACCTGCGTGCCGTGCGTGGTTTCAGGCGAACAGAAGACGCGGGCTTTTCACCCCGCTCTCAATCTGATGGTGCTACTGTGCTACACGAAGTGGAGCAGGGTTTAGCGGAGTTAGTTTGGAACAGCCGCGAGCGAGATTTCATTTTAGTTGCATTCAGTCAATGGTGTGATTTACCGATTGCGCGGGGCGTTGGTGTGTTGGTTGGTGATGGCACACGTGATCACCGCGGAACCCGCAACCACTACAACAGCACTGCGCGGTAGGCCTAGTTTGTGTGGCTTGTGTTACTGCTTGAATATTAAACAACAGTTACTGGTAGTTCATGACGCATAACTAGATTACTGTCGCCATGGCAACAGGCGTGTTGCGGGTCACATCACAAACTGCATGAGTAATTTTGGCTGTGTGGACACGGATTCATTTCTAGGAAGTACTATTTTTAAAGCTGATTTTTCTCTCATTTCCAATTCTCTGTTAATATTATGAGCATAAAAAAGCAGACCAAACACAAAACAACAACATTGCACACACTTATACACAACTAAACAAACAAAAAGAGCTATAACGGATAAAAGAAACGCTCCACAATGGATATTAAAAAGTAGCCTAGATACTACAGCATTACAATGAATTAAACAGTTTTTCTAATTTAGCTTTGATAATCATGTGTTTCAGCTTTGGTTGACAAGCTGTTTTGCCCCAAGCGATAGACACAAAGACTATACATGTAATTATTATAAATTGGTCAGAAAAGTTACGAAAGTCGATGGAATTCTTGGGCAAAAAACAGCACATGTCCAGTGACCAAACTTGATTGAAAGTTTGAGAACACATAGGCATTTTGCTACTCTACATACGTATATGTATAATCTTTTTTTCACAGGCAGATGGCTAGGCAAAAAAAAACGGAAAGCTGACGCACAGTGTAACCTAATTTGAAAAAAACAACAACAACACGCTATTAAAGTTCTTTGAGGACGCCTGAAGTCGGGGCTACCAAAAATAACAGGCAAAGTCAGCAAATTGACGAAGGGAACGCTGTGTTATTTGCACAGCAGGGGCAATAGTGATCTATTTATTTCAAATTAGTATCACCATTGCTACCCAAAATTCCAGGGGCGCGCGGTGGTCCTGGGGTAGAACATCGGCTTCCGACCCAAAAGGTCCGTGGTGCGATTTCGCTCCCTACTGGTTGGGTCGGTGTCAGTTTAATGTGACCGGCTGAGACAGAAGTCATGGAATCCCCGCACTGTCTCGTGTGTGGCAGCACATAAAATTGTCAGACGTCAGTCTTAAGACCACTCCACAATATAGCCTATATAGTGCTGATGTTGGACGTTTAACCAACTCAACAACAACAATACCCCTCCCCACCCAAAAGTCACCAAATTGACTGAAGTGAACACTTTTTTTTTGCATAGCAAGGGTATTATTATGATCTATTTATTATAAATTAGTATCATCGATGCTACCCAAAATAACAGATAAAACAGCGAATTGACTTAAGCGAACACATTTTCGCATAGCGAGGGCAACAGCGATCTATTTATTTTCAATAAGCATCATATTTAAGGAAAGAATAATACTCAGTGGGGTATTTTTCGTTCAGCCTACAAACCGACTAGACTAAGAATGTCAACTGTATCAAAAGTACCGAATATTTTAACGATTTCGTTAACTTTGATACAAAATGCAAAAGTTTGTTTATTTCGGTGACCCTTTTTTGTATAAATGTTATAAAACTTGATCCACATGATTTACTGGCCATTGATTTTCTGAAAAGGTAAAGATTTCCTGAGAAGGCTAGTTTTTAGGCCGGAATCTAACATTTTACAACTTGAGTAAAATAAAAACAGTACAACTATTCATACGTTACTCAGACAGAATGACGTCCTCTACTAATGCCCATAAAAACAATATACAGACGTGGTTGTGCTTAGTTACATTTCTTAATCTCACTTAAACTTAAGTTAAAGGGCGTATTTCTACACACATCTGCTGGAGTACCCCCTCCCCCCTCCCAGGGGCGGAGAGGGGACCTAAAGAAACAACTAAAGAGTTTCTGGTACGTCTTCCGAGGCTTCTGATTGTAAACGCTTAATGTTACATGACCAATCTCACGTGCTGGCACACAGAGAGACAGAGCGGGGCTACCAAAACGCCTGTCTCATCCGTTGGCAGGATTATTTTACTTACACCGTTCCAAACAAAGTACACTGTGTCCAACCCATGGATTTATATAACTACCAGTAGTTATATGTCTATGGTCCAACCACATTTAGGCCAACGCGAAGGAGTGTCTCAGGCTAGAAGACGAGACCAGGTGGTAGTATACAATACTGTACCTATCTTGCAAAAATCAATCATTACTGCTTTCTTATTTGGAACCAATTATAGAATCGAAATTAAATATTAAAAACAACGAGACCAAAAAAAAAAGAAGGAAAAAAACAACAAACAGATTTGCTGTCGATTTCCAACCGTTCAGCCTTGCAATTTGCGACATTATCCAACAAAGGAAACCATATAGCTAGAGTAGAACCAGCGAGAGAAGACTTTCAAAAACTTCTAAAATTTGATACCTTTCCTTCACTCCACCAGTGTTCAGTATGATCGAAATAGAGGAAGAAAGAAAGAAAGAGAGAGAGATAGATAGAGAAAAAGAGAGAGAGAGAGAGAGAGAGAGAGACAGAGAGACACACAGACAGACAGACAGACAGAGATTTACAGTACAGGGAGAATAACATTTAAACCATACTTAGTATTGTGAATGATTAACAAGAGAGAGAGAGAGAGAGAGAGAGAGAGAGAGAGAGAGAGGGAGACAGAGAGAGAGAGACACAGACAGACAGACAGACAGGCAGATAGACAGATAGAGAGACGGAGACAGACAGACAGACAGACAGACAGGCAGATAGAGAGACGGAGACGACAGACA
>RQTK01000419.1:66850-69350 GCA_003991915.1 Elysia chlorotica
TACCTCATAATAAGCCACAAGTGAAGACCCAGCTACACACACACACACACACACACACACACGTATTATTTATATATTATATTGTCCTACCTTACAAGTATGGCCATTTCTCGCGCGCGACACAAGTGTTTCGAGCAACACGATCAGACGACCAGGCACTCTCTTTGGGCGTCTGGCGTTTAGTTGTGTGTTTTCGGCCTTTTATTGAGGCTGAGTTTTAGTTTGAGGATATTTAATGTTTCCCAAAAACCCAGGTTGCACCGCTCGCTTGCTGGGGAGTAGGGCTCTGCTGTTTCGATTATCTCCCATGAGATTTTGCAGTCAATATTTTGTTCTTTCAATTCCCACGTCAGTTCGCTCGACGGTGGCTCTGTTGAGGCGCTGGCCATCGAGTGGGCATGCCGTTTTGTCCCGGCATTTATATGTTTTTTTTTTCTGTTTCGTCTGTTTTAGTCTTTTCTGATTTAAGGGCTGCATTATTGTGGTCATTGTGAATTTGCTTTATATTTGGCATGAAGCCGTAACGTAACTTTAGGGTGTTTTTGTTGAGAATTTTGTGCAGCTTGGGAGGAAGCACGCGTTTAAAAGTCTGAAAAATGTTTTCCCAATAATTATTTGTACTGACATTTGAACTAAAAGGGCTGTTCCAGACCATTTTCTTTTTTTTTTTTTTGCCTTTTTTGTATCTTTTGTTGTGTCGTTTGTGTTTAATTTTTGCAGTTTTGGTTCTTTGATGGGTCAAGTTTATGAGTCAAAATCGTTTTACCCCGTGGTTTTTTTTTTAAATTTTCCGAGAAACAAATGTCTATTTTCTTTTTCTGTCCAATCGGATGGATTTAAGTGCTCTAGATCTAGCTCATATCTTCGCCTAGCAGGAATAGTTGAATCTAGCTGCCCCTACTTCCTCATTGCGAGCAAACCCCTGCTAAGTGCTAACACGACGAAGGCGCGCAATAAGTTATTATTTTAGCCTGCTGTTTACACGATGAAGGTGCGAAATAAGTTATTTAGCCTTCATACAGTATCCTGTATCCTGAGATTGAATTTGTGGATTGCCAAACTATGGCCGACAGCCTGTGCCCATTAACAGAGAACAGACAAATAAATCTGTGAGTTTAACTAGATTATCTTGCAAATAGTGTTGAGCTTAATCCAGCGCTGTAATAGAAGCCGGCAGAGAGATACGGATTGTGTTAATCCTAACTAATTGTCTTACATGAGACACCAAAAATCGAACAAATTTTCTACCATGAACAACTTAACGCATGGCCTGAGATTATGTTAATAAAAAATCTTAGACGTGACATAAAGCTAAATGCAGACAACCAATTTTAGTTGACATTGAACTGATCTCTTAAATACGTTTCTGCCAGACCTGTAGTCAGACACAGGAGAGAAGCTTAAATTGGATTAAGTTGAAATTAATTAAGAATCTCAGTTAGATGACGCCCAATAAATTCGCCAATAACAGCTTCCCTTAGTTGTGATTGTATCCCCCTCCCCCCCTTTTCCATAACAAAAACTAAACATAGATCCGGAACCTCGATCTTGAAGCAAGCCTCTGGTTCATAACCGGCAGGGCGGAGAGCCCGAGTTCCTAGGACCTATACAGCTTTACTAGATTTCGCCAATTCGCCAGCCCTAACTGAATGGGCTCAAAGAACGGTTCCTAGGGCCTATACAGCCTTACTAGATTTTGCCTATTCTCCAGCGCCAACTGAACGGCCTCAAAGAACGGTTCCTAGGACCTATGCAGCTTTACTAGATTTCGCCAATTCGCCAGCCCTAACTGAATGGGCTCAAAGAACGGTTCCTTGGGCCTATACAGCTTTACTAGATTTCGCCAATTCGCCAGCCCTAACTGAATGGGCTCAAAGAACGGTTCCTAGGGCCTATACAGCCTTACTAGATTTGCCAATTCCAGCCCTAACTGAATGGGCTCAAAGAACGGTTCCTAGGACCTATACAGCTTAACTAGATTTTGCCAATTCACCAGCCCTAACTGAATAGGCTCAAAGAACGGTTCCTTGGACCTACACAGCTTTACTAGATTTCGCCAATTCGCCAGCCCTAACTGAATGGGCTCAAAGAACGGTTCCTAGGGCCTATACAGCCTTACTAGATTTTGCCTATTCGCTAGCCCTAACTGAATGGGTTCAAAGAACGGTTCCTAGGACCTATGCAGCTTTACTAGATTTCGCCTATTCGCCAGCCCTAACTGAATGGGCTCAAAGAACGGTTTGGCTGGCAATCCTGCATGTAAAGATGTTGGCGCTCTTGTTAATGTTGTCACAGTCCTATCTTAGTCAAGGCACACACACTTTTGTTATAACAATTTTTGTGTGACTATGAAATCAATGTTTAGCATAACACATGTAGAACCTAGAGGGCACCAACATCACCTAGGTTTGAGCTCAGCTGCTGACATCGTAACCGTATTCAATACTCTATGAGATCCCACTGCTCCAATCTACTAGACTAGAATTATTGTTAAAATGTG
>RQTK01000419.1:71850-88242 GCA_003991915.1 Elysia chlorotica
TTGCTTTCGTCTTATCTAGACTAAAAATCATATCATGCAATGCAGCCGATTAAAAGTAAACTTGCTCAAAGGAGATTTTTGCTACCCTTGGTTCAGTTCCGTTATAATTTTGTTCAGTGTAGTAACTAAAATTCAAGTAAATTCTCAAGAAACGTTTGTGCTCGATGTTCTAAGATGTTGACTTTAAGCAAAAACCACCGTATTCTATAGTATTTTCACCAACCTGATACACAACCTTACATCCACAAACCTGAACAGACAGGGCTGCACTATATTAATTTTAAATCTATGCATTGTCTTGCCTGCCAAACAAAAGATGAAGCATGTTAAATAGGATCTGATTTCTGTATCCTATACAAGCGGAACTGTCACTCCGAATTGTTACATAGATTTATAGGTGTTTTTTTTTTTCGTAGCTACTCATCTGGTCCTAACGAGTTGAGTTGGTTTAACGCCCAACATCAGCACTATATAGGCTATATAGGACCCCAAGACTGACGTCTGAAAATTTCATGTGCTGCCACACACGAGACAGGGCGGGGATACCATGAATCCCGTCTCAGCTGGTCACATTAAATTGACACCGACCCAACCAGTAGGACTTTTCGCGCCACCCACTGGTCCTAACAACTATGGTTCACAAACGCTGAGCGATTTGTGCGAATAGTCCTTTTCTTTTTTTTTTTTGCTTAAAGTCCAATCACAGCACTATATAGGCTATATTGTGGACTGGTCCCGAGACTAATGTTGGACAATTTTAAGTGCTGCCACACACGGGACAGGGTGGGGATACCATGACTCCTATTTCAGCCGCTCACATTAAACGGACTTCGACCCAACCAACAGGGTACTAAATTGGACAAATACGTAATTGTGGGATTAGTTCCCTCCCCCTTCGCTGATGGGCCTGTTGGTATAGAAGTCAATAGATCTGACTAGACTATATTTCAGATTGACTCAATCCAAGATCAAATCGATCTACGTGGTGCTTTAAGTATTAGGGCGTAGCTACGCAATAAAGCTTGACCTAAAGCAATTTCGCCAACCTTAATTTATTACAGCATTTGACTCAACAGGGATGAAGATTAAACTTTGATTACATAATTCTTCTTTTTAATGAATCGTCAAGTAAATGCTACACCCACCCTCCCCCCAAAAAACATCAACAAAAACAAAAAAAACAAAAAACAAACAAACTTTGAACATAAGTCTTTAAGTTGTAGGTTTTAAGAACTGACCTCCAAGAATATCTTAAAAAAATAAAAGATTGTCAAATATATTATACCATTTTTTTCCCCTCCAAATCTCAGTACTTACGAAAACATCTCCTTTGGTTAAAGTCTGAACATAGACAAACTGTGGGTTTGCATCCGCCTCCGAGTAGACATTGGCCTGCAAACAACGGGGAAACAGAGGATAATATTTTGTTATACAGTAATGACATTGGCAAAGACGCCTAGGAAAAGTAATCTACAGTGAAAAGATTCCATAAATTACAAAATAAAATAAAATGTAGTTTCATTCTATAAAACAAACAGATGCTCTGAAATACACTATAGTATAACTTTATTAAAAACAGATACCGAAATTTAAGCGCCTAGAATTTGAATTAATAGCTTAAAACTGATTTTTATGAATTATTGATGCTATGTGTTTATAAATTAAACCGGTCTGAAATTTAACGAATTTTGCATCATTCACGAGAAAAAGACTCATTTCGTTCATAACAATGTACACTTGTTTTTATCTTGTTGTTGCCTTTGTTTGTTAAAGTTCACCATCAACAACTCGCGGACATGTTGCACAACAACTGTCTGACAATTATTCCTGCTGCCACACAGAGACGGAGTTGGGGTACTTGGAATTCTGTTTCAGCCATCCACATTAAAAAGACACGGAACCAACCAGCAGGGAACAAGTTGACCTCACTGCGAGCGAACCCGAGACATCTCGATAGGCATTCTAACTCTGTACCTGCTCCTCCACCCCCATCCACCTCGGCACGTCATGTTAAGAAAGAGGTAATTTTGCACGCGATAAAAGCATAAACAACCGACCGTACTCTTTACAACTCTCATAGTGTTACACCCGTACTAAACCACGATCTACTGTGCCTAGCTGGTTAATTCATCGATTTCTTTTTTGGTGGTTGCTTGATGAGTAGTTGTGATCTTAGGTTTTGAAAATAGATGTAATTTTGAACTAGACTCTTTCATGCAGTATAGGGGTCAAGATTTAAAACTAACCCAGCCATCTAAAATGTAAATATTTCGACACCTTGCAGAAAAAGTCAACATGGTAAGTTCCTCACGAGATGTATTATCATCTATGACAAGACGACGTTCAAGCTAGAGCCTATTGTATTTTACACGATTTTAAATACAATTTCGTGGGATCTCAAACCAAAGATCGTAGAAATTACCAAAGTGTCACAACATAGCTTATATTGTGCTAACGTAGTAGGCTAAGCAACAACACTTTACAATACTTCACCAAAGTGTCACCGACAAAGGACTGGGACACATGGCACTCTTAAGTAGTGAGTAGTATACAATGTAAGATCGTGGAAGCTACCAAAGTGTCAAAATAAAGCTTATAATAGTGCTGACTTTGAAGGTCAAGCAAAAAACTTTAAAACACTTCATCAAAGTGTCGCCGACAAAGTAATGGAATGCAAGACACTCTTAGGTAGTGAGTAGTATACAATGTATCACGTTAGAGATTCGAGAAGATCTACCCTGGAATTGAAGGCTGAGTCCAGATCATCCAGGAAGGTCCTCTTATCCTCCAACTCCAGAACCTCGTCAGGCCCTAAGTCACACGACGCGGCGCGATCTGAGACAGAGATTGTGGATAACATTCAAAACTTTATCATACACCAATTATATACAGAGAATATTTGCGTTTCGTCTTTGGATAGTTAAGAGAGTTTTACATGCAATCTGATTCTGAATTTGTAAAACCCTGGTGTTAAGCTTTAAGATTTGAGATCATACCTCATTGGTGATACTCCAGACGGGATTTACTGCAGCTGTCGTCTGCTGTTTCAAATCTACTTCTAAATAAACTTAAAGTATAAATCTAATCAAATACTAAACGAATGTTGGATAAATTTTCCTTCCCAGCCTTTTTTTTCTAACATGCTTGCAATCATCTCCATGTTTAAATAATATTTTCATGCGCTATCCCAAAACTAAACGGTTCATCCTACCTCTATGAACTTTCAAATGGTCTTTTGAAGATTTGCTGTCTTTTGTTTTCTTCTTCATTAAAAGGCTGTCCGCCTGTGGAATATGAATAAATTCATTCAGAACAACAAAATTGACAAAATAACCCTACTCCACAGGCTACATATAATTTATATTTATTAAAGTCTTATATCACAACGATATCATAACAACCCACCCAGCCACCGAAACATTGTATCCCCGCCCTGTCTCGTGTGTGGCAGAACATAAAATTGTCAGACGTCCGTCTTGGGGCCCGTCCATAATATAGCCTATATAGTTCTGCTGTTGGACGTTAAACCAACCCAACCAACCAACCAGCCCCCGAAAGAAAAGACCGGAATGGACAAGTATAAATCATTCAAAAGCAATAACGCCAATACCAGAGCTCAAAGTAAGAAAAAAAGAACGCTTCAACAGACATCTCCTTTTTTCTTTTCCCATTGATTTCATAAAGCAAGGGTAAATCTATTGAACATTTTATATTCTCCCGTCTCAATAGAATTTTTAAAAACGCACCTTGAATTCTACAAAACCACTGGAACTTCCCGATTTTCCTCGAGCGGAGAAGAACGAGACAGTCTGCCTGCCCTTATAGACTCGCTTTGCGCCTTCTGCTGTTGTATGAGGCCTATTCACATAACAGACGCGATTGACTGCACTTCCGTCAACGTCATATCCACTTCCGTCGTCTGGCACTGTTTCTGCATTGTAAAAGTCATCGTCTTCTTCCAGGCCCTCCTCCTCATCCTCTAGACCTATGGGGAGGGGAGGGACGAGGTTGTTCTGCTGCAAATACCGGATGTACTCTCTTCCGTTGCTTAGGAACCGAATGTAATCACTGGGTGGATGAAAACGGAATATGTAATTAACAGGGAAGAACCAATGTTTTACCTTTATAAAAGTAAGGCGCGCATTTATTTGCCAAGTTCAAACCCAAGCTATTTTTTGCATTTAACATGTTAAGAGGCTTTGCATTTTTTTCTAAACTTGACATAGCTTGCACTTGAGAGAAATTGCATTTACTTGACAAGAAAAGTTGATGCTAATTTCTATTGAAGAAAGGCTGATAGAAGAGTGCCATAGTCTATGAAATTACAGGTTTCACAAAAAGAGCTCACAATGCTACATTTGTTATGTGGAGTTAGCATGACGCATTTTTACTAAGATTCAAAGAAGAAATTTACGGCCACATTAGACATAACCCATATATAATGCAAAACCATTCCCGTGAAACCTCTCACTATATCACAGTCTCTGTTTGTACTTTCTAGTTTGCTCTACCATTGTTTAACACAAGTAAGTAGCAACATTTCTCCGAAGGCTGAAGAACAACTCCCTCCAAAGCCCAGAAATGAATAACTCCTAATTGGAAGGTTGCAGTTTGATGTCGCTGCAAATTCTCCCTATTATTGGGTCGGTGTCAGTATGATGTGACCTTATGAATAGAAATGGACGTTTCAAAGTAAGATAGTAAGAAAATTAAAGTTTTGAGTATGGTCTATGCTTCACTCTTCACGGGAAATGGAAAGGCAAAGAAAAAGAAGAAGAAGAAAAAGAAGAAGAAGAAAAGGAAGAAGGAAACCTACTTTTTGTTTTATGCATAGTATCAAGATCAGGATGTAGATCAAACTCAAAATAATTACACAAGTATCATTATTAACTCTAACTTAGAGGCGCCAATTCATTTTGCAAAGCGCGTTGTTAAGTTGCCAATAGGATTGAAAACAATTTAAAAAAACAACAACAAATTATTATAATTATGTAAATTAGAGGTTAAAGAGATACAAAATTTATAACCTACACCAATTTGGATTTTTTTTGCATGGGAGAAAAGTAAAGAGCTGCACACAAACATATGGATTTAAAATTAATGGACAGATACAAAAAAGAAGAGAGATGTCAAGAGAGAGAGAGAGAGAGAGAGAGAGAGAGAGAGAGAGAGAGAGAGAGAGAGAGAGAGAGAGAGAGAGAAGAAATAAACAGAGAGAGAGACAGAGAGAGAGAGAGAGAGAGAGGGAGAGAGAGGGTCAAGAGAAGAACAATAGAGACGGATCCAAGTACATAATTATTTGTATATAAAAACCCAGTGCAGTAATTAGATAAGTGGTCATGCCCACTTGAGAAGCTACAACCATTCGTTCTACTCCGTACTTTTTCATGGTACTTATGGAAGAAACAAAAAAAAAAACAACATAAAAAGCAACAAACAAAACATTCACATTGTTACGAGAGCTAGCGCCTATGCGAAAGTCTGAGATTGCGGAAAAGATTTTAAATCAGTAAGAGAATGATGTATTATAATTATGAATGTAATGTTGCCTTGGGAATTTTAAAACGTAAATCTTTTTGGAAAGATTAGCAAAGTAGGAGAGTCACTAGCACTGCGATGGCAAATATATTTTTAATAGTGCTATAATAAAGATATAATGGTGTAAAAGTTTTTAATTTCATTATTATTATTATTATTATTTTATTTTGGGGAAGAGGGGGGGAGGGGGGTTGTCATCAGATTTTTTTTTACAAGAACTTAGCTCGTACTCGTTGAAGTACAAATGACAAAATAACATAATTATTTTCTCCTACTTACGTCAATTTAATGGCGATTTTATTTATCGTTGCGGTTGTATTTGTTTTTGCTTTTGTTGCTATTTGGGCTATAAATGCCATCACAATAATGGTGATAGAATGATTATTAATATTATGACTACAGTACGATGATGATGATGGTGGTGATGATGATGATGATCATGATGATGATGATGATGACGATGATGATGATGATGATGATGATGATGATGATGAATATGTTAATAAGATTAACAATAGCCTGGTGATGAGGATGATAAAGTGGGCGCGTGCTTGCTGAGGACTCACTTTGTGTCTGCCACCACCTTGGGCTGCCCTGTCTTCCTGGACACCGTGGGGCCTGTCTTAAGCAGTTTCTTCAGGACCGTTAGGGAGCCCTGGGAGCGACAGGAGAGAGTAATAGCGAATGGGTTGTAAGGAGAAGTGAAGGTGAGGGAAGAAGAGTTGACTAGAGATTAAACTAAATTTTGTATTTAACTACTTTTGCGGAAAAGAAGTTAATGTGTAGTATGTCAGTGCATCTATGATAAATCTCAAGTTACCAGCAGTAGATTTAACCCAAACCTCAAGGGCTTTTGGAAAATCTATTATTTCGAATTGGTTAGATAGATTATTGTTGTTGTTTTTTGGAGGGGGCGGGGGTGTTCAATTTTTTCGTGCTACCTTAGAGCTATAGGACGGGGATTTGACTTTGGTCACAGCTAGTCAAATTATACTAACACTGATTTAGCCGACGATTTAAAGATATGATGGACTGATCATGAGACAAACCCGCGACATCTGATTTCAGGTCTAGCGCTCTAACACCCAAACTGACTCGCATCCCTTGTTGTACGTTTTCTTTTATTGATTCAGGCAATATAGATATTTTTTTAATAACAAAAAATAGTCAACTTTGGCTTGCAGCAGTACATCTCAAACCGTTGTTTTCCCTTTGTACAAAAAAATAATGAGGAAGAAGAAGCAGAAGCCTTTTTAGAAATCGTTTATACCATAATAGTTATGCTGGGGTAAATCAATATTCTAGTATCTCTCTAGTTCTCGTCTTTTTTTGGTCATTGTGAATTTTTCGCATTTATATTGGTGGGTCAGACAGGACTTAAACTTCCTCTTATCTGCTTGATGCAATAACCAGAACAAAAAGACAATGACAAAAAAAAAAAACACTCAAGGGGATGCCTTTTCAAAATTAAATCCTATAAAGTGCGTGTATTTCAGGATGTATGTATTGTTTGACATACCCTGTTAGTCATTCAAACTTTATGGAAGCTACGGAGGGACGTGGCGAGAGCTTAAAGATCCACGTTTTTTTTCAATTAATTTTCAAGCTTAGCAGGTAAACGGTAATTGAAACTAATGACAGAAGTGGAAAAACAAACAAACAAACAAAAAAAAAAACACAAAAAAAAACAAAAAACAAAAACAAACAAACAAAAAAACAACAACACAAAAAACACAAAAAAACACAAAAAACAACAACAACAAACAAAAACAACAACAACAACAAAAAACTCCAACAACAACACCAACCTAATTTATTAGTATTAAGACCCACTGATCTTGTAATTACAGTAAGACTTTGTCTCACGAGCAGTAAAGTAGCACACTTTATCACCAACTTTGTAAGATTAGGAATTAAAAGAGCGATTTGAACTAATAGCACACCACACCATCTGCTGCTTAATGTCCAATCATTGGCCCTCCCTAACACACACACACACACACACACACACACATACATTAAACCCTAGATTGTATTCAATCAAGGCTTTCCAAAATATGAGGCAAAGGCAGACAATAGACAAACATTGCATTTAGCTTCGTGTTTGTTTTGTTGTTTTACGCCCAATCGCAGCATTTAAAGACTATATAGGCTATATTGTGGACGAGCCCCAAAACTGACGTCTGACAATTTTAAATGCTACCACACAGATACAGTGGCTCCTGTCTCAGCCGGTCCCATTAGCATTTAGAGTCCAAGTGAACTATGTCATTGGTCTAGGCATGGTTGGATCAGTGTGTTTTGTTGCTGTGTAGACTAAGTGGACTGAACAAAACCTATTTCTAAGTCGGGTCTAACTACGCCAGTGATTTAATAGAGATAGACCACTGTGCCAAAATAATGCGATAATGTGTTCTCTTCGGTCAGTTCGAGGCCTTGTATTCAATGTACTGCCTTGAGTGCTAAAAATAATGATGACTATATTGTTATCTATAGAAACAAAGAGGAGGAAGTAACTTACTGATTTTACGATAAAAAGCCAATCCGAGTAGTTACTGTTCTTGGCAAGTACTGATCCTCGTCTAAAAAATCAGAATAAAAGGTAGAAAATAAATAGAAAGATAAAATGAACAGCAACAAGAACAAGAAGAACAATAACAACATGAACAATATTAAGAAGGTGGTCATTTTTTAATCTCGTCGTAATTAAAATGTTCTACCTTTGAAATATGACTAAAAGTGTGAAAGTCTTAAAAGATTCTTGGATTTTGAGCCCGAAGCGGCTTAACTAGTTTACGCAAAACACTTATTTTATGTATATGAAGAAAAATGTATGTATATTTGAATCGTACGTAAGACCTTAAGATAAGAAATAAACATGACAATTTCAAACTCGCCTAATTGATACTACAAAATTTACTGTTTTTTCATTAAACATCTGTTTCTAGACTGTTCCTGTGGTATTAACCAGTTATCCATACACAGTTTTAGGAAACCACTAAGAGGTTGGACTCACTTAAAGTATCCAAAGGCGACGTTCGAGTGATCTGTTCCGTTCAGGATGAGTTCCAGTGGCCAGCCACGCAGGAAGCTCAAGGATCTGAGATCATACAAGAAACAATTATTTGAGAATACAAAAAAAATATTGGAGAATACAATAAAAATATTGGAGAATACAATAAAAATATTGGAGAATACAATAACAATATTGGAGAGTACAATAACAATATTGGAGAATACAATAAAAATATTGGAGAATACAATAAAAATATTGGAGAATTCAATAAAAATATTGGAGAATAAAAACATTGGACCCCCCTCCCCAATATTCCTGCCCCCCTCCCCAGGAGCATATACGCTGTTGTAAGAGACATTTGATATAGCTTGACACAAGAAGAGATTTATTTTTTAATTACTTACTTGACAAAATTATTTTGATCAGGGTCGTTGATATTTTTCACACCTCCAACCATAAAGAATTTTTGGAAAATCTGAAAATAAAAAAGTATTTAGTAGTCCATGGTGCAAAGAAAGTGAATATCTCTCTCAATTCCAGGAACACACAATGCGCTTTGTTATTCTATGCCCAGACCTATCTTTAAAAATTCCATTTAACTGCATTTTACATATCTTATGAAAACATTAATAAAGAAAATCCATTATAACTAAAAAGAGAAACATAATTTGCTATAGAAAACATAATTGAAGAAAATTTATAATACAAAAAATATAGCTAAGAACCGCTTCCACCATCATTCGTAAAGCGTTACCTATACTTTTATCTTCCTAAAGCGTTAGGAATACTATTATCATCGTAAAGCGTTACCTATACTTTTATCTTCCTAAAGCGTTAGGAATACTATTATCTTCGTAAAGCGTTAGGAATACTATTATCTTCGTAAAGCGTTACCTATACTATTATCTTCCTAAAGCGTTAGGAATACTATTATCTTCGTAAAGCGTTACCTATACTATTATCTTCCTAAAGCGTTACCTATACTATTATCTTCGTAAAGCGTTACCTCAGAAGAAAGACACAGTAGCTCCGTATAGTTTTTGGTAATCACTGACGACTGACGCTCAGAATTCTTGATGATTGCAATTTCCTGGAAACAGACATAGATAAGAAACCAAACATGCCACAAGACAAAGAGAGCAAAAACAAGAAGAAAAAACCCCAAAGCTAAAAACAAAATAATGCAACGTTATTAGTTATTTTAGTTAAGAAATATTTTCAGACAACACAAAGTTGGCATATTCATTTCATTGGATGCAAACATATTACAAAACAATGATAAAATTATAAATAATAGTCGTCATTAATGCCATATGAACCCCCCCCCCCAAATCTATGCAGTTTATTTCATCTTTTTTTCTTTATTTTTCTCCTCAGAAAGGCGTGTTTGTAAGACGTTACAATAATTGTTGTCTTTGTTGTGAAGTGAACAGCTCACCCCAAACGAGTGGCCCCGGTGAAGGTAGCACTTGATGTCCACTCGACCCGTCACCTCGTCCTTCACTGCTACCAACACTGGAACAGAATTATATGGAGGCAAGTTAGATATAGAAATATATGGAGAGAAAGGGCGGAAGAAACAGAGAGAGAGAGAGAGAGAGAGAGAGAGAGAGAGACAGACAGACAGACAGACAGAGAGATAGACAGACAAACCTACAGACAGACAGACAGGTAGAGACATAGTAAGAGAGATAGAATGAGAGAGAGATAAAGAGACAAACAGACAAAGCGAGAGACAGAGAGGGAGTGAGAGAGAACGAGAGAGGGAGAGGAAGAGAGAGAGAGAGGAGTAATAAAAAAAAGAGAGAAACAAAATATAACTATCATCCTTTATTACTTTTTGTTTTCAACAATATCAAACAAAAATGTGTATCAATGAAACAGAACCATTATTAAAAAAAAAAAAATAGAAACCAACATAATTAGTTTAAAACCAAAAGAGAGATAACCACGTCTATACCTCGGCCATACATTATGTAGATTTTTCGAAGTCCACCGGAGGGAACAGAAACAATCGCTCTTTTCGCCGGATAACTGTAGAAAGACAGGAAATATATCATGACTTTGTTGGGGAAAAACGAACTCTCCTGACAGAAAAGCACTCTGAGACGATCAAACCACTGCCATAATATATAAACATTGTTTTATATATAATGTATATAAATATTTCAACCTTTCGATAATTAAATTTTTCTAACTGCTGCTGAGAGATCATTCTTTTTAATTGGTTGTTTTTGAAGTTGTCTTAAAATAAAACGGATACAATTTTAAAGAAGTGAATCACGAATTGCAATTGTAAAAATAATAACACCAGCAACTACATCTATCAAAAGATTTTAAAAAGGGCCATAAAGTTTTTTACTGATACACAAACCAAGCCGAAATAATCACAACACTTAAGACCTTTCCTTGAACATACATGTAGTTAAAATGCAAAAGGGACAAAACGACATAGAGATACAATATACTAAAAAAAAGGCAATCCAAAAAAAGTAATTTAAAATGTTTTTACGAGCAAAACATAAATCTAAAGATAATAATCATTTCTTAACAAAATCCCCAACTCTATAATATCCGTAATATTTTCACTTTACCACTGAAAGGTGGCGAACTCAGCGAAATAGCGCTGCATGCGGATTGGGTACTCGGCTATAGAGCTTATTCCACGGAGACCTATCATTGCCTGCAGAGAAGAAAATGGAACAATAGTTAGACTAGACATCAGTTTCAAAAAGCTAAGATTTAGTGAAAGTGAAAATTTTAGTCATTTGAAATTTGAGGCTTGAAAAGGAAACTGTCTCTCATAAACAATTTTTTCGATTGGCTTTTTAAGGAACATTTGTAAAAGAAAGATGTATTCTTAATTAAAATCATAGTCTTAATGGTCATAGTGCCAGTGGCGTTATAGAATGGGATTTGTTAACTCTGAAAAAACTGCATCGGAAGATGTAACACAGGTTCATGCATAATCATGATTCATGCGGTATGGACGTGGCAATTCTCCCAAGACTGCCCCTTAGGTAATTTTTACTCCTGTGTACAAATACTGGCAACAGTTTCAAGCTGTTTTTGGAAAAAAAAAAAGAAATAGCCAAATATATATTCAGAAAGTTTTATCTGTTTATCATATTTTACCGATCGTGCTTCTTAAGGTTTTTATTTCACCCACAAAGCTGCGCTTCCTTGAAATTGATTGTGAAACATATACCGAAAACAAACCAACACCACCCCCCCCCCCCCCCCCCGCCCCGATAATCACCTGGATTTTAACACATTTTAAACACAATAAACATAGTTTCTAAGTTCACTCCTCCAATGCCCATTGCTCACACAGTGTATATCTTCAGGCGTCCTGTGCTGGGGCTTCAACGTGAGAACCCTGCGTACCTCAATTGACGTCCTCATCTGGAAGAACAAATCCATTGATTACAGATTTAACTTTCCTATCATACACGCCTGTCCTGACAGTGACAAAATTATTTGTTCTAAAGTATATTTAGGTCTTTAAAAATCCGTATTGCCCTGGCATTATGATTTAAACCGAATGGACAGCTATAGGTCAGAGACCTATTACCATAGCAAACATAATGACAGCAACCATCGTCTTAAATAAGCCACCTCTGAAAAACCAATGTTTGCAAAGTATCAACAATTGAATATGAAACAAGAGTTGCTGCATATGTATAGAACTTTCTTAAAATCTTTTCCTCAAGCTTCATAATGTGCCCATGCTAAAGAGGGGGGCGAGGTGGCCCTGGGGTAGAACATCGGCTTCCGACTAAAAATGTGCGGATTCGAGCCCTGTCGATTACATTCCCTACTGATTGGGTCGGTGTCAGTTTAATATGACCAGCTGACACAGGAGTCATGGTATCCCCGCCCTGTCTTGTGTGTAGCAGCACATAAAATTGTCAGACGTCAGACGCTGGCCCGTCCAAAATATAGTCTATATAGTGATGACGTTGGACGTTAAACCAACTCAACGCTATCCAAGTCAGGGTAAAGAGACACTGACCTGTCTGTTGGCCTTGAAGTCGCTGGGATCAAAGAACATGTAGTGGCCCCGGTCTATGCCTATACCGTCCTCTGCCCGGTTTAGCTGCATATAGAATGGGCTGGACGGATCGTGGCTATATCATAGAACAAATAGGACAAGCATATTCAAGTATTCACCAAAACATATTTTATATTGAAGGTTGAGATGAATGGAGGCTATAAATTTCTAGAAGGTTGTTACCCGTAACCTTTTTTCGCGGAAATCAGTCTTTTATGGGCTGCCCAAAAGGACCCCTTTGTAAGATTCATGCAATCCTAAAGTCGAGTGCTGTACCTTCCATTTTGAAATAATAAATATTTAGGTTTTTATCTTTTATTAACTTTAAAAATAAAATAATCTCATTAATAATGCCCATTCACCTAGATCTAGAATACATGTAATGCGATATGGAAGGGGAAAAATCCACCAACCAACCAACCAACCAACCAACCAACCAACCAATAAAGAGCCCAGACTTACACAACATCGTCCACGACCTTCTTGTGCAGCCCTCCCAGGACGCCCCTGATTCTCACCCACAGGGCCAGCTTTCTCCACGGGATCTGGGGACAGTGGACATAACACAAGCTTCAACCCCCCCCCCCAAGCAATAAATAAACAACAGCAAAGAAAAAAACACCCCCCCAGAAAATCATCTGGATTTTAAAAGAATTCTTAAACACAATAAAAAATAGTTTCTAAGTTCACTCATCCAATTCCCTTTTCATTGACTAAATTTTAATATTCACATTGACAAATCGATCTCATTCTAACTATCCCACTACTCACACAGTGTATATCTTCAGGCGTCCTCTGATGGGGCTTCAGTGTGAGAACCCTGCGCACCTCCAATGACGTCCGCATCTGGAAGAACATAGCCAATGATTGCAGATTTTATTTTCCTATCATACACGTCTGTCCTGACAGTGATAACAATCTTAAGTATTAAAAGTCCTAATTGACTTGGTATGTTAAAAGTGATTTAAAACCGAATAGACAGCTGAAGGTCAGAAAATCGCCGACAATGGTTATTTAGTATCTTATTCTGATACGAATGTCACCTGTCAAATTCCTTAAGGGTTGGTGTATTATATTGAGTAGTACTAGTCATTAGTTGTACGAATGAATGAATCTATGGCTAGTTGAGTATGTGTGAACTCTGTAACTATCTGTGTTGGTTTAGGTTTGGTTTTTGCCAAATTATTTGTTATCAAACTATATCGGGGTATCAAAAAGTCCTAATTGCCTTGGTATATTAAAAATAATATTTAAAACCGGATAGACAGCTAGCTAGAGCTAGACAAGTATAAAAAACATAAGTATAAAAAACCAACACCAATAAGACTATCAACAAAAAAAACAGCAAGAACGAGAAAAAAATTAGTGACCTATTTTAAGAGCAAACATAATGAGAGCAATATCCTGTTGAAATAAGCCACTTCTGAAAAACCAATGTTTGCAAACTATCAACAAACGATTATGTTTCAAGAGTTGTTGCATATGTATACAACTGTCTGAAAATCTTCCCCCCCCAGCTTCACAATTTAATACATGTTGGGGTGAAGAGACACTGACCTGTCTGTTGGCCTTGAAGTCGCTGGGATCAAAGAACATGTAGTGGCCCCGGTCTATGCCTATACCGTCCTCTGCCCGGTTCAGCTGCATGTAGAATGGACTGGACGGATCGTGGCTATATCATAGAAGAAGGTGGACAAGCATATTCAAGTATTCACCAAAACATATTTTATATTGAAGGTTGAGATAAATGGTGGTTATAAACTTTTAGAAGGCTGTTAGCCGTAAACACCTTTTGTCTTCATTCGCAAATCAGAGCCTTTTAAGAGATGCCCAAAAGGACGTCTCTTAAGAGCTTCATGCAATCCTAAAGTCACGTGTTGTACATTCCATTTTGAAATAATAAATATTTAGGTTTTTATCTTTTATTAACTTTAAAAATAAAATAATCTCATCAGTATTGCCCATTCACCTAGAATACATGTAATACGATATGGAAGGGGAAAACCAACCAACCAACCGACCAACCAATCCAGAAAGACCACCACACTTACACAACATCGTCTACGACCTTCTTGTGCAGCCCTCCCAGGACGCCCCTGATTCTTACCCACAGGGCCAGCTTTCTCCACGGGATCTGGGGACAATGGACATAGCACAAGCTTCATCAATACAAGTTGAGTTAGATTCTTAGTGTCTAGATATTTAGCACTTTATAACTTTATGGTGAGTTTGTTTCCTTAAAGATAAGAACATTATACTAAGAAGAGTAAAAGAGTAAACCACGCACACAAAAAGAAACAGAAAACTAAAAATTATAAAACATCTTCTCCCCGTTGCCCCGTTCATCCCACTTAAAAAACAACAACAAAAACAACAACAATACGAAACAAAAACAAAATCAATAAAAAAAACAACACCCCCCCAAAAACAAAACAAAAAACAAACAACAAACAAACAACAAAACAACAACAACAAAACAACAAACAACATCCCAAAAAACAAATAAACCCACAACAAATATCCATGCCAAGAAAAATACAACACATTCAAGCTAAAAAAGACAAAAACAAATGTAAAAGGATAACTGGAATGCCAGTTGACCTGGTACTGGTACCCTCATCATCATGAAACGTTGCACTCGTTGGCGTTGGTGAGTATATGTCCCTCACGCCACTCTGTCCTCGCTCTTCATAATCAAGCCGATCCATTTGCTTGAACCACTGATTACTGTGGTTTTAATCAATCAACCCACCTCAGATATGTTTTATCTGTCTAAACTAGTGTTTGGGTCGGTGTCAATATTATGTGACTGACTGAGACAGAAGTCCTGGTATCCCCGCTCTGTTCCCATGTAACATCACGAAAAGATGTCAGATATTAGTCTTGGGGCCTGTCCACAGTAAAGCCTCTATAAAGCTGACTCTGGCTGCTATGTAACAAGGAAACAAACCTCTCGATTTCTCTCCGCGAATTTTTCAGATTTAATAACACGTTCAAAACCACGTCCTCGCAGGAAACTCCAACTTAGCACAACATCACCTATACAGTGCTGGGATTGGACGATGAGCATCAACCGAGGATACCAGATAACAGGAACTGTAGCCGACTCACAACAGTGAGCCGAGTAAGCCTATGCTTAGCCAATGCCTTGACCCTCATTGTAAACTTGACCTAACCTACATGTTCATGTGGGTCATGCACGCGGCCTTGTTTCTGATAGCCTCAGTCTCAGCCCTACCTTGGCGTCAAGACTCATGGTATCCCTGCCCTGTCTCGTGTGTGGCAGCACATAAAATTGTCAGACGTCCGTATTGGGGCCCGTACACAATATAGCCTATATAGTGCTGCTGTTGAACGTTAAACCAACCCAACCAACCAACCATCCATGCATTTGTCAGATGTATTGATCTGTTCTAAACTACGTCCTAGCAGGAAACTCCAACTTAGCAACATCACCTATACAGTGCTGATGTTGGACGTTGAGCTTAACCCTACCTTGGCGTCAAAGCTGATGACCAGCTGGTCTGTGAGCGAGTAGGCCTCCAAATAATTCTGAGCTATCTGGGTTACCAGGCTTGTCCCAGTTATGTACGCTTAGGCCTCAGCCCTACCTTGGCGTCAAAGCTGATGACCAGCTGGTCTGTGAGCGAGTAGCGCTTCCTCGCGGCCAGGTATGTCCCCAGCGCTGCCATCCGCTGGCCGCCCAGCATCTGCTCCCGCCTCATCATGACGCGCAGCCCCAGGGAGCGGCCCAGCTGCAGCCTCGCCGCGCCCACGCCGACTT
>RQTK01000419.1:91390-163317 GCA_003991915.1 Elysia chlorotica
GAAAGAGAGAGACAGGGAGAGAGAGAGAGAGAGAGAGAGAGAGAGAGAGAGAGAGAGAGAGAGAGGCGTGCAAACGTCCGATGTGCCACATTAGTTTTATTATTCAAAAGTGAATTATAACACGTGTACCGCATCATCATAATTGTTAACACCGAACACTGATAGTAAATAATGAACGTGAAGAAAATCAGGAGATTCTCCTAGCTCAAAATGCTAGTTCGCGTTAGCAGGGGATTTACCAGAGACACTAGATCTAGATAACAAACATAGTGTCTCTGATAGTACAGTTTGAGAGATGAAAGTAAAGACTGAACAAAAAAAACCTCCAGTGTTGATTAGTAGTTACTACCTTGGTGTCCGTGTTCTTGCCCATCATCCTGGTGAGAGAGTAAATAAACTTTTTCGTGTTCCTGACATTGCTAAGAGGCCTGCTTTCCGAGCGACCATTTTCAGCCCCCGATGAACTGCGCAGAGCAAACAAAACACACACACTGTACTCACATTTTAATCTACACTGAATTTATTAACATTAGTGAAGTTCTGCTCGGACATCTTATCTTCAATGTCTAATGGTTCATTTTCATTTTAGACAGGCGAATCATGAAATTATATTTTATTCATGTAACCTAAGTTGGTCACAATATATAAAAACAACGAAGAAGGTAAACTAGATAGTTGAAACTAAGTATGATTATCTAGTATTATCAATTTTTTCAATGTTAAGTGTCTAATAAACATATTATAGGATCTTGTTACGAAAAACTGGTCAATAGCTATTTTTTTTATCTCTGAAACTATTATAGGAAAAGGGGAGTGAGCAAAATATTTTCAAAAAATATAATTCTGATTTTAAGGACACTCATTATGTTGTGGAAAAAAAACCCCAGAAAACATTTGAAACGTTGTTCTGCAAAGGCTTCTTATAACTGAGATGTCTTGACTTCTTTAGTCATTATTGCAATACATGTTAAAACCAAAAATCAAAGCTTGCTGAAGCAATAGGAATTACAGACAAAATCCAATAAACACTCACGACCTGCTCTATTTTTTCAATAAATTTTGTTCACGAAAGCCCACGTCGGACTCCATAATGTTTGGAATTCATCGGAGTTTTTTTTTTTTATAAATGGGAAAGAAAAACAATGACGTCAGCGCTAACAGTTTCAACCAAAACGGGATAAAAAGTGTTCCAACATGGAATGTCGCTTGTTATTGTATTTAAGAGGCTTACTATAAACTCTATGCAGTAACAAATCGCCACTTAAAGTATTTCATCAATGCCTACACTGCACCTTCTTCTCGTTGAATTCATACCCGCCAAATCTTATACATCTAGCGAACCAACGAATCCCAAACATAGCCGCCAAATCTTATACATCTAGCGAAACAACGAATCCCCAAACATACCCAAAAGCAAAACTACCATAACTGTCTCGTCGTGTGCTGGCGTCCTGTGGCACTCCTGGTTTCCCGCCTTCCACGGAAGTCTGTCTAGAGGCGCCCAGAGCGGACCCCCACAAGGATTTCCTCGGCCCTCCATACGGGGACGGGTCTCTGGCACCCAGCAGGATATCCGGTGCCGTCCTGCGCTGGACTGATTGTCTCCCCTGGGTACCTGGCGACGTGTTCAGTTCCAACACTGCCTTCTTAAACATTGTGCGATTTTTGAAGCTTTTTTTGTTCCTTTAACTACATTTAGAGATGAATTTTAGATTATGAAAGAGCTACACTTTCAGAGTCGGACATTTAAGTTGCTTCGAAAACTGCGCCTATTTTTCTTTACTTCAGATTTAAAAAAACAAAAACACACCATATGATTGTCCAAGTCCGAACACATTAAATACTTGAATATTATGCGTTATAATGATTTAACTAAAAATATTGGATATGAGCACATATGAGGATAATAATGAGGGTGTTTTAGAAATAAAAACAGCGAATAATAATAATGATATTATTATTATTACTATCTATCTATCTATCTATCTGTCTGTCTATCTATCTATCTATCTATCTATCTATGTATCTATGTACCTATGTATCTATGTATCTATGTATCTATCTATCTATCTACCTACCTACCTATCTATCTATCTACCTATCTACCTACCTATCTACCTACCTACCTACCTACCTATCTATCTATCTACCTATCTATCTATCTATCTGTTTGTCTACCTGTCTGTCTATTCATCAATCTATCTTTGCTGCGTTTTTTTTATTTTTACCAGTCCGTTTTTATTGTTACCTGACTGTCCTACACGATGTCTGCTTATTTAGCCTGCTAACTAATAAAGAGTTAACAGTTGATTTATGAAATTTTATAATTACTATTATTATTATTATTATTATTATTATTATTATTATTATTATTCTATCTATCTATCTGTTTGTCTACCTGTCTGTCTATTCATCAATCTATCTTTGCTGCGTTTTTTTTATTTTTACCAGTCCGTTTTTATTGTTACCTGACTGTCCTACACGATGTCTGCTTATTTAGCCTGCTAACTAATAAAGAGTTAACAGTTGATTTATGAAATTTGAATATTTTGTGTTTCCTGAAAGTCTTTTGATTTTTCTTCGTATTTTCTAACATTTCTATCTTTTTGTTTTTTTTCTGACCACCCACCCACTACCCCTTGTCTATTGTTGAATATCCTTTCCGTGTATGCGCTTAATTTTATACTTATTTCACTTAATTAACATTTTATCTTAATGTACGCTTAATTAGTGTTCTAATGTCTAAAATTTCAAAATATCTATCAAGCATATTTCACAGCCTTAACATGCCCCAAATCCTCATTATAATCTCTCGCCAAACACACTAGGCCTCTAAATGCAACAACGTCATACCTCGTAGTTATATGAATTTTTGTGATTTACAAGTAGTTTTTTACGCAACATTAAAAACAAATCTCACGGTATTTATAGAAGCAAATCGTTACAGTAATAAACCTATTGCCTTAGTATATTCTAAAATAGTAGCATTGCTACACAGCCCTAAAGTATGCGGTCTTTTTCAATCAGGATTGTTTTCACTGATTTTTTTTCAACAAAAGTATACCCTAGCACATTTTTAATATTTTTTTTCTGATCTGTACAGCTTTATTTTGATAGAAAAAGATATGTCAGCATATTGTGTACATACAGTTTGACTCAGACCATGAAACCATGGTGAACGTTTGTTCTATGTTGTAACGGTTTTGGTTGTATTTCTGATCTGTACAGCTTTATTTTGATTAACACCAAAAGCACATAACTTCACCGTATGGCTTATACAATTCCCCCAGGAGAAAAACCTGTTTTCAAACAATAATTCTCTTCACAAAAATGGTTGCAATCATGAAAAATTCACACCCATAGTGCAAAAGGAACACCACAATGCACTTTTCAAGAGTAGAATTTACTCCAAACTTCCATACACCTTAGACCTCTGGCAGAATTTGAACACGTCATCAATTATTCTCTTTACTGGAATGAAAACCTCAGATCCTATCAATGTTTAATATGCGTCGATCATGCGTCCTATTTAAAACGAGCTTGATTAAAACATTGTACTTCAACCAGAGGAAACCGTCCATGGACTTAAAGCACCTGAGTCCTCGCAGCCAGAAACAGTGTTAGTGAGTAATTGACAAGGACTGAGTATTCCCTAAGTCTTCAAGACTCGTATATTAATGCAAACCTCAGGTGGCTGTCATAGTTATCACAATTATTTTAAAGAATATAGACACGAATGTCGCTCTAGCACAGGTCCAGGAATTATTGGAACTCTCTACTGAAAGAGATTAAACTAAGCTGTTGATGTGCCAACTCGACTCGTGGCCTAGGTAATAATAACGCCAATAGAGACTTGGATTTTACTAAAATGACCAAAGAACTTAAAGAGATAGTTACACACACACGCTGTGTTTGGCTGCTATGCCCTAAGCCTAATAAAAAAAGTCAAGCTAATTGGACTAAATCGAGCCGACCAGGCGAAAGTGGGGGGCATTTATCCCACTTGATCTATAAAGACTTTTTTTTCCAATAAAATCCCATGCTTCTCTTGTAATTGGCTTCACGTCCAATTCAAACCCTATGACACCAATGGCAAGGCCGCAATGAAACAACTGCTTTATAATTTATATCTAAAAATTGACCTTGAGAACTTTTGTCGTCTACACACAAGCATAATTCCCTAACACATAACTCTGGCCTTGCTTCCAGCGGTAATTGTTTCCTCATTGGCAGCGACTTTGATCGTAAATCCTTTGTATAAATGTTGTGAGGAGGGGCCCTTACAGCGCTATCCTATTATAACAATGACAAGCGAGCGATGAAAACGGCACGCTAAGTGGGTTGAGGGCATTTAAACTTCACACAGTAGCCCCACTGCAGGGCGGCCAGGATCGGGTGTTCAGACACCCTGGCATTGCTTGTAGGCAAGTCTAGGGAACTTTTGTTTGACCACAAAACAGCAATAGAAGAAGCCATGCTGAATTCAAGTGAATTGATCCTTATCATCCTTAAAAACGTCAATTAAACCCACAACTGATATTTCATCGTTCCAGGCATGTACGGCAGAGACCGTTTATCAATTTGGGGATCAGTGGTATAACATAGTCATCATCACATCCCCATAACCAATTGGACTAAAATAGTTTTATTATTAAGTTAACTTCACCGAGTATCCTCTTAGCATTAGGTGGAACTTTCATTGTAATCATAATTGTTATCTTTCCTCGAAAGCAGACACACTATGGCCAAAGTGGGAAGAATATGTCACACCTAAGATGCAGTAGTAGAAAATAAAACACTGTTCGAGAGAAAGAATTTAAAAGCATTATTAATTTATATTTTTTTTATTCAACCCACTAACACATATCGAAGTCAAGTGTGTGTACAGAGGATAAAAGTACCTGGGGAGTAAATATTTAAAGATTCTACAACGTACACCGGCCTCATTTCATTTTCATACGTTCTCTTTCTCCTGCTCTCATTTACTCTTCTATCTCCACTAAATATAACAAAATTACGTCCCCATAACCATTATGCGTTTCACAGCTAGAAGGTGAAAACATTTCGCACAATATATAACTGCTTAAAGGCAGGATATGGGCGGAGGAACATTTGCTCGTCATTTTCAAGGGCAGCCAGTAACCGATACTTAGAGCTGCTCCTTCACGTTACACCAGAAACTTTCCAATAATAGTAAGTTATTCTGTTTTGACAGCTTGTTAACGGATTAGCCTCGGCCGGTTAACAGTTCTACTGTCTTTCACCTCGGCGATCGGTCCCTGCGTCACAAGTAACACAGTTAAGTGAGGATTAATGCTCATGTTTTATTGTCATTCTAGACATAATTGGCATAATTCAAGCCTTACTTGGATATCCAGAACTAGGAAACGACGAAGCTCAGTCGAAAGAGCTCTTGCCTTCGAATGAATTATATTAAATGGTTGGTTGGTTGGTTGTTGGGTTTTAACGTCCAACATCAGCAACTTATAGGCTATATCGTGGACGGGCCCCAAGACGGACGTCTGACAATTTTATGTGCTGCCACACACGAGACAGGGTGGGGATACCATGACTCCTGTCTCAGCCGGTCACATTATACTGACACCGACCCAACCAGTAGGGATTGCAACAGCCAGGATTCGAACTCGGTACCTTTTGCGTCGGAAGCCGATGTTCTACCCCTGGGCCACCGCGCCCCCCTCAACCACAACAAAGTTTAACGTCATCGTACAGTTTACAAGCACTTATGCTTTACTTGGATATCCAGAACTAGGAAACGACGAAGCTCAGTCGAAAGAGCTCTTGCATGCCTTCGAATGAAAAAGTCGCGAGTTCGAATTCCGATCAAACCGCTTTTTTCACTACTAGATGGATTGGTGTCAGTTTAATATAATCGGCTGAGACAGAAGTCAATATTAATAAGAGAATAAGTAGACTTGTTAGGATTTAAAGAATTTGTTACACCAAAACAAATAAAAAGATTTTAACTTAAAATTTTCTGTATAACAACATTATTCATTCTAAAATTGAAATACTTGAAAGCTGACGTTACGTTTGCTATGCATATACTAGGCGCTAAGCGACTGTGTTATTATTGTGCAAGGAAATACTTAACATTGCATCCTAACCGATAATTTTCGTAATCTAAATGAGGATTTTTTAAAACAACAAACAACCAGTACTCCAGATTTCAATAACCAGCAGAAATGAATTATTATATTTATACGGTATTCAACCCATCTATCTATCTATCTATCTATCTATCTATCTATCTATCTATCTATCTATCTATCTATCTATCTATCTATCTATCTATCTATCTATCTATCTATCTATCTATCTATCTATCTATCTATCTATCTATCTATCTATCTATCTATCTATCTATCTATTGATATTTTTGCCTATTTATTTATGTACCTACCTGTCTACCTATTTATCCATCTATATGTCTATCTATTAATCTAATTATCTTTTGTTATCTATCTGTCTTTATATTTTCTTGTCCTTATCACTTCATTGTTTATCTGTCCAATAGTTAGTACGTGTACTAATGTTTAAGGATATGTTTAAGAATAAATAAACTACACGATATTTTAAAAAAATGAAATGAAGATACAGAAACAATGCACGCTAAAACGCCCCCCCCCCCAACCCCCTTTAATGGCATTGAAAGTACCACCTACCATGACGTACCTCTCAAAAACATGACCTCATCCATTGTCCGAGGAGTGACCGGTCTATAGTACTGGAGGCTGAGATTTTGACCAGTGTCCAGTTCTCTGATGACCGTCTCCCCTATACTGACCCTCCTGGTTTCCCCAACTTGCTGACCATCATCTGGATCCTTCTCATTACTTGTGAGATAGACAGGACTACTGGTGCTACTGTTACCACTGCTGACTCCATGACCCCGTCTTCCAACGCTGCCGTAGCCATTGCCGTAAGAAACACGTCTATCTTGTCCTCGTTTTGGAAGAACTTTGCCGTAATGCCCACGAACTTCGATCTTTATGTCGCTAAGGCTCGTGTTGGTGTGCACTGGTTTCTGTTGGGATTTCCTATTTCGTCTTGGGAATACAGTATGATTTCCTGGCCCTCCGTCGCTTTCTTGCACGAGTCCTACCATTTTTCTAATCAGTATGGACTTTATAGAGGGTCAATAAAAACTCAAAAGCGTGCAATGCTCTGAATTGATCGAGTCTGCCTCTTTAAAGCATTGACTCCGTGGCTTGAATAACTTTTTTTTCTATATTTGGAAACTAGTTTTGATAGAGCATACGTTTTTCCAATAATTTTCTCTGGAAGGATGTAGATTTGGGCACAAGCACAATGGAAACTACCGGCTCAATATTTTTCTTGAAGTGCACAAACTGTAAACAATCTCTGATCCGCTATACCTCAATCTTTTACCAGCATTGAGGATTTTCACGTTTCAATGACATGTATAAACTGTAAACACATTTTTACAAACCTAAACATATTTCTACTATTACAATCTATCAAGGCAAATTTATTGACAAGATATTGACATTTCTATCATTAGGTGGAATGAAACACGCACATAATATTATTGTTTCGAAAGTTTCGTTTCTAGAAGATGGTGCTCATACAAAACGTAACATATTACCTAGGGAACTAACAAACAAATAAACTAAAACCAACAAGAGACCCTAATAGCAATAACTATTCCAGCGTCTCAAAGAGATCCCATATTCAAGAACCTATACTTCCGAGAACACGAAGATAATTCAGAGATAAGGTTTGATAACTCTGCTGACTATGAATTTTTGCTTTAAATTTGATTTGAAAAAAAGACAGTGATATTAAAGCATCCCTACTTAACTTATTTTTCTCCATCTTCAACCATTAGAACCATGTATAGATGCAAAGTATAGCCACCGGCGGTATGTATTTTGGTTAAGTAAAAACTATGAAAATAAATATCAATTATTAAAAAATTAAAGTCTTTTTTAGATTCGTACATTTGGAATGAATTCGTAAAAACTGATAGCGTAAATGCGAGTTCCATCGAGTTGCTCTTTGACTGTATTTATATTTCCGTTCCCTCCTTTCTTCTTTTTGAGTTTGTTGGATTTTTTAAAGCCGTCGAGTTGTTAACCAAGTTAAGTTACTATTCAAATCATAAGGAATGGTTTTAAACGTATCCCAGAAAAGCGCATGATTTTGTTAAAATGTAATAGGCGCAATAGAAATTAGAAAATGAACATAAATAATAAAGAAGTAAGCAATTAAGAAAAAAAACTATTACGTATGAAAACCATTTACTTTGTTCACTCACAAGTCTCAGAAAAAACTAAAAGTCTTGCCGTTAAAATGTTTAATTACTAGAGATTAGAAAAGAACAGAATTTAATTGCTCTTACTTATTTGTGAAAAGTAAAGTAAAATATTTCCATAGGGTGATTATTCTGTAAAGAGAGAATACACATTTTCTATCATTGTAAAAGGTACTAATTCCTTATACATATGAATATTTAACCTAAATTGGGAGATCTGATTTTTTTTCAAGTATACTATTGGTTAATGAAGCTAACTGTATATATGATATAGCTTGAAATAAGGTAAACCAACAACTTCTCAAATATAACCAGAACTGGGTTGACTTTTTCATATTTAAGATTAAGTAAATACAAAATGCAAATGGCAATGTATCTATTATTTCACTGCAGCTCGTTCTTTGATATATCCACAAAAACCCAACAGCCTAGCGTAAATTTTCTTCGTCACTATAACAATTATATGACAGTAGAGATAGGCCTTGACGAGTTGCGTAGTATAGTCTAGCTAAAAGAATACAATACGCATTACACTAAATAATTTATGTTTACTCAATGTATACCTGACTGAGATTTACAATCAAGCTCAGAAAATTTCGTGCCCTAGATTAACACTTCCCTTAAGAGTGAACCTTTCCAACACACAAGAACAAAAAAAGGTTTGTATTCCTCGTGTGGACAAAACTCGACACATCGCCATTGTCTCTTTAGTGACTTCCTATTACAACGCAGAGCGTTCAACAATACATTTTCCACGACGATGTAAAGCAAGTTTGTGAAATGCAGACACAATAACTGTTTCAATTTTTCCTAACAGTATTGAGCTTTCATTAGGGTTAAGTACTATTTTGATACGTACGCTATGCGTGTTTCATTCTTATCGATAAGTTCCACATACGAGACAATGAAATGTGAATAACTAGGCTATTGTGAAGCGAGTGGTGTCTTAGAATAATTCTGATGATCTGGAAACATGCGACAGTTGACATTAACAGGTCCAAAGACTGTAGCAGACGAGGAAAACCGTGGCTTTAGAGAATCCATGACACTATAGATGAAACATAATTATCCTGGCGTTTGGTCTAAAGTAATGTTGATAATAGTCAAATTCCCATTAGAATGAAAGCGAAAACCAAAGAACAAGAAGAAACCGATAAATCTTAACTTAACACTAATCGCAACCTTACCCTATCACAAATTCATAGTAGAATATTAATTTATCATACAAAGTAACTTGATAAAAGAAGCTGAACGATAATTGTTTTATAAAAACTTATGTACAGTATTTCTTTTGTAGAATAGAAAAATAAACAGCAATGCTTTAATCATAAACTAAACTTTTGTTTGTTGTTTTTTGCAAATAAAAAAAAATTAGAAAGGTATTAAGTACCTTTTGGGAAAAGCTATGCTTATCAAAGCAAACATTGTCTTTATTTCATAAAATCGAACACTGTAACTCCAGGGACTTCTATTATATTTTTGAGATTTTTTCACCAATAAATAACACAGACTGTACCAACAGACTTGTAATTATAATATAATCAAAAGAAAAGCTATTAGATTTTACAGCAATGCATAAAACAGACAGTACCAACGGATAGGTAATAAAATCAGAGGCAAATCCACGCCCAGTTCTCGTAAAAACTCTTCGCTGTAAAGAAAACCTACTCGTATAGTACATGTAATTAAATTGCCGCGGATAACATTCTATTAATTGTCACAAACAGCCCTCCACCAATTCTAAAACCTCACACAAAGTACTCTTCTAGAGCCGTAGAAACAATACACGCACTTCAACTGAATTCGACCAGTACAATTTTCAAAGCAAAGTTTTTGACACAATCGCATAAAGTCTTGTTATCTATGACTATGTACATCTCTCAAACACTTCACCACAGCATTGCTAGTTCTGAAAACCCGCCATGGTTTTTAACGGCAGCAATAAATTCTATGTAACAGGCCTAATAAATTAGGCATTGATGAACACTTGAGGCATCCATCAAAGGCGCTCTCTTTAATTTATTTACTTCCCAACGTTGGAAACAATGGGTACCTACACCCATAGCATTGCTCTCACAATACAGGCGTACTGTCTCTCGCGAGTGCGGCCTGTGATTTCTACCCCAACAACAATGAAATGCTCTCGTCATTTCACTTCAAATAAGACGTACCTTGGTGGTCAGACAAAAGGCCCGTCGGACCACAAAGAGTCACGGGCTAGCTTTAAGGGGATTGCGATTTTCTGTGAAGCCAGGTAGAGTGTGGCGGGGGGGGGGGCATAAATCACGGTCCTCCATCTCCCCCTCCCTCATACGTTTTCTCTCTGTCTCTGTTTCTGTTCTGGTCTCTGTCCCTTTAATCTCTCTCTCTCTCTCTCTCTCTCTCTCTCTCTCTCTCTCTCTCTCTTTCTTCGGTTTTCTTCGAATACCAATGTGTCTATCTCTTTTTTTTCTTGCTTCAATGTATACACTTTAATTCTTGCGTTGCCATCCGCCTCCCCTCCTTTACACACACACACACACCTCTACTCCCTCCCCTACTCTCTCTGCAAGTGGTTTCCTTTTTATAATGTTCCTCCCATTTTCCAGCGCATTTCGCTCTCCACTCTTTCACTATGATGTTCTATAAAACTTTTCTTTCTTTCTGCTCTTTCACTTGTCTCTTCCAACATCCCCCTCTTGCTCTTTCTCTCTCTCTCTCTCTCTCTCTCTCTCTCTCTCTTTCTTTCTCTCTCTCTCTCTCTCTCTCTCTCTCTCTCTCTTTCTCTCTCTCTCTCTCTCTCTCTCTTCTCTCTCTCTCTCTCTCTTTCTCTCTCTCTCTCTCTCTCTCTCTCTCTCTCTCTCTCTCTTTCTCTCTCTTCTCTTGTCTTTTCCAACATCCCCCCCCCCTTTTTTCTTTCTCTTTCTCTCCCTCTCTCCCTCTCCCTCTGTGGGTCACAGCGCCACCGGATAACTCACATAACGGTTGAATGACGAAGGGCAATCAATGTGATATAGAGGGACAGGGAGCACGACACAGGTTAAGCGGAACCTCTGACCGCTGCAATATTTATTGGTTGAGCCCAGGCCGAATGTAGGCCTGTCTGCAAACAAGGTGTCATCACACGGGAAGCCGGGAGAAGTCAAGGCGCGATTGCCAGGCATGTGGGGAGATAGAAGACTTTGTGGTGGTCCGAGGAATTAAAGAGGCGTAGGATAGCTGGAAATATTATTATTGGACGATAGTTTAAATTGAAGTAAATTAGGCAGACTTATTGGTAGATAGATGTAGATAGATAGATAGGTAGCTGGATCATTAGATAGATAGAAAGATAGATAGATAGATAGATAGATAGATAGATAGATAGATAGATAGATCGAAAGAGATAAAGATATAGAAAGAGACAGAGTGAAACATAGATGTATTGAGAGAAAGAGAGTGTGTGTGTATGAGGGAGAGAGAGAGAGAGAGAGAGAGAGAGAGAGAGAGAGAGAGAGAGAGAGAGAGAGAGAGAGAGAGAGAGAGAGAGAGACTGAGAGAAGGGGAGGGGGCCCAAAAGAAAAATAAAGCATCAAAGAGTAGGAGAAAGAAGTAGAAAGCTAATTTATAGCATATACCCCATACAACGATCAAGTAAATCGATTCCAAAATTTCCAATAATTATGTCTTGCTTAACACATTAATGGAACTATGGTAGCGGAAATGCCAAGAAATATGGATCATCCTACAAATCTCAGAGTGCTCTTCCGTTTCTCTAAAGCTAAACATTATTTTCCAATCCATTGTTTCCACAACCAAAGACCCCACACTCTTCTATGGGGGATTCACACACATGGACAACTGAAGAAAAACTCACAGAGCAAAGTCAAGGGACACGACTCCAGCAGTTTTAGTTCTAGGCCGGAAGAATTGCCCCTCTTGATCAGCCCTGTTTGAAATCGAATTACTTACGCTAGCATTTAACTCTTGATTTATTTCCAATAATAGACAGACCTGGATCCTAGACAGGAGCTCTGTCTTGATCCCGCGGAGCCCTGGAGTTATGTAAACTTTAGTTCCTTATGGGCACATTAGTTCCTCCCGAGCGCAGAGGTTCTGAAGACTCGTCTTTTCTTGATCTCAGGCATTTATATCCTTACCCAAGCAGGATCAGAGAGGATTAGAGGAAGCAAATAATATTTATGCTCAGTCCACTCCCCACGGTTTATGTACGTGATTGTTCCGAAACTAAAGGGGGATAGGTATAAGTGTGTGTGTGTGTGTGGGGAGGGGGGGCAGACAATCGATCATTATTAAATCATTATTCTATACACCATGTACTGTATTCTAGTGCTTAAGGGTCATCGTCATTAATGTTTAAGAGGACTAGTTTATTACCAATTCTGATTACCAATTTTAATGCCGCCTTCTATTGCATACATTCACAATATTCAATTTCCTTCAATAAACTTAATACATGGTGCTGAAATATGATTATAACAACAAACAAACAATAAAGAAAGAAACAAAACCCCCAACAGTTAGCTTATAAAAAATCATATTTCAGCATGAGTAAAGGTGCAAGGAAATCAACAACAACAACAACAACAACAACAACAACAACAACAACAACAACAATAATAATAATAATATCAACGACAGAATATGAGTGGCTTCAACAAAAATAAAACAGCTCTACAATCATAAATATTCTATTGAGAAGTATGGATGGTGATTAAATCATCGATCTTAGCGAGAAATGCAAATTTGTTGTGAACTTCTCCAAGAAATGCAATTGCTTTTTATCTAGGATTCCAAAACAATAATGCCAAGTTTGTCACCGATCGATTGATACTTTTTAGTTAACACATTTTTGCATAAAAAGTGATGCAGTGATCTATCTATATTTAAGTTTATCAGAGTAGTAGTAACAATAGAAACTGTCCTAACTGTTTTAATGATATAGAAATTTTTGTCAACTTCAGTGACTTTGACCTTCCTTTCAGAAAGCCTTGATGTTTATTTTATTACGTTCAGCAATTAGACCAAAATATTGTCTCTATTTTCTCCCGATTGACACATAGATGATAAGGACACACTGAGAACTAGTTGGTTGGTTGGTTGGTTGGGTTGGTTTAACGTTCAACAGCAGCACTATATAGGCTATATTGTGGACGGGCCCCAAGACGGACGTCTGACAATTTTATGTGCTGCCACACACGAGACAGGGCGGGGATACCATGACTCCTGTCTCAGCCGGTCACATTATACTGACACCGACCCAACCAGGATTCGAACTCGGGACCTTTTGCGTCGGAAGCCGATGTTCTACCCCTGGACCACCGCGCCCCACCTTACATGTGACAAAGGAGGTGTCAAAAGAATGAGTAAACATCGAATTGGATATAACGTATGTATAGTCTGTAGTATTTTGTCAAGCAAAAACTATAGTGTGATGTATTATTCTATTTCAATGTCAAGCAAAAACTATAGAGCCCTGTTTCTTCAAACATCAGTCCTCTTTAATCTGAAACTAGCCGCATAAATTGAACATTTATCTACTAAGTATACCCAATATATTCTACTACAATAGTGCGATATCTTATATCTCCATATGTTTATGTTACTTGCCTCATTTGCCACTATACTAATTGATGTATTAGTTCACATAAATGACAGAAATACATTTTCTTTTATCTGTTGTGTTATTACTAACTTAAAAAATAGCAAGCACATATTTCCCTTCTTGACGAAAATCTGCTCGAATACCATTTTGTAAACGGACATTCCTAAATAGTATGACATAAAAATGTGTTTCTAAAAATAGAATCAATAAACCGTTTACGACAGGGAGGGGCAATGAGTCCTATCGCGCAGGCCTGGTGTCAGCAATCTGGAGTCAAAGCCTCTACAAATAATATTGGTTTAGACCGCGCACTGCGAGCCTGGTGATCGGGATTAGTGTGATACTGGGGATATCCGCGACCCACACCAGGCCACCTGAGACCTGGAGATACCACAGTAGCGGGGGGCGTTCAATAGCCCAATAGGGGGGGACAGGAAATGGTCAGTGATTGAAGGATAGACTATGGGGAAATGGTCAGTGATTGAAGGATAGACTATGGGGAAATGGTCAGTGATTGAAGGATAGACTATGGGGAAATGGTCAGTGATTGAAGGATAGACTATGGGGAAATGGTCAGTGATTGAAGGATAGACTGTGGGAAATGGTCAGTGATTGAAGGATAGACTGGGGGGAAATGGTCAGTGATTGAAGGATAGACTATGGGGAAATGGTCAGTGATTGAAGGATAGACTGGGGAAATGGTCAGTGATTGAAGGATAGACTATGGGGAAATGGTCAGTGATTGAAGGCCTAATTGGGCCCAGATATTTTGTTGACTATTTGTTCTTATTTTCCCTACACATACCCCAGCTTTTTTTCTGACTTTAAATGCAACCAGAGAAACTTAGTGAATGCTTAATAGCATAAAATGTCTGAGCCAATTTTGAATAGAACATTTCTCTGAAGGTGTTTCCTAATTTACTCAGCGAACATAGGTCAAGTATTTACTATTTTGTAACAACCTTCCCAAAATACAATTTTTTCCATTCAGAAAAAAAGTTGTTTACATCAAAACAATTTTTTTTCTGTCTAGATCTAGAGTTAGCCTTTAGAACACCACCCTTTAAATTTTGATACCTTTGTTTGCATAATCTATCAGTTGCAGATCTAGGTTCTAGAGAAATTCAATTCGTAAGCTTCGAGATTTAGACTCTACACGCAACATAAAGAATTATACGTTGAAGAGTTTCAAGATTTAATTTTGAATGCAATTTTTTCATGATATTATATTATAGTAGAGTAAAGAACAAATAAATATTGAATGTACAATGGACTACTTACTTTGTAAAAATAGATTGAACAATAAAAATACAAAACCCTTGACACTTCCTTATAATCGATAAGTGTTTTACGGTGCATAAAACGGACAGCTTCATAATTTCGGAAATGCTGCGCGTCAAAAATACTAGATCTAGATCTAACTACTACTGACCCATTTTGTCATACTATAAAACATTGTGTAGGCATACTAGCATTATAGCTATCTACAATATCATCAGCTTCGATATATTCCACTCCAAACAGCATAGCCAAGTCCATTTTTACCAGACACATTTATCAATGAAGTTATGTCTATCTAGATCTAAATGACAAGCTATAAATCCTAGATCGAGTTGATACCCGAGAAAAGATCTAGATTAGATCTAGATTAGATCTAGGTTCCAGGCATTATATCGCAGAATCAGATCCAATCGTTATCTAGATCTAGACCAATTCTCAGATCATCAACTAACATCAAAAAAAAAAGAACTCTCTGGTGAGTTTTACTCTCTCCACTTTTGCCAGAGAGTAAATACGTGGACGGGGATCCAGGCGAGATCCACCAGAACGGGACTAGAACCTGGGACCTTGCTGATCACGGTACACCTACACAGATACAACCAAATAGTGAAACAAACTCCGTGATTAGAGCGGGGTTAGAACCCACAACCTTTCGATTAAAAGGTACACCTCTCTCTCTCTCTCTCTCTCTCATTTCCTATTCTATTTTTTTTATTGCGTTAAGGCTCTAAAGGAGTACAATATTCACATAAGTCTTGGATCGAGCTTGCATATGACTAGTTAGGAGTCGCTCCCCTTGTCTAAATATACAAGTTTTTTTTGTGTTTTTTTTTTTTTTTGGTGGGCGTCATCGAAGGCTCTATTCTAGGCAGCCTAGGCGTGACCCCCTCAAAAGTCTTTTAGAGATCAGAGAGATGCTACCGGGACAGTGACAAAACACAAACACTTAGGATTACAGGAACAGTTGCGGTTACCGGAAAAGGAACAGGTCCAGTCCCATGTACCGGAGTACCTGTTCCGATGGATGTAGGTACCTGGTGGATCGGTTCTCGGCTACCAGTTTCAGCTCAGCACTTCTAATGAATGAGTTCAAATCTATAGCCCATCAGACTTCGAATTTTAGATGCTGAATCCTAATCTAGATCTATCTAAATCTAGACTGTAGCTCTGGATTCTGATCTAGCTGATATCTGAGAATTGGTCTAGATCTAGATAATGATTAGATCTGATTCTGCGATATAATCTAGATTTAGATCTAGATCTATTATCGGGTATCAGCTCGATCTAGGATTTGTAGATTGTCATTTAGATCTAGGTAGACCTAACTTTATTGATAAAGTTGTCTGGTTAAATTGGACTTATTTATGCTTTTTTAGTGAAATATATCGAATTCGATTATATAATTGCTACGCTCTATGATTCACTTTGACGAAGTAGGTTTTTTGACGGGCTTTTCCGAAATAGGAAATGCACGGCACTTACAAAAATCTGCGTAAAATCAACCAAAATAAATAAGAAAATAGGCCTACTATTTGAGTTTATTTGTAAAGATTTAATGTGAAATTAAAGAAACATAAAACATGAAGAATCTATCTTTATTAGAAACAAAAATTCATAGAAAAGCCTTAATATAGCCAGTTTGGGGGGAGCCAGTTGATTTTAAAGCGTCCAGGGCCGAGTGAGTGAACTTGATATCAGGAAAAGGAAGAAGCAATCTGTCTCTGTGACAACAATTCGTATCACTGCAGCCACACACTATAAACATTGATCAAACAACGGTCCCCGACCAAACAAACATGTACCTCAGTTTCCCGTGGTATGCTATCTTAAGTCTATCTTAACTTAAGTCCTTGAGATATTCAGGGCAGTTATAAATCTCCGATATCTTTTCTGCCAAACCGGACAGGGAGACAACTATATGTTTATTTAATCCTTTCTATTGCTGTCAAGAAAGCCAACCTTGTTTGCAGAAGGGCTGGAGTTCGAGTCTGAGCTAACGATAGTTCCTCCCGTTACTATTTAGGCATCATCGTGAACCAAAGGGGAGGAAAAGGCATTAAGAAAGAAAACAATAATATAAAGAAATACTATACTAACAGTAAAACAAGAACAACAACACCAACAAAAAGAAGAAGAAGAAGAAGAAGAAGAAGAACAACAACAACAACAACAACAACAACAACAACAGCAACAGCAGCAACAGCAACAGCAGCTGGAGAGCGGGCGCTCTACCGACATGGCCCGTCAGTGATGGTGAATAGATCTATCACAGGTCTATCAAGTCTATTAGGTCTAGCCGGATCTGGCGGTTTGATAGAAAGCCGTGAGCTGTGAAGCTGTTAGACTCAGTCATACAGTCAGTGATTTCTAATCTGTCCTTCATTGTTATCGTTCCATGGTGACTGATTGCATGCGCGAAATAATTATCGACTCATTAAAAAAAGTATTTTGATATAATAAAAAATAAGAATAATAAAATAATTTTAAAAAACCCGGTGATCCTACTTGCAATTGTATATTGTCTTATCTTATTTTAAATATACTGAAAGTTTAGTGTATTTTAGATTTCGGATAGAACGTTTTACAACTAAGATGAAACTTTACAGGAATTACTTTCATTTAATTGTGTTATGTTATTTGGTTTCCTAATACGCATGCAGACTTTGGCACCGCTCAATTTCGGTGCAAATAAAAAAAAATCAAGATTTATGGTCGGACAGGAAAATGAATCCTTGCTATCAAATTTTATTCTCAAACATCGTACACTCGTCTCCACCTTTATCACCAGCAACAACGAAAACAACAACAACAACAAAAACAACAACAATAAACAAAACAAAAACAGAAACCAAAAAAAAAAAATCCGAAATCGAAATGATTTCGTGTCAAACATCGCTTCCTCTATCTTTTTTGTTTGTCACCAAGCAGTTTTTGAAAGCAATCATTTTTTTCTGAGGAAGCTGATGGTTTTGGCACGTAAATGTTTCATAATTCAATAATATCTTATTAAAGGCGTGTCATCAATCATGTTGGATTCTTTTTTGGCCGCACAAGAGAAATTAATGGGTATATAAAATTAATATCTTCAACACCGTCGACACAGCAATCAAAGAGATTTACAAGCGTTACTGGATATGTTTGTGAAAGGATGTGAATAATTGGGACTTAGCTTAAAGAAAACTGAGATGAGACAATGGTAGAACCCAAGCAAAAAGGTATTCCCTCAGAAAAATTTAAGTTTGCACCTATGAGTAACTCCAGGTTTAAAAACTGTTACTTAATGGCGAAAAAAAACTGGAAACGGTAAATGCGACACAGATATTAAGTCAAGAATAAATCACGCCAAACAGACATCACAGAAAATGTAACTTAGTTTGGATTATAGCGAAAGAGCCTCAAAAATAGGCAACGAGTGCCCATATGTACATCAAGTCGCTAAGGCATCAAGACGTGAACATTAAAAAAACCTAGAGTAACGTACCACATCAGTTGAGATGTGGCTCATACAAAAAACAAGAGAAAAACAACAACAACCACAACAAAAAACAACAAAAAACAACAAAACAAACAAACGCCGAAACAGTTACAGACGACAAAGAAGACGAAAGAAAATGTCTTAAAAGAATTGTGTTTATATTTGCAGTGCTTGAAGAATAACCAATAAAAAGAGAGTAATGGTTTGTGCATTAGCTAATCGTTGATAATGGTTTTGTTTTAGATATAATGAGTGTAATACAGGACAAACTGTGGCACCTGTATGTATACTGTAGCTTGTAGAAGCAGTAACAGCAGCAGCAGCAACAGTAGTAGTAGTAGTAGTAGTAGTAGTAGTAGTAGTAGTAGTAGTAGTAGTAGTAGTAGTAGTAGTAGTAGTAGTAGTAGTAGTAGTAGTAGTAGTAGTAGTAGTAGTAGTAGTAGTAGTAGTAGTAGTAGTAGTAGTAGTAGTAGTAGTAGTAGTTGTGGCCTAAATCCCAGTCTTTTGCCCAAGACGCATGCGTCTATTTTCGAACCACTGAAACCATAACACAGAGAGCAGAGCAGTCTATAAGCTCATGCACCCACAACTTCAGTCATTAAGACTTAGGTTTGGACAGTTAGAGCAAGTTGATAACTTAAACTTACCTGGGAGGTAACACAGCACTTGAGAGATCTTAGAGAGGGGTCCAAGAAACTCCCCCTTCCTCTTTCCTTCTGGGTCCTCAGGAGCTGAAATGCAGCCTTGGATAGCGGGATACAAGTGTGTCCACGTCGCTAATGACTTCTATTCTTTGCTACTGCTTGGTCCTTGGCGTGGTCCTCCAGGTATCACTTTGTCAACAGGCTTTGCACAACCTTATGATCTAGCCGATCTCTCGTTGGTAAGCTTATATATAAGGTAGCTTTTAAGGTTTTTGTGGTGTGGTTTATCAATCCTTCTCCGAAAAACTAATGGAAGTCTAAAAGGTCCAACTCTTTATAGAAAGTCTTGTATACACTGCTAAACCTGATCTATTTGCAAATATCTTAGGTAAAGACAAAGCACTTAAAATTGGTCACATACGACGAAATAATCCTGTTATATGCAGAGAACATAATAATGCACACAGCGTTTAAGAGTCAAACATATCATGCGAGCCTCGTTATAATGTACCGTTAACTTACAAACGTAAACCTTGACAAGCGAAGATGTTTAAAAGATTTATAAACACTCTGAGAAAAGCATGATAAAGCAGTATAGATTCCATAAATCAGACAGATCTGTATTTAAGACGGAGAGCTTAGTACGCTCGACTCAGAGACGTGACGCTGGGTTATGGACAACTTATCTCCCACTCAGCAAATTTTGACAGTTGTCCGGTATTGTTCCTCGGACCATCACCATAACACAAAGCAGGCAGGGCTGAGGGGCAGCGAGTTCAATTTGCCGTTTGACCTGTCCCGCCTGATATCAGGTAGCCCGGACTGGCTCAAGAATCTGAAGAGCTTTTGTCCACAACTCAGATTTAGAGACTAGTGAATAAACTGCAAGAGAATGTTGATAGATTTATAGATTTGGTCTGGGGCCATTACAAGCTATTGGTTTTTTGTGAACAACTCTTCTGGACTTAACTACGGCCACTAGACGCAGTGGACGTAATAGACGCAGTGACCCATTCTCTGTTTGGACATCAGCGATAATGTTATTCACTGGCTGACCCTTTTCTCTGTGGCAACTGGGCTGTCTCTGCTTTGCTTTCAAAGACAAGCCCCGTGTCGAAACGCTGGCAATAAAGCAAGATTAATGACTCCAACAACAAAGACGGTCTCAGGAAATCATGACAAATGCGCCAGAGGAAGATCTACACCACTCAGAACATACAATTTAACCTAAAGATCTAGAGACAATAATTTGCTTTCTAATTTATATGATGATTTTTTGTGTCAAATAATGAAATGTACGAAGAACATTTGATGCATATTGAAATTCTTTGCATAAGTCACAGAGTTAATCACAAGTTCCAAGATTTCCCAACTGTGTATGTAAACATGTGTTTAAATTAGGTATTGACTAAACACATTATAATTTAAGCTATATAATATTATTTGTTACTTTCTTTCACTCCAAATCTCTAGGTGTTAATATCAAGACCCAATTGATAAATGCAGTAATGTCGCTGTAACTACAACGCGTTCGGGTTGTCATTGCGTTTTTAGCGTAACAGACAAGAGAAGCACCAAAACCCAAAGTCTTTCCTTGAAAGAAGCCTCTACTTTCTACAACTCGCGACGTGGAGGGTTTGCGCAAATTTGCTTTCTAGTCAGCGCTGTGGACTGTGGTCTTCCTTATAGGGCCCTTATCTCTGCTTTGTTTCCTCTGGCCCAAGAGCCGGCACGCTCACAAGGCAAACACAAGGCTCGTAAAGAAGTTGGCGTCAGGCTCATAATGCTCATATGAACAGACACTGTTACCATATAAGGAGAAAGTAGATCTAATTGAAAGAAGAAGGGGGAAAATACCCATTCCGGCAATATGTTAGCTCCAATGTATAATTACAAAACAAAATAACCTTTAAAACTTTTAAACCTCTTTGACTTAAACATATGATTCCCATAATGAGCAAAAATAACCCTAGGTAAGCGTTCTGTTACAATCTTAGAACTTGAGAGCAAATGTTAAAAGCTGAGAGCCACCGGCCTAAATAAGTAAAACGCTTTGAATCTTAATGTGGTCCCCTCTTTCTAGTCTAAACACAGAGAGCGTAATTCTTCTTCAATATTACTGATCCCATCATTTTTAAGAAGTACTCCTTTATTTGTTCTACGTCCCCTATGTTCCATTTTTGGAGACTGCGATGCGAACCGTCGACCTTTAGTCGGGAAATCTAAAGCACTAAATGAAAGGAGTACCAGATCTATATGGTGTTTTGTAGCCCTAGAGTGTCTCTCAGAATCGTATGGAGCTGCTGAGTAGAGAATTATTTGTTCTACGTCCCCTATGTTCCATTTTTGGGGACTGCGATGCGAACCGTGGACCGTGGTTCCATAACAAACATATTAATGTTGTTTTCAGCACGTCTTGCAAACATTTCTTTGTTTGCTTTTTTTGTTCCTTGAAAACACTGGTAATAAGGTAAACTTATAAATACTAAAGTCCACGTACTAAATCTAAAGCACTAAATGAAAGGAGTATCAGATATATACGGTGATTTGTACCCCTAGAGTGCCTCTCAAAATCGTATGGGGTTGCTGAGTAGAGCATCCCCCCCCCAATCCATACGTTTTCTAATTCCACCGTTGACGCTGTATAAGAACAGGGTCTCATTTTCGTGTAAAAACTGATAAACATTACATGCTTTTTTATCCACACAATTGACGTCTGTAAACCTTTGTAACTCTGTGTCTAAGTTTGTATCCTTTGTTTGTCAGATTAGCCTGAATAGTTGATTTCTTTACATTCACTAGACTACATCGCAGACGAGTCCCAAATCTAATGCCTGATAATTTTCCGAGCTTGCAGAGCGAGAGTACCAGGATTTATGTCTCAACGGGTCACATTAAACCGACAACGACTCAACTAGCTGCTTAATACCATAAGTTCCGAACATATTCTTTGTCCGATTGTGGATTCAACTTGGGGACCCACTGAAGATAGGCCCAGCGTTCTACCACTTAAAGTTGGCTCTCGTTTTTTTATCCAGGTGCAAGAAAAAGAAAATAAATCCAAGGTAATAGTTAGGAACACCATCAAGTTTTTTTGGTAGTTTAATTTAAAGCACTAGCAATCTCTTGAAAAGTCTGAAGCTTGACGGCTGTGCGATCACTAATAGTATGGCCAGTCGTAGTTGTGAGTTCCAATCTAAAACTAATAAATATTAAAATCGCACAAGTTAGACTATTTTGGAAATTAATAAGCTAATGAAAACACACAATCAATAACAAGAACACAAAAGCTAAAATAAAAAAAAGAAAAGCAAAAAAAAAAAAGAAAACCCAAAAAACAACTAACAACAAAATACCCAAACAACAACAACAACAACAACAACAACAAAAATAAAAAAAAAGAAAAGCAAAAAAAAAAAAAAAAAACCCCAAAAACAACTAACAACAAAATACCCCACAATAAACCTCCAAAAAACCAAACGACAACAACTAAAAATGGTAACAAATAGACACACGAATTATAAAATGAAAAAAAGAACAATAACAAGTTTAAAGTCATTTTTTGGTATTGTGGTCTAAAAAGAAAATGCTGGTTTATTTAAAATCAATTTCTCGTTTCCCCTTGTTTTGCTTAAACAGTTTTGTCATTCATCACTTCTAGCCCAAAGCAAGATACAATGATAATGTAGCTATAATAATAATAAGGATTCAGTCATCGTTTTGTGAACTAGACCTATCATCATCCATATCGTCTAGACGTTTCTTAATTGTGTCGGTGATCTTTTGGTCTTGTTTAGGGCTCACTGGGATTTTTCCATGACTTGTTTTGGGGCTCACCTGACTTTGTCCGCTGGGTCCTAGGCTTGGTTCGTGGTTTCCTGACTTTGGTAGTCAGTTTCTTGAGTTGAATCGGTGCTCAATTCACTTTGGTAGTCAGTTTCTTGAGTTGATTCGGTGCTCAATTCACTTTGATAGTCAGTTTCTTGAGTTGATTCGGTGCTCAATTCACTTTGATAGTCAGTTTCTTGAGTTGAATCGGTGCTCAATTCACTTTGATCGTCAGGTCCTTGGTTTTGGTTGGGGCCAAAAAATCCTTGACCATGGATGGGGAAACCTGGATATCCTTGACCTTGGCTAGGAAATGATGGAAACCCTTGACCCTGGCTGGGAAATCCTGGAAATCCTTGACCCTGGTTGGGAAATCCTGGAAACCCTTGACCCTGGTTGGGAAATCCTGGAAACCCTTGACCCTGGTTGGGAAATCCTGGAAACCCTTGACCCTGGCTGGGAAATCCTTGAAATCCTTGACCTTGGGTGGGGAAGCCTTGAAATCCTTGACCTTGGCTGGGATATGCTTGGAATGGTCCAGAGAATCCTTGATTTTGGGTATGGAAGGTTTGACTAGGTCCGGGGAGTCCCTGTGGTTGGCCAGGAAATACTTGGCTATCTACAAAAACCCCTCGACTTGGAGCAACGATCCTTCGATTGGAACCTAAACATTGTGATTACACGGAGACACGTCAAATATGATTATATTTAGCATGCTAAATCTTGAAGAGATATACATTTTCTTTAATACCAAAACTATGTATGGCTTTACTTTTTTATTACAGATACAGACCAAAAGTTTTTATTTACTTATACCTTCTACGCTATAACTACTTTTAACCTCCTTGACTATCTTATTTTGTTCTTTTCTTTCATATCTTTGCATCGGAGTTTTAGATGTACATGAAGTTAATTTGCTCTTTGGTTGCATTTTGAAATGCTGTCACCCCAGAGCTAAACCCAGGACTTCTGTCAGATCCCGTCACATTTAATCATACATGGCCTACTTGACTAGTATATTACAAGTTGATCCGATAGAGGTTCCAAACTGAACCACGTTGCCCGTCAAAACACCATGGATTCAGCCACCATCTCTAATAATAGGTCCTAATAACAGTTTTAGATCAGTGCTAGATCAGTCACAGAATGCTATGTTTACTATAAGCAAACAGGGGCTATAATTATTTCATTATCATAATATTCAATCAACTCTTACACGTTTATAAAAGCGGCAAAAGTTAATTAAAAACGGATAACAGGAAAAAATACACAATTGATTTACTCACAACATGCTACGAGTATATCAAGTTATATAAATATTTGATTCAAGGATTTTTGTTTTACTCATTACAATAACTATATATATAATTTAGTAAACATGGTTTACACGATGGAAAAGTAAAAAAAAAAAAAAACACCATTGCACACACACACAAACACACACACACACACACAAGAAAACAAACGAACCTCCAGCGTTGCTAGGCCCATGTCCTTGAACAGGAACGCAGACAAGTGTGAGTGCTACAATGCACAGAATGGGGACTGCAACCTTCATGCTTGAGTCTGTTCAGAACTCTTTTACTGCAAAAATAATAACCACTGTGAAGAAACTGGGAAATCTTTGTTTATATGAGGCTTAAAATGCAATCTTGTGCAGAATTTGGGCAAAAAAACTGATTCCGCACTTTATATTTCATGATCTAATAACATGAATATGACAATGATCCATCAAAAAAGACTGCAACAAATATGATGATGTTAACTATGTTGACGTTGATACTGACGCTAAATGTCACCTAATTTTACGGTTTGGTTGGTAAAGATGATGCTACCATTGTAGTTGATTTTCCCTGGTAGTCCTGTTAGTAGCGCTACCCCAGTCAGAAACTGCGACCAAAGAGACCAAAGGGTCATTTTTTTTTAAATTAAATGCAATGCAAGACTTTCTGTTAATTGTCTCTGCGCTTCACTTCAGATAACAATTTAATTTGTAAGATTGTACTATTAAGATACATATTGTCCATAGATCAACATTACTTTTAAAAATACACATATACTCAGTTTCTTGAACAAAGGCAATAAGTTAAAGTAAGCTCACCCTCATGTCCGTCTGTCTTATGCAGGTGGAGGATACATGAAAATAACTCTGAAGATAAAAACACCTCTATAGTGAAAATAAACCATCGAAGGGTTACACGAAATCTTCATAGGCGTTGAAGATGATAATTATATTGATAGTGTCCAGTATATGTACATTTGATACAAGATATTATTTGTTCGATACTTACCTGTCAGTAAGAAACGCGACGACAGTTAAAACACGGTTTAGACGAGAGACTGTTTCTACTGCGTCGTGGTCTAGTAGTATTTATAATTTTAACGTATTACCAGTGTTTTCAAAGACAAAAACAGCAAACAAAGAAATGTTTGCAAGACGTGCTGAAAACAACATTAATATGTTTGTTAAGGAACCAAGCCTTCATCAAAGCATGCACTAATTTAGACTATTTGTCACATAAAACAATGTAGGCCGTTGGTAAAATTGTTCTGGATGTAATATTTATTTTGGTCCATTGTCAAATAACGGATTTTGAAACTGTGTGAGAGTAATATATATGTTTGTCTATGTGTGTGTGTGTGACTGTGTGTGTGTGTGTGAGAGAGAGAGATGACTTGGAATCATGGGGTAGAAAGAAACAATCGATGTACAGGTTCATAGTAAGAGACCTAAAGCGCAAACAATGGACACATGCACGGGGCGCATTCGGCAACAAACGACAATGCAAATGATTTGTTATCAAAACAAACTCACTTTCCACCTGGTGTTGCAAATTCTTTGTTATCAAACAAACACAGTTTTCATCTGGTGTTCAAGAAAATGGCATAGATTGAAGCTACACAAATTTTTATCTAGGCAAGAAACCCAAATTATCGGTATGGGTGAAGTCAACGAAGTAAATAAACTATTGCAAAAGGTGGCCCATACTGATCTATTTTATCAATCTTTGAAAATATTCAAACCAAAATAAGGCCCTAAGATATGCCGACTGCCAGCTTGCATTGACCCATAATGCAACGTCCTACTAATTTCGGTGACTCAGCCTGTTAAATGAGATGCCTCGCCGAAAATGAAACCCAGGTAGGGCTACTGAGCATGATCTCCTCCAATAATAAAAAAAAATCGATTACATAACTATTACATGACCATCTTTAAATCACCCCTCCTCTTTGTTCTCTCTCTCTCTCTATCTTTCCCCCCTCTCTCTCTCCCTCTCTCTCTCTCTCTCTCTCTCTCTTTCTCTCTCTATCTCTCTCTCCTCTCTGTGCCCCTGCCTCTCGGTGTTAGTATGTCTCTCACTATTTCTCTGTCTACCAGTCTCTATTGTTATTTGTCAGTCTGCCTCCTCCCGCACTCTCTAAGTTTTTTTCTCCGCCTGTCTCTATCAACCCACTTAAAAAAACTGAATACCATAGCCACTATGTTCTATTTTATCACGACCATGATGTCCCTGCCCACCCCCTTCCCTCAAACTAAGAAAACACTCACACACCCTAATCGTATTTGAATCAAGCAATCTGTTTCGACTCCACACAAATCAATGTTGCATGTATTCTCCTCAACTAAGACAACGCGCACAATATCTATGGGCGGAGCATGCACATAATTTATTTGTTTAAGCTCTTGAGTTCTATTTTCACAACAAAGACTTCCCTAACTACGCGAGTTTTATTTATCTAAAGCCGCTGCACTGAAGTCCTGCTGCTACAGCAAGCGTGTGTTAGATGAATTCTCGTTTACTTAAAAAAGAACACAATATACACATTGAAAATTGCGGGTTGGGCTGGGTTGGTTGAACGTCCAACAGCAGATCTCTTATATACGGATGGGAAAGTTACTCTTAATGTTGAATGCGCGGTTGCGCTGTGGTTGAGCTTTGACTGCCCACGAAGCAAGTCCCTGGTTTGGTTGGTATCAGTGCAATGTGACCAGTCAAGCCTGGACTACCCCAATCCGGAGCCCCGTCGCCGTATATTATTTTTGTTAAGACTTAGGAGACATTAAACTTGATGAGAACCTTGTTTTCTCCGTATCATTGCGGGCATCTTATCATTACCTCGGAATTCTCTCTCCTGTCCCACCATCTATAAAAAGGAAAAGCCTTTCTTGCCGTCTTAATGATATCTGTTATTTCTACTTATCATTTTTATTTGAAACACTTTTACTTGTCTTGAGATAGACAATTTACTATTTTGAAATTAACTTCCTTGTCCTTTCTATGATTCATATTTTGGTGTTCTGTTAATAGTAGTAGTAGTAGTAGTAGTAGTAGTAGTAGTAGTAGTAGTAGTAGTAGTAGTAGTAGTAGTAGTAGTAGCAGTAGTAGTAGAAGCAGCATCAATAGTACTAGTATACATAAATGGACAGATTGTATGGTAAATTATCCACGCCTAGTCTGCCAACCCAAGACATAATCTATCATTGTCAGGCTGCCCTGAATTTTGTTATGATGATTTGAAACGTAAATATTGTGTTTGTTTGATTTTCGTCTGCAAGACTGTCTATTTACCACCAAGGAAATATTAATATCATTATTTGTATCCGAATATCCATAACCATCCGTTTTCTTTTCTTTTCATAGTCATAGTTGCAGCCCACTCAAGCATGTTTTCTCATTCTTTAGATTCTATTATAACTTTTGTAAATAATATAAATTGGTATATTTGAATGAAACAAGATTCAAATTTAAATCAAGTTAACTATTGAATTATTTTTTTGAAAAAAATTGTTGTGGAATTTACTTTGGAAGTCGGAATAAAATTACATAGAATTGCATGAGGTTTTCTATGGTATGGCCAAAAATCAATAACATGATATCACTATCTTAAAAACAGATGGCTTTATAATAGTCGTAAATGATTTGATGAAATTTTCTTTCCATTTTTACGAGAAAATGTAAATAATTAGTTATTTCTCTAAGCCGAAACAGTTTAGCTTTTTTGGACCGCCATGTTGATAAACTTCGACCTTTTTTTTAAACATTGCTTGTCATATTTATTTCAAAGCAATTTAAATAATTTAGTTCTTTAAATCTAATCTCCTATTTGTAGGTCGCCGACTATTACGAATAGTTGGAATCATGTAAAAACAACAACAACAGCAACAACAACAACAACAACAACAACAACAACAACAACAACAACAACAACAACAACAACAACAACTTAATGTTGAACAACAACAACAACAACAACAACAACAACAACAACAACAACAACAACAACAACAACAACAACAACAACTTAATTGTTGATACCGTTTTTGGAAAATAAAAGAATAAAATGGACGGCACTTCACAAAAAGTTTTATTAGTGACAAGAGTACATTAACCGTTAATTTTGTTAATGAAGATATTTATATTTGCATCTATTTCCGTGATATTCCATACTAAACATTATGACATTTTTCCAGTGGTTGACATGACATCCAAACAAAAATTTAGACTTCAGCTTTTGACTTTTATCCTACTCCAAATTTTGCATTGGGGCATTAAACGCCGTTCCAGGAAAGCCTTGGTTTGGACTGAAGGACATCTAGTTACCTCCAGGAAACCTTTGTCTTGAAGTGGACGGCTTCTGACTGGGTTTGGTAGATCTAGATCCAGAAAACCATTGGCTTGGGTTGAAAGCCCCCTGTGTGGATCCAGGGAACGCTTGGCTTGGGTTGTAAGGCCCTTGGTTAGATTGGCTTGGGTTGTAAGGCCCTTGGTTAGATTGGCTTGGGTTGTAAGGCCCTTGGTTAGATTGGCTTGGGTTGTAAGGCCCTTGGTTAGATCCAGGGAACGCTTGGCTTGGGTAGTAAGGCCCTTGGTTAGATTGGCTTGGGTTGAACGGCCCTTGGTTAGATCCAGGGAACGCTTGGCTTGGGTAGTAAGGCCCTTGGTTAGATTGGCTTGGGTTGAACGGCCCTTGGTTAGATCCAGGGAACGCTTGGCTTGGGTAGTAAGGCCCTTGGTTAGATTGGCTTGGGTTGAACGGCCCTTGGTTAGATCCAGGGAACGCTTGGCTTGGGTAGTAAGGCCCTTGGTTAGATTGGCTTGGGTTGAACGGCCCTTGGTTAGATCCAGGGAACGCTTGGCTTGGGTAGTAAGGCCCTTGGTTAGATTGGCTTGGGTTGAACGGCCCTTGGTTAGATCCAGGGAACGCTTGGCTTGGGTAGTAAGGCCCTTGGTTAGATTGGCTTGGGTTGAACGGCCCTTGGTTAGATCCAGGGAACGCTTGGCTTGGGTAGTAAGGCCCTTGGTTAGATTGGCTTGGGTTGAACGGCCCTTGGTTAGATCCAGGGAACGCTTGGCTTGGGTAGTAAGGGGCCTTACAACCCAAGCCAAGTCTGGACACCAAGGGCCTTACAACCCAAGCCAAGCGTTCCCTGGATCTAACCAGGGGCCTTCAACCCAAGCCAATCTAACCAAGGGCCTTACAACCCAAGCCAATCTAACCAAGGGCCTTACAACCCAAGCCAATCTAACCAAGGGCCTTACAACCCAAGCCAATCTAACCAAGGGCCTTACAACCCAAGCCAATCTAACCAAGGGCCTTACAACCCAAGCCAGGAGAACCCTGTGTGGATCCAGGTAATGCTTGGCTTGGGGCGGGAGAACCCTGTGTGGATCCAGGTAATGCTTGGCTTGGGGCGGGAGAACCCTGATTGGATCCAGGTAATCCTTGGCTTGGGATCAAAGGCCCCTGATTAGATCCAGGTAATGCTTGGCTTGGGATCAAAGACCCTTGTGTGGATCCAGGTAATGCTTGGCTTGGGGCGGGATAACCCTGATTAGATCCAGGTAATCCTTGGCTTGGGTTGAGAGCCGCCTGGTTTGATCCAGGTAATGCTTGGCCTTGGTTTGAACCAGGACCTAGTGAATTGAAAATATGATTTGGGTATGTGGGATGAGGTGTTGAAACTTTAAAATAAACGTATTAAAATTTATATGCATTCAATGAAGTTTACTTTTTTTTACAGTGACTCCACTATTGCATGTCTCTCTCTTTTCCTTTCTCTCTCTCTCTCTCTCTCTCTCTCTCTCTCTCTTTTCCTTTCTATCTCTCTCTCTCTCTGACTCTTTCTCTCTTGGTTTAAAGTCCCCTAATTTCCCCTGGGGGTCCTGCGAGGCGTATATTGATTATGATTATTTAGGTACACAGTCATGCACAATACATACTCTCTCTCTCTCTGTCTCTCTCGCTCTTGGTTTAAAGTCCCCTAATTTCCCCTGGGGTCCTGCGCGGCGTATATTGATTATGATTATTTAGGTACACAGTCATGCACAATACATGCCCACAGTACATTCTGGTAATACCAAAAACAACAACAACAAAAAATAGCAAAAAAACAACAACAACAAACAAAAAACAACACAGGAAAGTGTACAATGTGATGGGCAGGATATAAAAGGTTCAAAAGATGTCTCGCAAACTTTTTGCGCTATCTTTTGATAATTCAATTTTAATAGACGGCTAAAGCTTTCACTATCGCTAGCTTTGCCATACGTTTAACAGTATATATACATGGGATCGGCTGAGACAAAAGTCACGGTAGAACAAACGTTTACTTGAATCGAGACTGGGATTATTCTGATATTTCAAGTGCTTAACTTATTTATTAAATGTGAGTAAAAACAGACTTTCTTTAAACAGAACAGTTTTACAGGGTACATTTGGCATTAAATTAAAAAATGTGTTAACTTATGCAAAGATAAGATTATTTAACCCTTTTACCGAACACAAAGATGGATGTCATTAGGTTTTACAGCAGTAGTACTAGTGTAACTTTTTAAATCGAATTATTGATGTATTAGAAGGAGGAATCAAAATTGTATTACCTGATGGCAAGGAGTCTAAAAGTTCCCCTTTCAAAAAGAATCGGCTTACATAGAATTTCACTGTTATCAACCTTTTCGTATGAACGGGGAACCCAGCTTGTATAGTATATATATATTTTTACAGTGCAAGTTTCGCATTGGAATAGACGCCGACGCTTTTATGAAGCGATGCGCAAGCTTTACTGGACGGTGCAGTCATTGTTATCTCCACACATCAACAAGATGCAGGCTCAGTTCAGTAGAATCGGAAATGATCGACTTCAAATCTATTTCTAGATCAAAAGTCAACATACAAAAGTTTGAAACAATTTTTTATTTTAACTATTAGTTTCACAATATTTTTGAAGATTTGCTAATACAATAAAACCCTCGAATCCTGAGCAATCGTTGTAGAGATAACCTTTTGTTGCATGTAAAACTAATGTCCGTCTTAAGCCTATTTATTATATCAGTGATCGTCGTTAGAAGTAAAGGGTTAAAATCCTTCTGGTCGGATTAATGGTTAAAAATATTGAAACTTTGAAAAGGAAAGGATGACTTGCTTCAAAACAGAAATCACACAGCTATACTTTTTACTATATGAATCTAGATACCTAGCTTATCTCTATTGTTCTGCTTTTAAAAAATAAACATTTTGGTCACGAACTTGACCATAGAATTTATTTAATTTGTTGGTACCACGCTATATTGTTTTTCATTTGATAAGTATATGCCTGTTCTTTTTTCAATGCCCCAGGTTCCGCTTTTCATTCATGGAAACTGGCACTAAAAAGTTCATAACTTTCCGTCATACCTGTGGAACCAACATTTCATCTGGTGATGCGGGCCTGCCCTATTCGCGAATTGGCTTCAAGGCTATTTTCTCATACAATTTAGCATAATAATTATGTCAAACAAATATGATGTATTAAAAAAAAATGCCTAATTGCTTTAAGGAAAAACAGCCTTAGTTGGCTACAAGAGCGGCTGCGGAAAGTAACAAGATATTGATAGAGACATTGCATTCTTATATACCTAACCTATACACAATCACCACGAAGACTACATATACAAACCTTGATTCATGACACCTGTTTGTGCAGAAACACAAGCCAAAATTACGGCCAGAAAGCACAGGATGCGAACTGAGATTTTCATGGTTGATCTGTGTTCCGTTCTCTAAAATGGAAAATAAATACAATTAATAGGAAAACAATTGAAAAAGGCACATCAGTAATGTTCAATGTCTGAAATGAAGTCATGATTTCACAAAACAACGGGAAGGAATTGTCAAATAAACAAAGTGTAGACTGTTAGTTACAAGTAATCTGGTAAACTTACGTGTCGGCTTATGGTAAACAATTATTCCTACTAACGAGCCTAGCATATAAATCCATTATCAAATGCCAGATCAGTTTAAACATATAAATTACATCACCCAGAACGCATACCCGAATAAAACGTTAACGTCACATTATATTCAAGTAAATGCCATAATTATTGCTACAAGCTAGGGCATAATATTGCTCCATTGAGAGAGCAATCGCCTTAAAACCAGGAGCGCCGGGTTCAACCTCGAACGGGATCGCCTTTGTTTCCTAATGCTGTATGAAGTACTTGGCTGAGACATGTGTTAAAATATTCCGCTAGGTGTCTGTAAGACAACGCATACAGATTGCCAGACGTTAGTTTTAAGACCCGTCGTAAATATAAGATCCTTAGTAGAAGTATTGAAGAGGTTAATATCGGAAAGAGTTAAAGCAACTGTCTGAGATATTGCTACAAGCAGATTGTATTAGAAGATCTTTAAGTCTGCAAATTCATGAAATACATACTGGTGAGTCAGAAACGTCGCTCTTAGCTGTTCAAAAGGTAGCCAGGTAAGTAATAACTTTACTCCTGGTTACACGGTATTTATATCTTTTTATCACATTGAACAAATCCACACATCAGCGAAATTAATGCATATATTCAAATATTGTTTGCCATGTGAATTAGGAATGTTACAAATCTACTTCCTCGACACTCAAGACATATCATGGGGTAATATAAAAATCGACTGTAGACTTACATGTGATTTCCTTTCCATAATAAGATTTGCGGAAAGTATCAGCATAATCTTCAAAAAAACTGTTTACTTCCGCATACTAGAATATAATTATATTACTATTTACATGACTAATATGTGCTTTCCACCATAATCTTGCATCTAGAGGAAAAAAAAACATCTACTTTCTTAGAAAAAACGAAAAGGGTCAAATGAATAATGTATAGCTATCTAACAATTTAGAAGGACGTGTACTCTTTCATTTGCTGATTGTATTTGCTCTTTAGCCTAAAAAAACGTACGGGGGAAATTTTAAGACCTAAGTACTTCATAAAAGGAAGTAACGGGAACAAAATCTGCATCTTTGCTGAGTAACATATAATATTATAATGATTTCTTACATTTAGAATGCGGTACGAGAATTATCTTAGCTTCCACCAAGAAACTTCGAAGAACGTACCTTTATGCTTAAGAAATAAGGTTGTGAGGGGAATTCAAGAAAAAGAGAAAGGAAAAGACGGAGATAGAAAGATTCATATTATTATATAGAAAGATAGATTGTTAAATAGACAGAGAAAAGGAGAGAAATACAGAGAGACAGTCAGAGAAAGAGAGATAGTCATGGCATTGCTTAGAACAAATATCCTCTACATACACTTCGAGAACTGAATAGCTATGAGGTTTATAAAGTATGCATAGCTTCGTTGTTTTTTTTTTTACCTCAGCGGAATAAGATTTAAAAGTACAGTCCCGTACCTATGTTGACATTTTTCAGAAGATTATAGAATAGACACGGAAGTAATGAGATCACGATGACTGAAGACCAAATTTGAACAGTATTTATACCAATAAAGCGAAACACCAACGACCCTTGTTCTCCTCCCATGTTTACAATATATACACTTCAACATTGAAACGAGTAATAGAGTTTAACCCGCACATCAAGCAGTATCAAAGACTGCACACGGATATGCTGACGTATAAATGTTTAAACTCTCAAGTTCCCACTAGTACCTCCTACAACCGATGGTCATATTACTATTAGAAAGTCAACACTAGAATGTGGCTTAGTGCTCCTTATTGGAATTGTCAACACCTCATTCAGGTGTAATATGAAGAGTTTCTAAGTAATACATTAATTAATACTTCCTGCTTCCTAGTCATGTCATGTGATTACGTTTTTGTCCCTCTGGTTTGTGACTGTTATTTTTTGTTTCCATTTTATGTTACAGAATTTTAAATTTTACTTGTACGGAAAAAAAATTCAGCATTGAATTCTAATTTTATAAATTTTATCTCTGCCAACTTTCCTTCTCGTCTATCTAATACAACTCTAGGATTATATCAATTGAGCTTATGCTTATACAGTGACACACGTAACTCCTCACAAGTTGTATGTCATTAAAATTTTGGCAAAAAATGTCCACGTTTTACGGCTTTCTCCACCCCCGCTTGTTTCCTTTTCCCTTGTCTCTGCACCTGTCTGTCTGTCTGTCTATCTGTTTGTCTGTCTGTGTATGTGTCTGTCTGTCTGTCTGTCTGTCTGTCTGTCTGTCGGTCTGTCTGTCTCTGTCTTTCTTGTTCTTTCAGGGACCTCAATAATTTCATTAGGTTATTTTTTTTTCAAACAAGTTGTAAAACATAATTATAATAAATCATGAAAAGTCCTAAGGCTCCCATATTCTTTCACCAAAAAACTTCAAACTGTACAGACTGTTAGTAAAGAAGCTTTTGCACAAAATTATCGGAGCCCATTTTTGCTTTCTTTAGTTTGAACGGGAGTTAAGATTTTCCTAAAATCAATGATTATTCCTCTTGGAAAAAAACCCACCTCAATGGGCATAACTCTACAAAGAAACAAAACTGAAAACCTTTCTATAATATTTGCATGCGTATGATTAAAACACACAATTTGTGAAGCTTTCAAGTAGATTGGTTGAAAAACAAAAGTGGAGTAGAACAATTGTCTTCAAGAAGCCATTAATTCTTTTTAGAATAACGCAGGCCTAATGATGGTGGCCGAGATCTGGATCTACGACAAAGTGAAAAAGGACATAGATCTTGATGTCCATGACGTAGACAAAGCATTCGAGAAGACAAAGAACATCAGGCGCATACTTATACCAGGTTTATCAAGTGGAATATATATAGTATTAAGATCACTAATTACAGCTTGATCAACAGCTCTCTTTCTTTTGTAAGCATACTGGTTCGGACCAAAAAACTAATGAACTGGTTTATTTAATTGCAACAGCACACACTTCTCAAAACCTTTCATTTCACAAGAAATAAGGGCGACAGGATGCGGGTTATTCATACGTACGGCGTCGGGTTTCCTACGAATGAGGACTATACATGGAACTTTATATATCAGTGCGGTGCAGTCAGGCTAGTTATAAGCTATATATAAAAAATGCAGTGCTCGTTGTGGGCTCCCCGCCTCGATTTTTGCCCATCTCTACAGTCTTACTCAATCACTCGAAAATTACCAAACATATTTTTTATGGACCACTATACACCAGATTAGGGACATGACCACAATTTTTTAAAAAGCAATGTTTTATTAGACCTTTGATATAGTATAAAAATTCAATGTACCCCTCTCGCAAAGGCCAATCTGTATTATTAGGTCAATCGCTTTACTCTTACTTATTATAAAAGTAGCACGTTTCGGAAACAAAATAAAAAAACAACAACAAAAAAAAACAAAACAAAAAAAACGGTGTGCACTTTCGCACTTGAGAACGGCAATTCTAAAAGGTTTATCGTCGCAGACTTACCCTGTCACTTAAAAACAAAGACAACTGACTCAGGAATAATCTAGAAACTAGATCTGCATTATTTGACTCAACTGTATTATGAGCCAAATTTGATTGTGAAAGATCTAGATCTAGATTAGATCTATTACGATGGCAGGTGAGACAAAGAGACGTTTTTAAAACGATCCATGATACTTAGCAGCAACACTCAATCAAAATCAATTTCCCTCAAACACGCGGGCCTTGAACTAGTTGTACAAAAAATAATGTAAAACACAAAATAAAACCAAAACAACAAACAAAAGCAAAGAAACAAATAAAAACAAACCAAGGAAAGTTAACAAGTTGTCCAACACGAATTGTATTTTATGACAGTTTTAGTTTTTGTCGTTTGAATCATGTTTAAATCAACCTTCTTGAGATGCGAGTCAGCGATTAAATTAGTCATCATCTTCTGACATAGAGCTTGAGATATCGTCTTCAAACGTTTTAGAAGGGACCTTTCTTCTTTGGACTGGGAACCTAAGGCTTAGACCAGGAAATCCCTGACTTTATCCACACTCTCTTTGGCTTGGGATGGGAGCTCTCTGACTAAATCCAGTTAAGCCTTAGTTTGAAGTTTGAAATCCCGTATTAGACCCAGACCGGGTCTAGCAACCCTTGGATAAGGCCCATAATCCTTGATTTGGGTTGGGCAAGCTTTGGCTTGGATCGGTTCCAGGAAATCCTAGGCTTGGGTTGGGGGCTCTTTGATCTCGGTTGAGTCCTCGGAATCCTGGAGAAGAGTTGGGATATCTTGGGCGTTGGTTTGGAAATCGTTGGCCTAGGTTTGCGAATCCTTGACTTGGGTTGGGGAATCCTTGACCTGGTTTGTGAAATCCTTGACCTGGGTTGGGAAATCCTTGACCTGGGTTGGGGAATCCTTGACCTGGGTTGGAAAATCCTTGACCTGGGTTGGGGAATCCTTGACCAGGGTTGGGGAATCCTTGACTTGGGTTGGGAAATCCTTGGCCTGGTTTGGGGAATCCTTGACCTGGGTTGGGGAATCCTTGACCTGGGTTGGGAAAACCTTGACCTGGGTTATGGAATCATTGGCCTGGGTTGGGAAATCGTTGGCCTGGTTTGGGGAATCCTTGACCTGGGTTGGGAAATCCTTGACCTGGGTTGGGAAATTCTGGACCTGGGTTGGGAAATCCTTGACCTGGGTTGGAAAATCCTTGACCTGGGTTGGGGAATCCTTGACCTGGGTTGGGAAGTCCTTGACCTGGGTTGGGAAATCCTTGACCTGGGTTGGGGAATCCTTGACCAGGGTTGGGAAAACCTTGACCTGGGTTGGGGAATCCTTGACCTGGGTTGGGAAATCCTTGACCAGGGTTGGGAAATCCTTGACCAGGGTTGGGGAATCCTTGACCTGGGTTGGGGAATCCTTGACCTGGGTTGGGGAATCATTGACTTGGGTTGGGGAAACCTTTGCTTTGTTGGGGAATTATTGGCTTGGGTTGGGGAATCCTTGCGTTTAGGAAACCTATGGCATAGATTAGGAAAGCCTGGGCGTCAGTTGAGACCAATGAATTTATGGTTTGTCTTGGGTCCAAGGAATTTTTGGTTTGAGTTGGGTCGACGGAATGTTTTGTTTAGGCTGGGTTTAGGGAATGTTTGGTTTAGGTTGGGTCCAGGGAATGTTTGGTTTGGGTTGGGTCCAGGGAATATTTGGTTTGGGTTCGGTCTAGGGAATGTTTGGTTTGGGTTAGGTTCAGGGAATGTTTGGTTTGGGTTCGGTCTAGGGAATGTTTGGTTTAGGTTGGGTCCGGACAATGTTTGGTTTAGGTTGGGTCCGGAGAATGTTTGGTTTAGGTTGGGTCCGGAGAATGTTTGGTTTAGGTTGGGTCCGGAGAATGTTTGGTTTAGGTTGGGTCCGGAGAATGTTTGGTTTAGGTTGGGTCCGGAGAATGTTTGGTTTAGGTTGGGTCCGGAGAATGTTTGGTTTAGGTTGGGTCCGGAGAATGTTTGGTTTAGGTTGGGTCCGGAAAATGTTTGGGTTAGGTTGGGTCCGGAGAATGTTTGGTTAAGGCTGGGTCTAGGGAATGTTTGGTTAAGGTTGGGTCCAGAGAATGTTTGGGTTAGGTTGGGTCCGGAGAATGTTTGGTTTAGGTTGGGTCTAGGGAATGTTTGGTTTAGGTTGGGTCCGAAGAATGTTTGGTTAAGGCTGGGTCTAGAGAATGTTTGGTTTAGGTTGGGTCCAGGGAATGTTTGGTTTAGGTTGGGTCCAGGGAATGTTTGGTTAAGGCTGGGTCTAGGGAATGTTTGGTTAAGGTTGGGTCCGGAGAATGTTTGGTTTAGGTTGGGCCCGGAGAATGTTTGGTTAATGCCTGGGTCTAGGGAATGTTTGGTTTAGGTTGGGTCCGGAGAATGTTTGGTTTAGGTTGGGTCCGGAGAATGTATGGTTTACGTTGGGTCCAGGGAATGTTTGGTTTAGGTTGGGTATAAGGAATGTTTGGTTTAGAATGGGTCCAGGGAATGTTTAGTTTAGACTGAGTCTAGGGAATGTTTGGTTTAGGTTGGGTCCGGGTAATATTTGGTTTAGGCTGGGTCTAAAGGAATGTTTGGTTCAGGTTGGTCCAGGGAATGTTTGGTTTAGGTTGGGTCTAAGGAATGTTTGGTTTAGGTTGGGTCCAGGGAATGTTTGGTTTAGGTTGGGTGTAGGGAGTGTTTGGTTTGGGTTGGGTTCATGGAATGCTTCGCCTGGATAAAAGACAGGTTAGGTTGGGAGATCTGCTAGTGTAAGCTGCTGTAGTTTTGTCAAGTCAAACACCGAGATTGCGAGCTACTGTTCCAGTTATGTCATCAGCAGAGCCCAAGTTTGAGATTAATATGTGGAGTTGAGTTGAGTTGAGTCGTTGGTTTAACGTCCAATTTCAGCACTGTATATGATATATTGTGGACGTGTCCTAAGAATGACGTCTGGCAATTGTATGTGCTCCCACACACGAGACAGAGCGAGGATATCATGACTCCTATCTCAGCCGGTCACATTAGACTGATACCGACCCAACCAGTAGGGAGCGCAATCGCCAGGGCTCGAACCCGGACCTTTTGCGTCGAAACTTAGGTGTATTGATCAGATGCAAACAGTGACACTAACAACTTAATATCTCAAAAGAGTGTTCAACAAACATAACTTCGTGTATAACGGCACGTATTTACAAACATATTTATCCTTTTTTCGCCAAGGTGAGCGGGTTTTTTTTTTTTTACAAACTTGCAATATTAAACTATAAATACTGAGTTATTAGAAAGAAAACATTCCAGATACCATCTCCCTGTACAGCTGACATAGCATTTCGGACAGGTAAGTAATAGTGCCTGGTTTATTCGTAGTACTTAAATATACAGCAACTCACACAATACTATTACTTTTTAAACTTCGTTAAATTAATGTGACGCTTTCAAAAATTTTGACTCGAGAAATGTACATGTTTCTAAATATTGTGTATTAAAAATAATCGTAATATATAAAATAGTTTTGATATACATTGCCATTTCTAATTAAACATACTGACAATTTAATTCATCTCAACTGGTCACCGTAGGCTCAACTTAAATGTAAATCAACAATTGCGAATTGCTACATTACGCTTGATTACGTTCAATAATACTAACGAATCATGCATTGTAATTTAGGATCAGACTAGCTCAGCACGCAACAGGAGTCATGAATAATGAAGCAGGTAAAGATAAGGTCGTATGTTATGGTTTGCTTATAAATACAACTAGCCATTCCTTTTTACTGCTTTCAACTTAGGAAGTGATCATACTCATAAACTCAATACCAGTAACATACAGCGCTTGGCAAGAAGACAATGAAGTCACTGTAAAATACAGAAAGCAGCGGATTTGTTATTTTGTATAAACAAATTTAATGGATTTTATTGTTTTTCATTCTGATTTTTTTACAAATTAGGCCAAGGAATTCCAGGACTCAACCAAGACTTCCCCTACACGAACCAGGGTTTCCCAAACCAGAACCAAGGATTTCCCTACACGGACCAAGGATTTTTCAATCCGAATCAGGGCTACCCCTACACGGACCAAGGTATCCCTAACCCTAACCAAGGATTTCCCTACACAGACCAAGGTATCCCTAACCCTAACCAAGGATTTCCCTACACATACCAAGGTATCCCCAACCCTAACCAAGGATTTCCCTACACAGACCAAGGTATCCCCAACCCTAACCAAGGATTTCCCTACACGAACCAGGGTTTCCCCAACCAAAACCAAGGCTTCCCCTACACGGACCAAGGTATCCCTAACCCTAACCAAGGATTTCCCTACACGGACCAAGGATTTCCCTATACGAACCAGGGTTTCCCAAATCAGAATCAAGGCTTCCCCTACACGGAACAAGGCATCCCCAACCCTAACCAAGGATTTCCCTACACGGACCAAGGTATCTCCAACCCTAACCAAGGATTTCCCTACACGGACCAAGGATTTCCCTACACGGACCAAGGATTTCCCTACACGGACCAAGGATTCTCCAATCAGAACCAGGGCTTCCCCTACACGGACCAGGGTTTCCCAAACCCTAACCAAGGATTTCCCTACACGGACCAGGGCTTCCCCTACACGGACCAGGGTTTCCCAAGGATTTCCCAACCCAAACCAAGCTGTACCTAGCCAAAACCAGGGTTTCCCCAACCAAAACCAAGGCCTCCCTAAACGAAACCAAGCCTTCCCCAGCCAACCCCAAGGATTCCCCATCTCAGGTCAAGGAATTCCGGGATCTTACCCCGACCCATGGTTTCAAAGTAATAACCAGGGATTCCCCAACCCAAGCCAAGGTGCAGCTGGTCCTAATCAGGGACTCCCCAATTCTATCAAAGGATAGCTGGTCCTAATCAAAGGCCTCCTAGTCTAGCCCAAATATTTGCTAGTCTAAGTTTATTCCTAGGTCAAATGGTCCATTCTAGGCGACCAAAGAGCGCAAGGTCAAAAAACGAAGCCTAAATTAATGTTTCAGATCGCAAGATTGGTTGATTCAAATTACAAAAAACATAAAATTTGAATTTCATTGTTTCTTTATTAATTCGTTTTGTTTGCTTTGTTTTGTTTTTGCTTTGAAATATATATTACCTAACTAAATTTGGCTGAGAAGGCAACTACATTGTTATGATAAAATAAATTGTTTGGCACTCACAAGGACTAAAAGATTTTGTGTGTATAAATTAACACTCAACCTCCAAATGTACACCTTTTCTCATGAGAATTGCCTTATCTTTACTTTATGACACACCCCGCTATGTTTATTAGTCAATAGCATAATTTTTTATAATCATTTAATATCTATTTGGTTAAGAAATTTATAATAATGGGGAAACTCGTTTTCTAGAACTGGGTTAGCAAATCAAATATATACACACCTATACACATGTATATTGACTAATAATATTTTATTTGATAGCTAATCCAATGTGCTGTAAGCTACGTTTCTTTCTACTCATGAAATCATAGTTTACAATTTCTTCCTTGTCTAAAAATAATATGGGTTAAACTTCTTCAATAGCCCTGTCTATTTTTTTATTTTTTTTTTCTTCAGTTATTGTTTTTATATTAAATACACATTTTGCTTCCCAAAATGAGGGTAGATAGAAAAAAAATAATGGGGAAACTTTGCCTCAAGTCAGTTTGCTTTTTATATTACAAAATGCTGAAAAGCTAATATAAAAAACGGCGTATTGCCTACTTCCGGTTTCGATCCTTTGGTGATAAAAGGGGACAGAAGCAAAGAAGTTATGTATACGACTTGGGAACCCTCGAAGTTTTAAGTCATTGTACAATGGACAAAGATTAAGGATTACATCTAAATTGAAGTGTGTTAAAACTCAAAATTATTTATTTTTAGAATCTATACCCCTAAGAATTAAAAATATTTTCACTAAGAGATAAACGAATTCTTCCAACCTGTGAAAAAAGCGCCATATTACATCTTTGTAAACTTTTGCTTTAATTTCTAATTTTTGCCTTTGATTGCTTTTTCTTTTTATTTTGTTTGAACATTTGTACAGGTCATAAGGAAATTGACCCACATGCTGTTATGTGCTTTTGCAGACCAATGAGCTTCTTCAATAAGGCGTACTCTATCTTCTGATTTTACAATTGATTAAACATTCTAACAAGAAGTGTGTGCGTTAAAATTTGCGCATTTTAAAAATCAATATTAATTTTTGTTGTGCGTGGTCTCGTTAAGCCGCACAAATCACCGGCATATTTATATTTAGAATTTGTTGGTGAGAGTTTTTGGATTTGTTGAATGGATTGGATAAAAAAAATAATCGTATGGTTCAAGTTGGACGCAGAAAGAATTAAAAGAAAGAAATGAGAATTGTTATGAGCTCTCAGAGATTTTTTACGGGTTTCATTGCCTAGTATGCAGGACAAAGTTATCTTGAAAACTCGACTCAACTAACCTACTGAACGTAACCCAACTTAACTTTCTCTTGATCTATTAAAAGTTAGAAATTGGCGATAGTGAGTTAGCTATCGTTAGCGAAACAAAGTTTTGTAAAAAAAGAAACTTTTTGTAGATCCTCAGCTGAATTTTCTATTTACTTTTGTAACGAGTTGAGAGCAAAACCATATAAACATACATATAAACTTTCAAGTTGATTGGAAGAGCGGTTTCTATGTAATCTTAGTTACCAAATGTATCGTATTCTTTTAATGGGTATCTATGCTTAAATGGAAATATACCACTTTTACTCATGGTGCGGAAAAATCTTTCCACTTTGTTTGATTCGATGACTTTGACTTTTCTTGATCTCAAATGAAAACTTAAAATGACAGAAAGCAATGTGAATGTCTGGATCTCGTTTTGAATATGACTTGTGTTGACATAATTATTTTCTAATCTGAAAATGTGGCCAATGGAAGGTAAAAAGATAATGCGATGAGAAACTATCAGTTTTCAACTTTTATTTAATTCCCATGACTGATCTTATATCTACATAACTATATTTTAGGCAATTCGAAATACAGCCAACTAAAGTGTAAGTTGTTTCTCTCTTTCTTACTCTGTTCCTCTCTGTCTCTGTCTCTCTGTTTCTATGTATCTGTCTGTCTGTCTGTGTGTCTGTCTGTCTGTCTGTCTGTCTCTCTCTCTCTCTCTCTCTCTCTCTCTCTCTATCTTTCTCTCTCTCTGTCTCTCTCTAACATTTTTTAAACTTTCAAAGTAATTCCAGCCTTTAAAAAACGGCATGATTTCTTTGATGATTGACACGACCGATGTATATTATATCATCATTGAATAACAAAAAGATAAAAATAAGCAAGGAGCAATAGGTTAGAGATGGTAAAAACACCAAATTATCGTGATCTGTAAATTGTAAAAGTATACGAAAGGCGTGTCAGATCAATATTATTATCAAACAAAATGGAAGTGTTTAAAATAATGCTTATCAAATGAAGGATACAGTGCAAGAAGTTCTTAAGTGCTATTTTCCCACCTCAAAGCTTTGATGGTCATTATTACGAGTAGTTCCCCTTCTCATGCTTGCAAAAAAGTGTTCGGGTTAGAAGATTCTAACTGCCTTTTTTATCGCGTGCGATATCTATACTCGCTTACACATTTTGGACAAGAAGTGCCTAAGAACTACAAGTTGAGAACAAAAAGCGCCTTTTCATTTGAACTTCACTGCTCTTCAATTTCGGAACAAGGTAAGGGATGGGATCAACCAATCACATGCCTAAGATTAGTAACACAACTTCAAGAGGTCGAGGTGGTCTTTCTGTTGAGTTGGATGCAAGCAAAAATAATGGCAGACAATGAAAACAGTAAAATGAATAGCAAAAACGAAGAAATACCCCTGTCAAATGGAAAAAAAATGTTGCAAAACGAGCCTGCCTTTTAAGTTTTCACATCTAGGCTTTGTAGATGAGCAATGCAAAGCTGTATAATTTTATATAGATCTAGATCTAAGTTTTATTTCCACACTAGGATAAGTCCTTTGTTTTCAAACACGAGGAGGCTGTGAAAGGGAAAAAAAGTTGAAATGACTTGAAATAATGTTTGAAAAAATCTAGATCTAGAATTTAGATTTACAAATCTTAGATTAACTTAGATTTTAAATCTAGATCTTCATCTCATCAAAGCATTATGTTGATGTATTGGTATCTTGTAAAGATTAATTCTCATCAAACTAGAGAAACTAGATCTAGAATCTAGACAAGTAGTAGTATTAGTAGATCCTGAAATAACAGACTCACCTGTCCGGACGTTCGCCTGAACCAGGTCCTTGCTCACTCTCCTTCCAGAACCATCTACTCTTTCACGTTTTCAATCTATATTCTCTTATGCCAACCTCTAAAATTCTCCCCTGCCTCGTCACTCTGCAGCCGCTGCTCCACGAAACCTTTTTTGAGAAAGACATTTGTAACATTCGTCAGTTGGTTGGGCATTCAATCAGAAACTAAACAGAATGATATGGTGGAGCAAGTAAGTCTATTATCACGGTTATAAATATAAATATTTAGGGTTTAAACCGCGGACCTACGATCTGGAGATCAACGCTTTACAAATTGCGCCAGTTTGCAACCACAGATAGATATACAGTGGGGGAGGGAGAGGAAGAGATGTATATAGATATAGAAAAAGAGCCTGAGACAGATTGATTTAGAAAGACAGAGATGACATAAAATTGACAGATAAAAGTAAACGACTAAAACCATCAACAAAAAACAGAGAATAGAGAGACTGATTAAAGAATGGCATAGGCACAGATTGGCAAACAAAAAGATAAAACATAGAACTGTTGCCCAATGATACACATTCGAGCATTTTTATTTACTGCGATTAAATAGGCGGAACATGTCTCGACGTTCTGTTGAAATATTCTATAGGTATACTCTCTTAAATAGCTATCTTAAAAGAACGAAAACAGCACTAGTAACATCATAGAAACTACAGAAACGTGGTACATTCGATGAAATATGAAAGTGTCTAGGGTTAAAAACAACAGCAAAGAAATAGTGAATACCTCGGTATACCAAAGATTAGTACATAAAAAAAAATAGAGGGAGAGATAAATTACATTCTTTGGGGTATAAAAAAGATAATATGAACTATAATTAAATTCCGTAAAAAGAAAAAAAGAAAAATGAAATAATTAGAGAAAGAGTCACCTGCTAACATAAATCATTTGAGTGTTATGATCTTCCATGCTTGTTACACATCTAGTACATAAAGCAAGAGAAAGTAGAATTAACAATGCTGAACTTACAGAAGAGTAAAAAAGGCACGTATTTTTCTGACTGAAAAGACTGATACTTTTTTAAATAAAGATAATCTTGATTTTTATCTTTTTTGGTTTAATAGAAAGAAAAGGCATTATAAATGGGATTCCTGTATTAAAGTCTCTGAAAGTTGTATCACTTTACAATTTAATTTTTACCTTTTCTAGCCAAATTAGAGTAAAAAAAAGAGTGAAAAAGTAGTGTCACAATTAAACAAAAAAAGAATGAAAACGTACGACTTGATCAGCTATTATTGAATATGTTCTGCTGAATGTTACAGTCAGTTATATAGACATAACAAGTATTCAACCACCTAATTGTCAATAATAATAATAATAATAGTAATAATGATGATAATAATAATAATAATAATAATAATATAATAATAATAATAATAATAATAATAATAATAATAATAATAATAATAATAATAATAATAACGATGAAATCTATGTCAGATATGGTTAGGGTGAGCAGTCTCCGAGCTGAACAGCACGTAAACCACGCACATGTTCAATTTTGATGACTCAAAAAGAATACGAATGATTTTTTAGACGAATTTGAATTGTGAGTTATCTTGCTTTAGTTTGTTGTTTTTTAAAGACCATTGTGCCACACAAGACAAAGCGGAAATACCAAGACAATTTGTCTCAGCCTGTATTAAAACATTTAAGATTTCGCCTCCTTTACTGGATGCCTTTATTATTTTTAATTTTATTTAAAAAACAAAACAAAACAAAAAACAGAAAAAATACCTTTATAATCCTTAGTCTGCAACTAATATAAGCTCAAGATTATTTGTACTTATCTTTTGCACATTTGTACTTATCTGTTGCATAGAATGCTCTGTTCTTGTTAGCTTGAAAGCCTTTCTTATTAAGTCCCATGCAAACTCAAATGGGGTGGGAAGGGGTGGGCGAGGGAGAGTTTTGTAAAAATACCCCATTGATCTGTATTCTCAATAGTGTTGTTTGCGTTAGATGCACATCAGTCTGTGCTGGGGAGGGGTGCGGGTTTTAGCACGTTTAGCACGAATGTAACAAATGCAAACACATGTATACACGCCGAAAACAAGACCACGAGGAAAATTGTTTGTCTAAAAATGATTAAAAATTCTTTTAAGTTGTTTCGAAATAGTTTCTACAGTCCGTTTGTATGCAATAGCTGTACTTTCAAATTAAAATCTTTTCTTCATTATGATCTAGGTTCTCTTTGAGGAGTAATTCAATTTGGTACCGATACATTTAGTGGTCAGTGGTTATATACATAGTAAAGTTGATAGTTCTTATGCCACAAAGCGCAATCATTAAACGACTATTACTTAAACTTTTAAAGTCTACTTCTTCTTACTACTGCTGAGCACAACCTTCTCTATCTCTCAACAATGTGTACATAACCTTTGTAGCGTTCAGACGTAGTAGCATATTTTGGCTCGATCTTACTAATCGTTTCAGCACCATAACACTACTCTCTGATCTATGAACATGTCGGATACCAGAGCTAAGCGCATAGACCCATCCAACTGACTATCTGAAGGGCAACAGTAAAGGAATAGTTTGTCCATTTCACGTTGGATCATTAAAATATTTTGTAGTTGTTTGATTTTTTTGTGTTTTTTTAAACAATCATGTTAATGGGTTAAGAAACCGTTAAGCAGTTCTTTTTTAAAGGGAACTAAATTTAAAGCTTATAGTGTACGTTTTTCTTTCCTGAATATCAGGTGGAGTTGTTAGAATAATGTGTTGGGATTTTATTTTAGTTTCTCCATCATCCATGAATTCCTTTGAACTTCTTGATGATGGTTAGAATTTTGAAAAGACCATCTGTGTTGGAGAGCATAATATTATGTTCTTTTTTAGGGTCTAAGTAATGGCTAGCATAAAGCACAAGCTCATGTGGGACTAAGCTTTTAAAAATTAAAACATAAAAACAAAACTACAGAGATGAAAATTGACGCATTGAGAAAGTTTATTGGGATAAAGGGGTGTACATTGCACCGGGGGTAGGAACGCCCCTGGGCACTGATATCTTTCAATAAAAAAAGTAGAACTTTTTATATAAGGCTAAGCACAGGATCATGTTGATATTATATTGGTAACCTTGACCAGGTGCAGCAGGGGCCTTGTGGTTCCTTTCAAATGACACAGTAACTGTCCACTCAAGATGCTGAGTCTTAGAAGAACTCTCTCTCTCTCTCTGAGGATTAAAGACAATCATATTTAAGTAGACAATGTAGTCATCTTATATTTGCACTTAATTTAAAATCACTCTCTCTCAACAAAAAACTTGATCTTCAATGTATCCCTCAACAACCTATCTTCAAATTTTCATCTCACTTAATACAAGCTCTAAAAGATGTAACCTTTTTATCACCATTAAATCCTAACACATAATTTCCATGTATCAAAATAGGAAAAAAGTTCACTGAAATCTTTAATCCTGAAATCCAGATATAAATGACCTGCGATAGCTTACAAAAATACTATAGGCCTAAGTTGCTTATCGATTTATGTGTTACATGTAATCACCTTCTTTTACCGCTTTAGTTACAAAATTTTACCGTAATCATTATAAATATCAATTATTTAAACTTAGAAAGATATAGCCATATTATTTAACTGAAACTTCCTCAGTGTAAAATACCATGTTCGTGAGACAATTTAAATGCTCTAAGCTATGTGTGGACTTTAAGATAACGCATTTCAGTCCTAGCATTTCATGAATCTAAGTAAAACATAACACAATGACAGTTAGACAGTTAGGTATAATTTTCAAAATATGCTAGAACTACTGAAGTTGTAAATGTCATAAACAAAAGCATTCTTGCACAGTCGGATGTTTTGTTTACCGACTATACATTTTTCATTAACTTAAATTAGGCATTATAGTACACAGTTTAATTCTCCAGTCAAGTCAATTTTTTAATGATATTCTATTTGTTTTTCATGGCTAAACATAGCGTGTCCATAATATTGTTCTCTCAACAACTTTTCTGTGAAATGAGAACAGTGACAACAATACTACTAAAATTGTATGATCTAAAATAATGTAATTCGACAACAAACTTGAGTTTTTGTTCAACTGGCAGTGCTTGACTCTGTGTACTATAATGCCTAATTTAAGTTAATGAAAAATGTAAATATAGTCGGTAAACAAAACATCCGACTGTGCAAGAATGCTTTTGTTTATGACATTTACAACTTCAGTAGTTCTAGCATATTTTGAAAATTATACCTAACTGTCTAACTGTCATTGTGTTATGTTTTACTTAGATTCATGAAATGCTAGGACTGAAATGCGTTATCTTAAAGTCCACACATAGCTTAGAGCATTTAAATTGTCTCACGAACATGGTATTTTACACTGAGGAAGTTTCAGTTAAATAATATGGCTATATCTTTCTAAGTTTAAATAATTGATATTTATAATGATTACGGTAAAATTTTGTAACTAAAGCGGTAAAAGAAGGTGATTACATGTAACACATAAATCGATAAGCAACTTAGGCCTATAGTATTTTTGTAAGCTATCGCAAGTCATTTATATCTGGATTTCAGGATTAAAGATTTCAGTGAACTTTTTTCATATTTTGATACATGGAAATTATGTGTTAGGATTTAGTGGTGATAAAAAGGTTACATCTTTTAGAGCTTGTATTAAGTGAGATGAAAATATGAAGATAGGTTGTTGAGGGATACAATGAAGATCAGGTTTTTTGTTGAGAGAGAGTGATTTTAAATTAAGTGCAAATATAAGATGACTACATTGTCTACTTAAATATGATTGTCTTTAATCCTCAGAGAGAGAGAGAGAGAGTTCTTCTAAGACTCAGCATCTTGAGTGGACAGTTACTGTGTCATTTGAAAGGAACCACAAGGCCCCTGCTGCACCTGGTCAAGGTTACCAATATAATATCAACATGATCCTGTGCTTAGCCTTATATAAAAAGTTCTACTTTTTTTTATTGAAAGATATCAGTGCCCAGGGGCGTTCCTACCCCCGGTGCAATGTACACCCCTTTATCCCAATAAACTTTCTCAATGCGTCAATTTTCATCTCTGTAGTTTTGTTTTTATGTTTTAATTTTTAAAAGCTTAGTCCCACATGAGCTTGTGCTTTATGCTAGCCATTACTTAGACCCTAAAAAAGAACATAATATTATGCTCTTCAACACTGATGGTCTTTTCAAAATTCTAACCATCATTAAGAAGTTCAAAGGTATTCATGGATGATGGAGAAACTAAAATAAAATCCCAACACATTATTCTAACAACTCCACCTGATATTCAGGAAAGAAAAACTTACACTATAAGCTTTAAATTTAGTTCCCTTTAAAAAAGAACTGCTTAACGGTTTCTCCATTTAAAAATCGTGGAGTTATAAATTATAAAATACACCTTTAAATTACTGTTCATATAAAAAATAATTACATGTGCTGAGAGCATATATATAAATAACTTCCCCTAGATTGCTTGGTGATGTAACAGCGTGGCGGAACTTGAATGTTCATGGGGAGAGGAAAGTGGGGGCAGGACGAAGCGAACACAGACTTCTATTAATAGTAATCAATCTGTTACTGCGCGTCAGTCCTTTGATGCGCTAAGGCATGATGCGCTAGGGTAGGCCTAGCGGGCCCATGCCTATATTGTTAAAAACCAATGTTACATGATGAGCACATCCATGTATGTAATCAACCAGAGCTTAAACTTGCAACTTTATAATAATGCTAAAATACTTATAACTTATACTACTACTGCTACTGCTGCTACTACTACTACTACTACTACTACTACTACTACTACTACTACTACTACTACTACTACTACTACTACTACTACTACTACTACTACTACTACTACTACTACTACTACTACTACTACTACTACTACTACTACTACCACTACTACTACTACTACTACTACTATTACAACTTCCACAACAACTACTACTACTACTACTACTACTACTACTACTACTACTACTACTACTACTACTACTACTACTACTACTACTACTACTACTTCTATTTGTGTGACGCTCTTATAAATTTTGACTCAAGAAATGCACATTTTACTTATATTGTGCTTTGAAGAAAAAGATCATGATCTAGAAAAAGTTTCAATAAATAAACTGGCAATTTAAATCAATCTCAACTGGTCCCCGTAGCCTCAACTTAAATGTAAATCAACAATTGCGTATTGCTAGATTACGCTTAATAACGTTAAAAAACAACATATGATCCATAGCGAACTCTTCTTTGAGCATTGGAGGTAACGTTCTTCAAGTAGAATTTTAACAAGAATCGAATTGAGCTGTGGCATTAAACTGTTAAGCACAGACATTACAGTTAACATTGCCGCTATGTTTGCTGAGTGGGCTAAAACAACCTAAAAATAATCTTTTTTAATCGTATAAAACATTCTGAAATTGTAAGTAGGACACTTTTCAATCTATTTTGTAAGAATACTAGTTGAGGTCTAGTTCCTTGAACGAAAATAACATTTAGTGAAATAATGTTTCATGACCATGGTCACATTCAGTCTGCTGACAGTAATCCGGGATCGGACGCAAAAAGGAGCATGTTCCATAAAGTTAAACGGAGACGAACAGCAAGTGTGTGACAAGTTTGTGTATGTTTGTTTGAAGAAAGCTATATAGAGAGAGGAACGGGGGACGAGAGAGATAGAGATGGATAGAGAGAAGACGAGAAGACTGGAGATAGATCTTTACTTTTATTCAGATTTTGAGTGGAATTTTGGATAAATGTATTGCTTTTATAGAAACCAAACAAACGTGATTGTAAGAAGTAAAATTAAACTTCTTTTCAATGAGAGACGAGTAAAACAGAATATAAAATAACAGGATTTTTAAAATAAGAGTCCAAAAGATCTAGTCTATGCGTTGTTAGTTTGTTCTCTGACCTTGTCTGCCCCGATTGTGAAGATCATTCTAGATTAAATCTATGCATTGTTAGTTTGTTTTCCTACTTTGTCTGCCCTGGTTGTGAAGAATATTCGATAAATCTGTCAATCTGGTAAATAACTTGTTTTTCAAGTCTCGCAATTTCTAAATGATGGTAGTACATGCTGGAAATATCGAGAACGACTCGAATCTTCTGGGTTACAAATCGGTATAAAAGGCTTGTACGGCTGAGAGAGAGAGAGAGAGAGAGAGAGAGAGAGAGAGAGAGAGAGAGAGAGAGAGAGAGAGAGAGAGAGAGAGAGTTCAGCAAGTAGTATTCAGTCAGTCAGAGAGTCTGGGCGCGTTTGTTACTATTATTAGAAGCTGTCGTGTTGCCATCACAGATTGCTATTGTAGTTGTGGAATTGATCACATATTGTTATTGCAGTTGTGGATTTAACTGCTGTCGATATTTCATTATAACATTTTCAATACCCTAGACGTGTTTATAGTTAATAAAGTTATTCTTCAATATTTCTACAAGAATGAGTTAACTTTATTATTTGTGTTGAGCCAGTGGATGTTGGATCACTGTCTGAAGCCCCGCTACAATATATAATTTTATAACCGATAGATGTGCTCTACGACAGAGACTGTGCATCACTCCAACAATCCACGTTACAAGTAAAAGGTTTAAAAGATTAGAAAAAAACATTATCCATTTAATTTTTTTGCAGAGACAAAGAAGATGCCACAAAATAGTTTTTAATTAGTATGATCTTTTACTGATGGCAATCCAGAATAGGAAAGCAAATGAACATATATATTATATTCGGAGATGGACTACAGCTGTTCAGCAAAGATTTAGAAAGATTATGCCAAGGTCCCGGGAGTGGGAAACCAAATGAATAGAAATTGACCTTTTTTGTAACAATACATGTCTACTTTTTTAATTTGTTGACTTGGGCATGAATATTCGTAAAGCCGTCCATAACCAATCAGATTGTTTCCATATATTGAATAAAAAATGTCCAAACCCATTGATGGTTAAAGAATAGCCAGTATTCCTCCATAACTGTGTGGGTTTGTGTGTGTATTTGTGTGTGTGTGTGTTTGCAACTTAATAGGCTGACTTACACTGTAGAGTATGTGTTATATTGGAATCTTCTTATTATTTCTTTTTATTCAAAAGAATGAAGTGCACTTCGATTCAATATCGTATACTAATACACTATAACAAACATTTGTAGTAACCTCCAAGTCATATAACTATGGGCAAAGAGGCTTCAACACTTAATTTGTTTTGAGCAACTTCTACACCGTACTGTTAGGCTTGAAATTGTAAGCCTCTTCAAAAAAAAGTTAGCAGTACACTTTTTCGGTTCAAAGATATTTCTGTATCTATAATGTTTTATTACCTAAGTTTATATAATACATTACATTGATAATTTTGCAGTAAGAAAGCCTTTGAACAGTCCAAACATGAGGGTTTCAGTCGCCATTCTGTGTATCGTGGCAGTGAAACTCGCCTGTGTTGTAGCACAAAAAGGTGCCGTTCCCCAGCAAGGTATGTTGTTTCTCTCTTTAAAAAAATATTTTTAAGAAAACCGATTTCTCTACATATCGGCGACAAACTTTTGGTATATAATTTGAGCCTAAAACTCTTCTCTGAAGCTGACTGTCCTTTTAGAATTGTGAGTTCAGCGAGACCACGGAGCATTATTAAGAACCATAGAGTTGGAAGCACAATGTCGCAGTGGGTTTACAGCTCGCCTTACAGTAATGCTAAAAAGAAGTCTAAAGACGAGTTGTAAGGTACTGCGATGGTGTACTAACGAATCATGCATTGTAATTTAGGTTCAAACTAGCTCAGCACGCAACAGGAGTGAGGAATAACTAACTAAACAGCAAACTATAGGGTCGTATGTTATGGTTAGCTTCTATATATGTGTGTATACATATTTATATATAATTTTTATATTGATGAAAAAAACACTTGCCCGTGAACCAATCTTTACTTGTTTATTCATACTTTTCACAAAACTATAATTATAATTGCTTTGATATACCCGGCAACAAACAAGCACATTCTATCTTACTATTTCATGGTAATACAACTAGCCATTCCTTTCTTTATTACATTTAACTTTGGAACTGATCAAACCCATGATAGCATAAAGCCCTTGGCATTAAGACAATGAAGTCACTGTAAAATACAGAAAGCAGTGGCTTTGTTCTTTTCAATAAAATAATTTATTGGATTTTATTATTCTTCTTCTTCCTTTTTTTGCACTTTTCAGAGATCAATCCTGATCAAAACTTACCCAACCCGGATCCAGCCTTACCCAACCAAAGCCCAGCCTTACCCAACCAAAACCAAGGCTTACCCAACCAAAACCAAGCCTTACCCAACCAAAACCAAGCCTTATCCAACCAAAACCAAGGCTTACCAAATCAAAACCAAGTCTTACCCAACCAAAACCAAGGCTCCCCATATCCAAACCAAGGATTTCCCAACCAATACCAAGGATTCCCCTACTCGAACCAGGGATTCCCCTACTCAAACCAAGGCTTTCCCAACCAAAATCAGGGATACCCGTACTCAAACCAAGGATTCCCCAACCAAAACCAAGGTTTCCCTAGCCAAAACCAAGGTTTCCCCAGCCAAAACCAAGGTTTCCCTAGCCAAAACCAAGGTTTCCCTAACCAAAACCAAGGATTCCCCAACCAAAACCAAGGATTTCCCAGCCAAAACCAAGGATTCCCATGGTTTCAGAGTAGTAACCAGGGAATCCCCAACCTAAACCAAGGTGCAGCTGGTCCTATCAAAGGATAAGTGGTCCTAATCAAAAGTCTTCTAGTCTAGCCCAAATATGTACTAGTGTAAGTTGATTCCAAGATCAAAATTTAATGATTGGTCCATTTCAAGACGAATAAAGAGCGCAAGGTCAGAAGACGACGACTAAATATATGTTTCACAGCGCAAGATTGATTGAATAAAATTACAATAACTACAATTTAGATTTGAGTTGATTTTATTAATTTGCTTTGTTTGTTTTGTTTTATTTTTGCTTTGTAAGATACACTAGCTTACTAAAATTCGTTGATTATACATTTACATTGTTATAATAAAATAAATTGTTTGACATTCACAATGACTAAAGGATTTTGTGTGTGTCTGAAGCTACACATTTGGGTACTCAACCGCTGCAGAAGAAATAGATTTTTTTGTTTTAAAATCTTTTACCTAGTAGTTTCTGGAGATATCAATTAACACTTAACTTCCACCTTTAATTTATAACGATAATGCAACGAAGTGCACTTCATTCTTTTTACGGAATAAAAAGAAATAATAAGAAGATCCTAATATAAAACATACTCTACAGTGTAAGTCCGCCTATTAATTTGGTAACACACACAAACACACACACACACACACAAACACACAGACAAATCTACACAATTATGGAGGAATACTGGCTATTCTTTAACCATCAATGGGTTTGGCCCAACGTTTATATTAGTATTAATCTAAGGAAACAATCTGATTGGTTATGGACGGCTTTCTAAATGTTCATGCCCAAGTCAACAAATTTAAAAAGTAGAAATTTTATCATTGCAAAAGTAATATTTCAATTTCTACTCATTTGGTTCCCTATTCCCTATAAAGTCTAATAATTTTAGAATTAGCCCACTCAGCAAACACAGCGGCAATGTTAACTGTACTGTCATTGCTTCACAATTTAATGCCACAGCTTAATCAGATTATTATTAAAACTCTTCTTGAAGAACGTTGCCCTCTTATGATTAAGGAAGACTTCGCTATGGAAAAAATCTGTTCTTTTTTTTAACGCAATCAAGCGTAATCTAGTAATACCAAGGCGTCCAAAAATAGAAGGCAAAGTCACCGAAATATACAAAAACTTGAAGCAAGAATCAAAGTGAGCCATAATTATTTATGAACATCTTCGAATTGCGCTGCGCAACTATTATATAGCAACAATTATTATAGGTATCAAATAACCGATCATTTATGAATTTCCAAAATAAATCAAAATAGTGCGCACATAGATAGAACAGTTTACATTTTTGCAGTGTAGGCTGATCGTGTGGGCTGAAAAATACTCTCTAAGTATCACTCTGTCCTATCTATGCTTAAAACTAAAATAAAAAAATAAAATCACTTTTACCCTTGGTGTACCAAAATCTTTTCACTTCTTTCAATTCGGTGACTTGGCCTTCTATTTTTGGACGCCTTGAGTAATACGCAATTTTTTATTTACATTTAGGTTGAGGCTGCGGTCACCAGTTGAGATTGAATTAAATTGTCAGTTTATTTAATTAGAAACGGCAATGTATATGAAAACTATTTTCTAGATCACGATCTTTTTTTAATGCACAATATTTGGAAACATCTACATTTCTCGAGTCAAAACTTCCGAAAGCGTCACATAAATTTAACGAAGTTTAAAAAGTAATTGTGTGAGTTGCTGATTATTTAAGTACTACCAATAAATCAGGCATTATTATTTACCTGTGCGGAATGCTGTGTCAGCTGTACAGGCAGATCTAAGGCTAGGTCTACGTTATGGAGATCTAAAGCTACGTCTACGTTATGGAGATCTAAAGCTAGGTCTACGTTATGGAGATCTAAAGCTACGTCTACGTTATGGAGATCTAAAGCTAGGTCTACGTTATGGAGATCTAAAGCTAGGTCTACGTTATGGAGATCTAAAGCTAGGTCTACGTTATGGAAATCTAGATCTATGTCTGTTTCCATTTTATCGTAGATCTCGATCTAGATTTTGACCAGTATGAGTAGGCCTAGATATGGATGGTTGCAGTTGCCATTGTTTGGGGCAGTTTGCAGTGTAACCGTAGAATCTGCCTGAATGATGTCAGGTGGAGGCGTTAGTGATGTAGATCTATATCTAATCCGCGTTGATCTATATCCTTTTTGTGGTAATGTAGCAGAGCTGAAGCTTGGTCTACGTTGTGGAGATCTAGACATGTCTGTTTTCACATTATCGTATGGTTGATCAAGAGATTTTGTGATTGTGAGGTTGACGAGATTTGATTTGGATTGAGAGTTGCTGCTAAGTATCTTGGTCGTCTAAAACGACGTCTGTTTTGTAACCTGTTATCGTAATAGATCTAATCTAGATCTAGATCTTCCAAAATTAAATACTTTTCCAAGAGGTAATATGTTCCCTGAAAATATAACACGTTAGATATGAACGTTTGAAAATTTTGGCACATGGCTAAAACCGTTTTTATGTGATACACAAGTCATTTATTACTATAAGTTTTACCGAAAATAACAGTCTGACTCGGGTGGATTTTTATACAATATTAAGAGAACACTCGACCCAAGGCCACCTTTGTTAGCACATCCCAAGTCCCTAAAAAGTTCAGTTGGTAGTGCTCCATTTTGACAATCAAAGGGTGTGAAATGAGCACCCCAAAGCTCATTCACGACCCCCCCCCCCAAAAAAAAAATGTACTCTGTGACCAATTACAATTGAACTAGCAGCTTTCGTAGAGATCTTACTTTAGTCTATGCGATAGAAAAATGCAATGACAAATATTTGAGTAAAAGATGTTAAACACGATTTGAAACATTGTTATTTTAGCAAACTAATGCACAATCTATTAAAAATGATGTTTGAAGCTAAAAAATGTGGACGCTATTTAGATTTGTAGCATAAACAAAAAAATTAATAATAGAGACCGCCTTGGACAGAATGGTGACTCTGTAAAAACCAGCGTTATTAAATCCAATACGTCTAAAAAAGTGAGCTTTATTTAGTAGGAAATTGAAGATAAGATATACAAAGATAAGAAACACAAGATAACAAATTTGGAATTGATTTGGACATGTAAGTACATCTCCTTTTATTCTGATCGTTTTTGTAGAATTTAATTGTATTGTACAAAATTGTGGTCGTATTTGAAGTTGAAAAGTTTAATATATATGTAATCCTTAATCAGTATCCATCCTGCAATCCTTACGAACTTCTTGGCTTCCCAAGTCGTATAAAAATATACTTCATCAAAGGATCGACATGAAAGTGACCAATTAGTTTTTTTTAGTGTTTTTTTTTAGCTTTTACAGATTTTGCAATATAAAAGGCAAAATTGTCCCCATTATAATAAATTAATAACCAAAAAGAAATTAAATGATATTGATTGTGCTATTGGCCGATAAAAGCAAAAAAGTATGTCATACATTAAAGATAAGGCAAATTCCACGAGAAAAGGTGCACATTTGGGGGTTGAGTGTTAATTTATATCTCCAACAACAGTTACTACTAGTGAAATTTTTTTCAAACAAAAAAAAAATCTATCCCTTGAGTACCCAAATGTGTAGCGTCAGAGACACAAACAATCTTTTAGTCCATGTGAGTGCATTTTAGTTTATTATAACAATGCATTTGCCACCTCAACCAATTTTAGTAAGCTAGTATATCTTTCAGAGCATATACAAACAAAGTAAATTATTAAAAAAAAACAACAACACTCAAATCTAAATTTTTGTTTTTGTAATTTTAATCAATGAATCATTTAGTCGTCGTCTCATAACCTCGCGCTCTTTGGTCGCCTTGAATAGACAAATTGATCTAAGAATCAATTTAGACTAGGAAAGAATTCTTAGTGCTAGACTAGGGGACGCTTGGCTAGGACCAGCTACCCTTGGATGCCGTTTGGGAATCCCTGATTATTACCATGAGCCCATGGTCCTTGATCTTGGTTGGGGGATCCTTGGTTTTGGTTGTGATGGCCTTTGTTTTGATTGGGGTATCCTTGGTCTGGGTAGGGGGAGCCTTGGTTCTGGTTGGGGTATCCCTGATTATAGCCCTGAAGCCATGGGTCTGAGTTAGATCCTGGATTTCCTTGACCTGAGATGGGGTATCCTTGGTTTTGGTTGGGGAAGCCTTGGTTTTGATTTGGGAATCCTTGGTTTGAGTACGGGAATCCCTGGTTTTGGTTAGGGAAGCCTTGGTTCGAGTAGGGAAATCCTTGGTTCGAGTAGGGAAATCCTTGGTTTGAGTAGGGGAATCCTTGATTCGAGTAGGGGAATCCTTGGTATTGGTTGGGAAATCCTTGGTTTGGATATGGGGAGCCTTGGTTTTGGTTGGGGAATCCTTGGTTTTGGTTGGGTAAGACTTGGTTTTGGTTGGGTAAGACTTGGTTTTGGTTGGGTAAGCCTTGGTTTTGGTTGGGTAAGCCTTGGTTTTGGTTGGGTAAGCCTTGGTTTTGGTTGGGAAATCCTTGGTTTGGATATGGGGAGCCTTGGTTTTGGTTGGGGAATCCTTGGTTTTGGTTGGGCAAGACTTGGTTTTGGTTGGGTAAGACTTGGTTTTGGTTGGGTAAGACTTGGTTTTGGTTGGGTAAGACTTGGTTTTGGTTGGGTAAGCCTTGGTTTTGGTTGGGTAAGGCTGGGTCCGGGTTGGGTAAGACTTGGTTTTGGTTGGGTAATCCTTGGTTTTGGTTGGGTAAGACTTGGTTTTGGTTGGGTAAGACTTGGTTTTGGTTGGGTAAGGTTGGATCTGGGTTGGGTAATCCTTGGTTTTGGTTGGGTAAGACTGGGTTTTGGTTAGGTAAGCCTTGGTTTTGGTTGGGTAAGCCTTGGTTTTGGTTGGGTAGTCCTTGGTTTTGGTTGGGTAATCCTTGGTTTTGGTTGGGTAAGGCTGGGCTTTGGTTGGGTAAGGCTGGGCTTTGGTTGGGTAAGGCTTGATCTTGTGTGGGTAAGTTTTGATCAGGATTGACCTCTGAAAAGTGCAAAAAATGAAGAAGAAGAATAATAAAATCCAATATTTTATTTTATTGAAAAGAACAAAGCAACTGCTTTCTGTATTTTACAGTGACTTCATTGTCTTAATGTCAAAGGCTGTATGCTACCGGTATTAGGTTTATGGGTTTGATCAGTTTCAAAGTTGAATGTAATAAAGAAAGGAATGGCTGGTTGATTACCATGAAATAGTAAGACAGAACGTGCTTTTTTGTTGCCGGGTATTTCAAAGCAATTATATTATAGTTTTGTGAAAAGTATAAATAAACAAGTAAAAACGGGCGAGGGTTTGAAATAATTTGTTTTCCTCAATATAAAAATTATATTCAAATATGTATAACAAATATATAAGCTAATCATAACATACGACCCTAGAGTAAGCTGTTTAGTTTGTTATTCCTCTTTCCTGTTGTGTTCTGAGCTAGTTTGATCCTAAATTACAATGCATGGTTCGTTAGTACATCATGCCAGTAACTTACAACTTTGTCTTTAGACTTCTTTTTAGCATTATCGTAAGGCGATTTGTAGGCCCACTGCGACATTGTGCTTCCAACTCTATGGTTCTTAATAATGCTCCGTGGCCTCGCTGAACTCACAATTCTAATAGGACAGTCAGCTCCAGACTCGAGTTTTGGGCTCAAATTATATACCAAAATTTGTCGCCGATATGTAGAGAAATTGGTTTTCTTAAAACGAAACAAATTTTAAAAAAAGAAAGAAAAACAACCTACCTTGCTGGCTAACGGCACCTTCTTGTGCTACAACACAGGCGAGTTTCACTGCCACGATACACAGAATGGCGACTGAAACCCTCATGTTTGGACTGTTCAAAGTCTTTCTTACTGAAAAATGATTAATGTATTGTATTATACATACTTAGGCTAAAAAAGCATCATAGATACAGAAAAAATACCGCAAATATCTTTAAACGAAAAAGTGTATTACTACTTTTTTTAAAGCGGCCTAAAATTTCAAATGTAAGTTTTAACAGGAAAGCGTTGCTCAAAACAAATGATGTGTTTAATAAAGTCTCTTTGCCCCCAAGTTTCATGACTTTGGGGTTACTACAAATGTTTGTTATATTGTATTATTAGTATACTATATTGCATCGAAGTGCACTTAATTCTTTTAACGGAATAAAAAGAAATAATAAGAAGATCCCAATATTACACATATTCTACAATTCAAGTCATCCAATTAATTGGTAACACACACAAACACAGTCATACACACATCTAAACACTTATGGAGGCCTACTGGCCATTCTTTAACCACGTATGGGTTCGGCCTAACTTTTTTTTTAATCCATGGAAACAATCTGATTTGCCATGGACGGCTTTCCAAATATTGACACCCAAGTTTTAATTGAGGTCAAAACGTCCCACAATACTCATTTGGTTTCCCATTCCCGGGACCTGGGCCTAATCTTTTCAACTCTTTGCTGAACAGCTGCTATCCGTCTCCGCATATTTTACGGAATATGCTCATTCAGCAGACTGAATGCGACCATAGTCATGAAACATTATTTCACTAAATGGTATTTTCGTTCAAGGAACGGGATCTCAACTAGTATTCTTACAAAATGGATTGAAAAGTGTCCTACTTATAATTTCAGAATGTTTTATGCCGTTAAAAAGATGAGGATGTTTTCAACCCACTCAGCAAACACAACGGCAATGTTAACTGTCCTGTCTGTGCTTAACAGTTTAATGCCACAGCTTAATTCGATTATTATTAAAATTCTACTTGAAGAACGTTGCCTTCTGATAATTAAGGAAGACTTCGCTATGGATCATATGTGTTTTTAACGTAATCAAGCATAATGAAGCAATATGCGATTGTTGCTTTACATTTAAGTTATGATTTCGGGTACTAGATTAGATTGAATATGGTTGTTATTTTTTATGTCAATGAATATTATAACCGTTTACTACTTCACGATCATTTTTAATGCACAATATTTCATTTGGAAAAAAATGTATGTACATTTCTTGAGTCAAAACTTCTTAAAACGTCACACAAATTTAAGGAACTTTAAAAAGTAATTGTGTGAGTGGATCTTTGTTTAAGTGCTAGCAACAAAAAGGCACTATTACTTACCTGTCAAAAATGGTATGTCAGCTGTAGAGGCAGATTGAATCTCATAAATTTTCTTTCTAATAACACGATATTTATAGCTTAATATTGCAAGGCAAAGTTTCAAGAAACGCACACCTTGGCGAAAAAAAAGGATAAACACTTTTGTAAAACGTGCCGTTTTACACGAACCTATGTTTGTTTTACATTCTTTTGACATCTTAAGTTTGTTGGTCACTGTTTGCATCTGATCAATAAACCTACATTATTATTTCTAATGAAAATCCAGTCACACTGGGGTAAATAAATACCTCTATGCTGTAATATTTATATATCTATATCGTATTCCACTTTGACATGTCTGTCTATGTATCTGTTTTCATCACATCCAGTTCGCCGTTCTTACCTCTAACTTTTCTCCTTCTTTCTCTTTGCGCCTCTTACCCCCACCACCTTCCCTTCCTCTTCGATCTTACAGATTTTTAAAATTCGTCTCCGTTTCTTACTCTTCTCTCTACCATTCCTCTTTGTTTTCCTAACCAGTTTTCCTAACACCCTACTTACTTTTTATTTGGGAAGTCTTTATGTGCTCCTTCCTTATCCCCCCCCCCCTTTATTTGTTTTTACTTTCTTTTGCACAATCATTGAAAAAATTCTGTTATCCTATATTCTGTTTAGTCGTCTCTCATTGAAAAACAAGTTTAATGTACTTATTACAATCACGTTTGTTTGGTTTCTGAAAAAGCAATGCATTTATCCAAAATTCCACTCAAAATCTGTAAAAATTTAAACTAATGAAGCGTAAAGAAAAATTAAAAAACTAATGTTTCCAGAAAGAGAGAAGTATTAAATACTTTCCCAAGCGGTAATAATTATGGTCCCTGAAAACATAACAGGTTCGATATGAACGTTTGAAAGAAGTGACACATATAGCTAAAACAGTTTTTATGTGATGCACCTTTGTTACCACATCCTAAGTATCTAAAAAACTCAGTTGCTAGTGCTCCAATGTGACAAACAGAGGGTGTGAAATGCAGAGTTCAAATCTCATTCACGCCCATAACTATGTAACTAGCATCTTCAATTTAGATCTTACTTTTGTCTATGCGTTAGAAGAATGCAATTACAAATATAATTTTTTCTTTGGTAGCTGTAAAAGATATTAAACAAGATTTGAAGTAAAATTATTTTTAGCAAACTAATGTCCAATCTGTTAAGAATGAAGATAGAGGATAATGAGGATACAATTTGGATTTCATTTAGATTTAGAAAATTAAGAAAAGAAAGTTTGAGTAAAGATTAAAAATAAGGGCGGAGAAACGCAGACGTATCACAAATGGTGTCCAAGATGGAGGCTGGTCTCTGATTTGGCTAGTATAATAGCTAAATACAACATCTCAAGTTACGGAAAACCCCAAATTATAGCAAAATGAAAAAATGTTTAGAAGACATTTCTTTATTTTGTACTTTCTCTGGCGATTGTAATCATATTTCTCCACGTTTAGTGTCTTGTACATGCTAAAAATGTAAAATTCATATTTAAGGTGGAAGTTTAGCCATATTCCCTATATCCCTAAAGTTATTAATCAATAACCAATACATCATAGAGACTAATTCATCTCCACCCCTCCTGCATCTGCTATTTTCCCACTCCGAATCAATTTCTCAAAAGCGTCGTTGCCTCTATCTACGTTTGCCAGTGTCTCCACCTTTTTCGGCTGTTTATGTCTATTGGTTTCTACAGAACATAGAGCTACCCTTTAACTATTTCATAATTTTATTCTGTCCTGTATTTCTGCACAGCTCTTTCCTTTTCCTCATTCCCAATTTGTCTCTCGTTCGTGTTTTCGTCTGTCTCTGTTTATCTATTTTAAAGCGTTGGTCTCCAGATCGGGAGGTCCGTGGTTCGAACCCCATGATGGGCAGATTTATTTCGAGTTCGTTCAATGTATCCTCGCCCTGTTTTCGTGTGTGGCAGCACAGACAATTGTCAGACGTCAGTCATAGCGCCCGTCCATAATATAGTCTATATAGTGTTGACGCTGGACTTTGGACCAACTCAAATCAACGCTATACTTAGAGGACTTGTATTTGCAGGTAAGAGGACTTGTATTTGCAGGAGTATGTGTATTCTTGTATATGCTTAAAGAGGTATGTATTTCTGAATAAAAAATTATGTTTGTCTGGCAGTGTATAATTTCAACAATTTTACGCATGAATGTAAAATGCTTAAATTTATTTCATTATTTTTATTATAATTGTTCATCTCATACATGTACAATTGATGTTGTGAGATTGTATTGTCTCCCTGTAATTGTTTCTTCGGCTAAAAAAATATCTATGAAGAACGAAGAATTATTCTCTTTTATGTTATATATATATATTTTTTTTTTTAGCCGAAGAAACAATTACAGGGAGACAATACAATATCACACATTATATATATATATTGAAACAAGTAAAGTGAAGTTAACAAAATTGACAAACGTGGTAAACAATGCTGTGGAGATCTATATGCTTATGTGAAATTTTTATCGCATAAAATCAATTGTAAGTGGTAAAGTATTTGGTATTGGCAAGGGTGAAACGATCAGGGATACACAAAAAAGTTTCGATTTATATCACTAATACTATTTATTTACATTAAATTGGGTATTATACCAAGGTGTTATAGAGAATAACATACATAAATAAACTAACCACTAAATCTAAACTAAATCTAAACTAAATCAATATGTAAATCATGCAACAGATAATTGGAGGTGAAATAATAGGTAAACAGGTTGAAAACTGTCAAATTCTCTAGTTTTTTTTTACTACTATAGTTATCTTACAAACACACACACACACACACAAACTCACACGACACACACCCACACCCACACACACACACTTACAAAATGTATAGAGAGAGAGAGAGAGAGAGAGAGAGCCTCTATTTAAAAGCTTTTGAAAACTAAATATAATCCTTAAACATAATTTTTTTCTAGCGAGAGTGCTGAATCATGGACTTGCTCTATTCGGCCAAAATTACGTCACGGAGATGCTGCCAAAAGCCACTGTCGTCGCCTGTGTAGACGAGGCACCTGTGTATCTGGCCCTGCAGGAAGGTCGCGATCTCTGGGGGAAAGTTCCTCAGGAGTTGGGTAAACCTTGTGATATCATCGGTGTGTTGCGTTCTCTCCCGGCCCCTCGCGGGTTCTATGCCCGAGTAACCGCCGGCTCCATCGTCAATGTGGAAGTTGTCTTCAACTAGTGACATCAAAGGTATAACCTGGGAACTCATACAAAAATATCCAATGTTAGTTGGTCGATTTTTTACCATTCATTTGAGATAGGTTATCTTGCAAACGGTCTAAAGGCTAATTATTTGCTGGCAGTGTTAGATTCTGACACAGAAGACTTTGAGGCACAACAGGAAAATCGTACCTCTGTGTCAATCAGTAATATTCTGTGACGCCGACATAAAGAGAAAGGAACAAATGATTTTTATTGGGATTGAACTAAATTACCCCCCCCCCCCATTTTTCGCCTGAATAAGCAAAAAAAAAAGCAAAAAAGCTACAAAAATAAAAAAAGAAGTTAACTGAAACGAGATGAACCGAAAAAACAGACAGCACCTCCCTCCTGAAGGAGGTCAGGTATGGTAAGTTTAAGTAAAATTTATTCAACCGTTTTGAAATTTGTTTGGGCATTATCAAAATAAGCAGAATGATGTGCATTGGAAAACAAAAACTACAAACAGGTAGCAAAAACAGCTCCTAATAAAACAATAAAACATACAGTCTCTTCTTGGAGAGAAATGACAATTCTTCCAGGTTATACCCCTTATCCACTGCTTAAATTAAGAACAGAAAGAGACGGTCTCTCCAGGTCATCTCCCAGATTTCAAGAACGGTCCTATTGCTACATCGGGAACCTGGAACCGGCGCCGTCACATTATATGACACCGACCGTACCGGTGGTCGAGTGGTAGAACATCGGCTTCCGACGCAAAAGGTCCCGAGTTCGGATCCTGGCTGTTGCGTTCCCTACTGGTTGGGTCGGTGTCAGTATAATGTGACCGGCTGAGACAGGAGTTATGGTATCCCCACCCTGTTTCGTGTGTGGCAACACATACAATTGTCAGTCGTCCGTCTTGGGGTCCTTTCACAATGTAATCTATATAGTGCTGCTGTTGGACGTTAAACCAAGCCAACCAACCGACCAACCTCTTCACAGTTTAGCAATTACCCAATGTACATGTAGACCAGCGCCTTGTTATTTCATACCTGGTTATCACGTGACGGCCGCTGCCTCATCAAGAGTTGATTTTCCGATTTCCAATAGAGAACAGGAACCAGCCTAGGCCTGCCTATCTCCAGCTCGTGCATTATGGCCAGGTTCACTTCTAAGCGGCGATAGTAGTCCTTGGAAATTAAATAAAAAATGACATTGTTCAGGATGCTATTCTACAGATTCATCTCTAATGTTATTCTAAAGATTCATCTCTAATGTTATTCTACAGATCTCTAAGCGGCGATAGTAGTCCTTGGAAATTAAGTAAAAAATGACATTGTTCAGGATGCTATTCTACAGATTCATCTCTAATGTTATTCTAAAGATTCATCTCTAATGTTATTCTACAGATTCATCTCTAAGCGGCGATAGTAGTCCTTGGAAATTACGTAAAAAATGACATTGTTCAGGATGCTATTCTACAGATTCATCTCTAATGATATTCTACAGATTCATCTCTAATGTTATTCTACAGATTCATCTCTAATGTTATTCTACAGATTCATCTCTAATGTTATTCTACAGATTCATCTCTAATGTTATTCTACAGATTCATCTCTAATGTTATTCTACAGATTCATCTCTAATGTTATTCTACAGATTCATCTCTAATGTTATTCTACAGATTCATCTCTAATGTTATTCTACAGATTCATCTCTAATGTTATTTTACAGATTCATCGCTAAGCGGCGATTTTAGTCCTTGGAAATAATGTTAAAAATGACATTCTAATGTTATTCTACAGATTCATCTCTAATGTTATTCTACAGATTCATCTCTAATGTTATTCTACAGATTCATCCCTAAGCGGCGATGATAGTCCTTGGAAATTAAGTTAAAAATGACATTGTTCAGGATGCTATTCTACAGATTCATTTCTAAGCGACGTAGACCAGTACTAGCACATTAGTGTATCAACCCGCACAATTATTATGTGCGCGGTGTGATGGGAAAAGGCTAATTAAACTAGGCTAATTAAAGTATTTTCTAGTAGATTCTTTTAAAGTTGTGAGCTCCCGATTTTGTGAACACTACTCTATAGCAGCCTACACGCAAACAATGTGACAAGGATGTTATAAATTACAGGTTCATATTTAGGTGGTGTTGGTAGTCCTTGGAAATTAAGTAAAAATGACTTTGTTTTTTCACAGATTTATGTCAAAAACTTTTGTAAAGCAATTACATGTAGTTTATAAATACAATACAAAAAAAGAAAAACATTTACAAACTAGTAAGACTATGTAAATTCACCGTTATAACAACAAAAAGCTAGTAAGCAGGTTTGTAGAGATCTATCGAATATTTTGTTTGAAAATATGAGTGAATGAAAAAGAAACTTCAAGGCGTATCTTTTTTGTAGCAAGGGAGATAAGCACGTGATAGAAGTAAGAAGAAACGGTGACACATACTAATTAAATAAATGGATAGAAAAATAAAAAGTGAATGATATAGTACAGGCAGATCAAAAGAAAAAAAGAGATACAGAGAGAAAGAGAGAAAGAGAGAGAGAGAGGGAGAGTAAGAGAGAGAGAGAGAGAGAGAGAGTGATAAAGAGAGAGACAGGAAGAAAGAGAGAGAGAGACAGATACAGAGAAAAAGGTAGAGAAACTATGATGGATAAAGAGATGAAATTTATGAAAAGATATTTTCTGAGAGAACTTATCGGTAACAATAGCCATGAGAAATCAATCAATAGCACTAAGCCATGAGAAATCAATCAATAGCACTAAGCCATGAGAAATCAATCAATAGCACTAAGCCATGAGAAATCAATCAATAGCACTAAGCCATGAGAAATCAATCAATAGCACTAAGCCATGAGAAATTAACCAATAGCACTAAGCCATGGGAAATCAACCAATAGCACTAAGCCATGGGAAATCAACCAATAGCACTAAGCCATGGGAAATCAACCAATAGCACTAAGCCATGGGAAATCAACCAATAGCACTAAGCCATGGGAAATCAACCAATAGCACTAAGCCATGGGAAATCAACCAATAGCACTAAGCCATGGGAAATCAACCAATAGCACTAAGCCATGGGAAATCAACCAATAGCACTAAGCCATGGGAAATCAACCAATAGCACTAAGCCATGGGAAATCAACCAATAGCACTAAGCCATGGGAAATCAACCAATAGCACTAAGCCATGGGAAATCAACCAATAGCACTAAGCCATGGGAAATCAACCAATAGCACTAAGCCATGGGAAATCAACCAATAGCACTAAGCCATGGGAAATCAACCAATAGCACTAAGCCATGGGAAATCAACCAATAGCACTAAGCCATGGGAAATCAACCAATAGCACTAAGCCATGGGAAATCAACCAATAGCACTAAGCCATGGGAAATCAATCAATAGCACTAAGCCATGGGAAATCAACCAATAGCACTAAGCCATGGGAAATCAACCAATAGCACTAAGCCATGGGAAATCAATCAATAGCACTAAGCCATGATACACCAAGCAGCGCGCAAGTTCCATTGACCTGAAAGATGTCCGAACTGAGGAAGGCCACCGTGCTGAAAAGTAAAAGTACTAAAACAGAGAGAAGTATTATTACAGCTATATTGATTAGGAAACTCCTAATAGCACTAAGCCATTGGAAATTAATCAATAGCACTAAGCCATGAGAAATCAATCAATAGCACTAAGCCATGGGAAATTAACCAATAGCACTAAGCCATGAGAAATCAATCAATAGCACTAAGCCATGAGAAATCAATCAATAGCACTAAGCCATGGGAAATCAATCAATAGCACTAAGCCATGGGAAATCAATCAATAGCACTAAGCCATGAGAAATCAATTATTACAGCTATATTGATTAGGAAACTCCTAATAGCACTAAGCCATTGGAAATTAATCAATAGCACTAAGCCATGGGAAATCAACCAATAGCACTAAGCCATGATACACCAAGCAGCGCGCAAGTTCCATTGACCTGAAAGATGTCCGGACTGAGGAAGACCAGTGTTTTGCCCGTGCTTGCCACAGCGCCGGCGATGCTCGAGGGCAGATGTCCCCCAGCGAAGTCCAGCTCTCCCAGGATGGTGGTGATACCCAGGGCCTGCAGACGGGGCAGGATGACATTCCTCATGGCGGAGCGGAGTGGGCGGCTCTCCTACAGACACAATGTACAGGGACATAACTCTGTGACCCAATTCATGAACCTGATAACCCACGCTAAGACAAAAATATCAGTTCAAAGTTAACTGGTGAAAAAATAAACATAGAGGTTGAAAGAGTTAGAATAAGATAATTTGACCATCAAAACATAATGAAAGCTTCCATTTAATTTTTACAAATAAAATATCATATGAGGAAAAATAATCTCGTTTTTTTTTTATTGACAATGTGGTTTATCAAGTTCATGCATGGGACAATGTTATATCCGAATACTGAATATTAACGGTAGTGAAGAGTAAAATATGTATATTTCGGTGAAAAGGTCATCACATTTTTGCGATGAGTGGAATCAAAACTTCGTTTTCTTTTATATCGATTTTAAAATGTTGCTTTTAGGATTCACGAATAATTTTTAAGATTATTATCCATCAAGTGCAGTATATAATAATGCCTTAAAAACGGTTTTCTTCGAAGTCTTCTAAGGGCAGAACTTTATCTGTTTAATACAAAAATTATGTAAAGAAGCTCTCCATAAAGTTGTGTTCTCTAACCTGATCATACGTCACAAAAGCTTTAGCCACAGGCCTGTAGGTGAGATAGGTTGACCCGATGTGGAGTCGAGTTCTGCCCATGTAGTACAGGTACTTCCATTGCCACCTCTTGTAGTGAAACATACCGTAGACGGACAAACTGCCTACCACGAGGAAGAAAGTGACGAGCACGCCGACAAAAACAGACTGGGCGACGCAATGAAACTCGAGTTCTGGGAGGAGCTGCGAAAGCCTGTCGTACCTGACAAACGAACCGTTATCGAGTTGACACCTGAATAAGGCGACACCTTTGAAGATTTCAGGCTGGCGAAGTATTAAATTGAGAAAAAACAGGTTGTCGCAGTTACATACAAAATCACTGTTTCCGCTTATATTCACTGTAAAGTTGCTGTTAATTTTCTTAAACTCCAGAAACTGATGACATGTCGACTCTGGGAACCCAAGTAGCGTGTTGTTAGACAGATCTAGAGTTTGTAGCTTGCGATTTAAAGTTAGTATAGGTAAAAATGTGCTCATAGCGTTGAAAGAAAGATTTAGTACTCGAAGATGACGATTGTGTTGGAAAGTAAATTCTGAAAGATCTTTTAAAACATTGTTGCTTAGATCCAATAGTTGTAAACGGTCAAGTGTAGAGAAAACCAAGCCTCCAGTGTCACTAGAAAGAGGTTCTCCCAAAAAATTCCCAGAAAGTAAGAGAGTTACCAGGTTTGGCATAGTAGAAAAAAAGGAAGGATTAATCCTGTAACATTGGTTTCTAGAGAGATCAAGAGTTTGTAGTGACCTTAGCCCATGCACAGGACCACCAAAACAGTGGATGCCATTTGCAGACAAATCTAAATAGTTTAGGACATTTTTTGTAGAGCAAAACAACTGCGGTATGTCATAATGCAATTTGATATCGCTGGCGTACAAGCGTTCTAATTTAGGAGGCACTGGCCACACGTAGTGAGAAGGGGCCGATCCGTCACAAAACTCTGCAGGTTCTGGGTCTTTCTCATTTAATGAGCTCCGTGAGTTCGCTGTTAAAGGAAGTACATAAGGTGCTAAAAAAGAAAAAGTTTCATTTTCCTGTACAGAAGGTTTATCATCATCCATTCCTCTTGTAGTCATAAAAAACGTGTTTTGAATATGCTTTGAGCGGTTATCACAAAAATCTAATCGTCTATTGTCCTCTTCATAATAAACCTGTTTTGCTATGTCAACTATTTTCAAATTCGGTAAGCTGGCTAGAGTGAAAAAGGCAAATGCCTTCAAAATATTGTTTCTATGTAAATTTACGTATTCTATAGTCTTGGGTAGATCAAGAATTGCGTTAGGAAGCACGTTTACTAAAAAGTTTGATTTTACAATTAATTCTTTCAATTGCGTGGTCTTAAGATATTGAAAGGTTTTGCCATTCAATATGTTGCAAACAGAAGAAAATGGCTTAACAATCTCTGTTATGTTAAGGATAGTCAACGTTGAGTTTTGGAGACCCTTTGAAGCTTTTTCAAACCCATCTATTGACAATTCCCGGTTGAAAGATAAATCTAGACTGAATATGTTTTTAACGTGATCGAAAAAATTTGAAGGAATGAAGCTAATGGAACATTGCACCATTCTTAAATTTAAAGGTCTCTTGGAGATGAGATTGGAGAGAAAATTTGCAGGCAAATCCGAGTTGAAATTACAAAAGCCTCCATTCCCAGAGACAAAATTGATATCGGAAAGTTGGGACAGAGATGCAAATCCTCGGCCAAGAGCGTAGGGGTGTCCGTCCAACCAGAGGTGTTGTAGCGTGGGGACCCGGGCTAGCGCCACGTCAGGGTATGTGAAGTTGGCCGGCAGGTCTGGCTGGTTCCCCTCCAGGTGGAGATGTGTGAGAGAGTCCAGCCCGTGAAAAGCTCCGGGCTCGAATGTCCAAGGTTGATATCGTAACTCGTTTCCTTGGAGATTGAGGAACTCTAGCGATTCCAGACCGCTGAAGGTGTCGTTCCGTAATGTTGCTAAATTGTTTTTGGCGAGATCGAGGGTTCTAAGCTTCTTCAAGTTAGCAAACAGGCCGGATGCAACAGATATTATCTGACACTTTGATAGCCAAAGATATTTCAATGAGATGAGATCAGAAAATGAGCACATTGGTAAACCTACAACACTGTTTTCGGAGAGGTCAAGCTTCATCAGGATTTTCAAGTTTCGGAAAGCATAACAGGACACCTCGCCAATGGCATTTCCTTGTAAATAGACCTCTCTAGCGGTATAAGGCAGCTTAGGAATTCTCTTCAAATCCTTGTAAGAACAATCAACAACGTTGACGGTCTTATCCGGGTCGTATTTACAGATACAAAATGGCGGGCAGGTGCGTCCATTTATCAGACGAACGTTTTTATGAGACGATAAATGTTTGGGTACATAGATTTTCTCGTGGCTGTGCGTCGAATTGCCGTTAGGCTCCTGTGGTCTTTGGAGAAAACCGATTCTTCCTGACTTTTCTGGTTTATGCAAACTGGCATTTTGCAGCAATTTCGGAGGCGATGACAATGGTTTATGTTTAGTTTTGAACCTCTGTGGCGATTCCTTTCGACTATCAAAAATCGGCGCCGCGCTAACGAACCTCGATGGTCCTTGTATGAGGGCGTGCCTTGGTGACCCCACAGTGGACAATGAAGGTGCTGACTGTATCAATATCCCAGGACTGTTACTAGAGAACTTGAGAGGTCCAGCTTTATTGGAAGATGACAATGCTCTGCTGGAGGATGTCGGTATTTCATGCTGGGAGACATCTGAGAAAAGCAGGCACCAGCATAGGATGAACAAGTGTATGGCCATGCCTTCTGTGCAGTTGGTTATCGTATTCTATATCTTTGTGTCACTGGTAATCTAAAAGAGAAAAGAGAATACAATCATACGAACAAGGTAAATATTGTGCATCAAAATATTAAAATATAAATAAATAAATAAATAAATATTATATATAAAAGAGATAGCGTAGGATAAAATTTTATTAGATCCACGTATGTATTTGCCATTATGCTCAGAAGAAAATTGGATAGATAGATAGATAGATAGATAGATAGATAGATAGATAGATAGATAGATAGATAGATAGATAGATAGATAGATAGATAGATAGATAGATAGAT